>VWZX01009216.1:65633-94431 GCA_013399015.1 Galbula dea | reverse complement strand
CTACTCTCCCGAATGTTGACATCAAAGGCCTGGTAACAGATTCCCAGTGTTAGGGTTGGCCCTAACCCTTACCAAAATTATTTGGTGACCATACTACGATTGATAAAGACAATTAAGGTGTTACGTAAAATTGGAAAAATGGTGTTGAATCGCTTTCCCTGTTGCAGGAAAGATCAAACCTCTGGCGGAATAGCTGAATCTTTGCTTAGGAAACTGTGAGAAGAACCAGTTCCTGGTTGGCAGGAAATCTGGGCAAATTTTGGTAAAATGATGGGGCCTTGGTCACATCCCATTTTTTGGGAATTCACGCCAGAACAAGTGTTTAATCCTCATGAGGTAACCCGTTGTTTAATGGAAGAGTGTTTTTCATGTGATGATCCAGATACGTGACTTTCTGTTTTCTACTGAGGCCTAGCTTGCACTTATCGAGCTGCCATAGACCAGTTTCAAAAGGTTAAGGCTGAGGCAGAAACTCAGAATGAGCCACCTGAAACCAACGATGCCCCTGTTGAGTCTACAGAAATTAAGGACAAAATGACTCCTATTATAGATCACAGAATTTCCGGGAGCAGTGGAATTCAAACTATGACATCTGAAGTTAAGCCTACAACTGAGATGGGGAGNAATTCAAACTATGACATCTGAAGTCAAGCCTACAACTGAGATGGGGAGTGAAACCACAAACCCCAAAATCACTATTGCTCCGATAACTAAGAAGAAGATGTGGATGAGAGATGATGCAGAAACTACGGGCCTAGTTCCACGATTAAGGCATGCAGAAGAAGGAAAAGATGAAGGAGAGATAGCAAAGGAACCAGTCATCCGCACGAAACCTATCCAAATCCATCCGAGTATGTAGTAATGGATGAATATTGGGCTGTAAAAGAGGAAGGAGCAGCCGCGAGAGCAAGAACGTCCCCAAAGGAAGTAGGAGCGCGCCCAAAGGAAGAAGGAGCAGCAGCACAGACGGTCGATAAACCACCAAAGAGAGTGATAGGACCCGAATATACTCTTCTTGACTGTACAATGGTTGACGACTCCACCCCCAATGGAGGGGGTCGACCCCTCGAAGGTCCCGTCAAAGTCTTCATCCTTGGGCGCAGGAGACTATTCCCTACCTTTGTTCCATGGGCTTAGTGAGCGGCACTGCCTGGCCTCTCAGAAGACCCTTTCTGTTGTGGGTCTACTGAAAGTCAAAGATCAACAGGTGCCAATAGCCACTACCACCGTACACAGATGGCAATACCAGACGAACCAAGATGCTGTGATCCCCATTCACAAGATGATCCGGAAGCTGGAAAAGCAAGGGGTGGTCAGTAGAACTCACTCACCCTTCAACAGCCCCATCTGGCCTGTATGTAAATCCGATGTGGAATGGAGATTGACTGTGGACTATCATGGCTTGAATGAAGTCACGCCACCATTGAGTGCTGCTGTGCCAGACATGTTGGAGCTCCAGTATGAGCTGGAGTCCAAGGCAGCAAAGTGGTACACCACCATCGACATCACTAATGTGTTTTTCTCCATTCCTTTAGCGGCAGAGTGCAGGCCGCAGTTCGCTTTCATGTGGAAGGGTGTGCAGTATACCTGGAATCGACTGCCCCAGGGGCGGAAGCACAGTCCAACTATTTGCCATGGACTGATCCAGGACACCCTAGAGAACGGTAATGCTCCAGAGCACATTCAGTACATTGACAACATCGTTGTATGGGGGGACATAGCAGAAGAAGTTTTCAAGAAGGGGAAGAAAATCATCCAGATTCTCCTCAAAGCTGGTTTTGGTGTCAAGAAAAGTAAGGTCAGGGGACCTGCCAGAGAGATCCAGTTCCTGGGGGTGAAATGGCAAGATGGACGACGACAGATTCCAACAGATATCATCAACAAGATTTTAGCAATGGCTCCACCAACCAACAAGAAAGAGACGCAAGCTTTTCTGGGAGCCATAGGCTTTTGGAGAATGCACATCCCAGAGTACAGCCAGATTGTGAGCCCTCTTTATTTTGTGACCCGTAAGAAGAAGAGTTTTGAATGGGGTGCTGAAGAGCAACAGGCTTTCAAACAGATCAAGCAAGAGATTGCATGCGCCATGGCTCTTGGGCCAGTCAGGACAGGACAAGATGTGAAGAATGTACTTTATTCTGCAGCTGGAGATAATGGTCCTTCCTGGAGCCTCTGGAAAAAAATGCCTGGTGAGACGTGAGGGCGACCACTTGGTTTCTGGAGTCGAAGCTACAGGATGCTGTGGGAGACAGTGTCAAACTCTTTACTGAAATCAAGATAAACCACATCCACAGCCCTACCCTCATCTATCCACCCAGTTATGTCTTTATAAAAGGCTATCAGGTTGGTCAGACATGACTTCCCCTTGGTAAACCCATGCTGACTGCTCCTAATGACCGCTTGTTCTTGATATGCCTAGAGACAGAGTCAAGGATAAAGTGTTCCATCACCTTTCTGGGGATGGAGGTGAGGCTGACTGGTCTATAGTTACCCAGCTCCTCCTTCTTGCCCGTTTTAAAGACTAGAGTGACGTTTGCCTTCCTCCAATCCCCAGGCACCTCTCCTGTTCCCCAGGACTTCTTAAAGATGATGGGGAGTGGCCTGGCAATGACTTCTGCCAGCTCCCTCAACACCAGCTGGTGCATCCCATTAGGTTCCATGGATTTATGGCTGTCCAGATCACTTAATNTGACTGGTCTATAGTTACCCAGCTCCTCCTTCTTGCCCGTTTTAAAGACTAGAGTGACGTTTGCCTTCCTCCAATCCCCAGGCACCTCTCCTGTTCCCCAGGACTTCTTAAAGATGATGGGGAGTGGCCTGGCAATGACTTCTGCCAGCTCCCTCAACACCAGCTGGTGCATCCCATTAGGTTCCATGGATTTATGGCTGTCCAGATCACTTAATTGCTCCCTAACCCAGTCCTCATCAACCAAGTAAAACTCCTCCAGTATCCCAACATCATGTGGGGTCGCAGGGGTCTGAGGCTCCTGAGAACAGTCTCTAAGAGTATAGACAGAGACAAAGAAGGCATTCAGTAACTCCACCTTCTTTGTATCACCTGTCACCAAGGCACCCACCTCATTCAGCAGGGGGCCTACATTGCCCCTAGTATTAGTTTTTCGGGCAATGTATTTGAAGAAGCCCTTCCTATTGTCCTTGACCTCCCTTGCAAGGTTTAATTCCAGAGAGGCCTTAGCTTTCCCAGTTGCCTCCCTACATCCTCTGACAACAGTCTTGTACTCTTCCCATGTGGCCAATCCCTCCTTCCATGACCTGTAGACTCTCTTCTTTCACCTGAGTTTGCCCAGCAGTTCCCTACTTAACCATGCTGGTCTCCTGGCTCCCTTCCTCGATTTTCTACGTGTTGGGATGCTCTGATCTTGAGCTTGAAAGAAGTTGTCCTTGAATGTTAATGAACTCTCTTGGGCCCCTTTATCTTCTAGTACCCTGTCCCATGAGATTTCCCCCAGCCATTTTGTGAAGAGATCAAAATTGGCCCTATTGAAGTCTAGGGTTGTGATCCTAGTAGATATTCTGTTCCTACTACACAAGATCCTGAACCCTACCATCTCATGGTTGCTGCAGCCAAGGTTGCCCTCAACCTCTACCTTTTCAACCAGACCTTCCTTGTTTGTGAATATCAGGTCCAACAGCACTCCCCTCCTAGTGGCCTCATCCAGCATTTGCTTCAAGAAGTAATCATCAGTGCATTGGAGGAACCTCCTGGACTGTGAATGGCTGGCTGAGTAGGCTTTCCAGCAAATATCTGGGTAGTGAAAATCCCCCATAAGAACCAGGGCCTGTGATTACAAGGCCACTGTCAGATGCCTGGAGAAACCCTCCTCAACTTCCTCATCGTGATCAGGTGGCCTGTAATAAACACCCACAACAGTATCAGCCATGCTAGCCTGCCCCTTAATTCACACCCATAAACTTTCTACTCTCCACTCATCCACCCCTGGACAGAACTCAAGGCATTCCAGTTGCTCTCTCACATAAAGAGCAACTCCCCCCCAACGCCTTGTAGACCTGTCTCTCCTGAAAAGGTCATAGCCATCCATGACCACATTCCAGTCATGAGAGCTGTCCCACCATGTCTGTGTAATTGCCACCAGATCATAACCCCTTGACCTCACATGGATTTCTAACTCCTCCTGTTTATTCCCTATACTGTGTGCATTGGTATACAGGCATTTCAGGGAGTGAGGTGAGCACACCAGTTTTACCTTAGGGGGATGGGAGGCTTTACGGTCTGTATTAGTAGCAGCACTAGAACACTGGCCCACTGGTGCAGACTTGGCAACAACCCCATCCCCCTTCGAATCTAGTTTTAAAGCCCTGTGTGTGACCCTTTATAGAAGAGCATTTCAAAAAGTCAATTTTGTTAAATTTTGCCTGCGATACCTTTTTACTTGTTGATACCATGGTTTCAGGGTTCCATTGTGGAGGTGCTGAGTCTTGTGAGAACAAGCTACAGGGAATAATCAAGTAACAAACATTAAAGTCTCTCAGTGGGGAAAGAGAGAGGGATGTTTTCTGCATTATGGAATTTATACAGATCTTTCCTCCAGTGAGGATTTAATGTAAGTGGAAGGCAGAATTATTGCTATAAAACTAGTAACTGTGTTTTATTGTATTGCATCATATGGTGATAATGCTTATCTTGAAACGGTGATCTTCTGTAAAGTAAGAGTGTGTTTTACAAAGACTAAAGGCTTATGTCTTCTACTTTGCCAGTTTTGTTTCTTACTGAACATTTCTTTAAAGAAAAAGATGAGTTAACATAGTTCAGTAAAATCCAACAGTTGTGATTTGCTTTTCTTTCTTTGGTGAAAAGGCCTTTAGGTAATAGAGCTTGAACTGCTAATTTCTAAATGAAACTTAACCACTTTAGAGCTTACCCTAGGCCCCCTATAAATACAGATTACAACAAAATAAGGACCGTGATGAGTAAACTTTATGCTAATAGTTATGTTCCTATAAGAACAACACAATTGTCACTCTTCCATAGAGCAGTACAGTATCAGTTGACAGCCTTGTGTTAAATGTTACAGGAATTTTAAAGAGTCTTAGTAGATTTTAGTGATGAAATTCAGCTGCTGTTTTCAGAATGGTTTGCCAGGAGAAATTTTGGTGTGTGTATATATTTATATACTTGGTCTGTTACTGAGGTTGCTTTTGCAAAGGTTAGTTGTTGGTAGAGACCAAGAGGTGAATTCTTGGTCTTAATTAAATATAAAACCTGCTAATTATGTGCCTTTGTTCTTAAATTATGACAGTGTGGACCTTCACAAGGACTAATACTTCTAATAAGCAAATACTTCTAATAAGCAAAACTGTAAGTAGGCTTTCTTTATAACTTTAAAATAAAAATGAGAGCAGCACAATAGTTTCAGAGTTTTTACTTGTGCTTTTCTGCTTACTTTGCTGCCCTCTTTTTTTTTATCTGACTTGCTGCTTTATCTTTACACATCTCATTGCACTGAGCCTTGCCTGAAGTCATCACTACTGTCCTTAGTTTGACGAGAAAGCAAGAGGAAGCAGCCTTAAATGACTGAGAAGCTTAAGAAACTTTACAGGCAATAGCTTTATCTGTATTTAATGAAAGGGTTTGGGCAAAAGTGGAAATCTGCAGAATGATCTGGCAGTAAGGGTTCCATAACAGCTATTGTGGCACAGTTTCCCTAAGAGAAAAAAAAAAAATTTTTAGTGTTTTGAGCTAATTGAGGCCTCCTTGTGCTTATATTTAGGCAAGACTAGTGCTGAGCATCAGTTTGCAGGCAAGGTGTGTGTGAAGTGTTCCTGGTTTCAATTCAAAGGGAGAGCAATGCTCCAGTGAACTGAGAGGCTGCCACCCATCCTGCTGATTTCACCTGGTCAGCTAGGAAGTAGTCCAGCTTTCTTTAGTGGATTCAGACCAAAGTCTTCAAAACTGAATGGTGTTTTGGGGGGTTTATTTTTCTCCAACCCGTACAAGACTTGATGTTCGCAGAATGTGTTACCATGTGAAATACGTGTTTCAGAGATGGCTTGCTGAAAGCCTTAAGGAGGTTTAATTACATATTCTCTCCAGCAGCAGCCAGTGTGTTATGGCTCTGGCCCCTCATGCCATTCCTTTGCTCTATATGCTGAATTTCATGATCTGTCCCTGAGGCCTCAGTCAAAAAGAGGTGCAAGAAGTTGAAGCAGCCTGCTTTGTCTGAAAGAGCTTATCAGGAGCAGCTGATGCAATGGAGTTGATGCAGTTCTGGCCAGGAGCCTAACAGTTTGCAGATGACGATGATGACCTCTGTAGCTGTCCCAGCTGTAGCAGGAAAAGGACATCTGTAAATTAGGTACTCAGAGTCATTCAGTCACTTCTAAAAAAACTTAGACAATATTCCTACAGAACAACTTAATCCACTTTTACCAGTGATGAATACCCAAGACAGCTCAGTGCAGGCAGTCTCTCCAGCTGTCTGGGCTGGCTGTGTCATGCAGATCTCAGAGAATTTTTGGTTTTCATTCTATCAGACTAATATTAGTAATAAAAACAAGACCCACTGCACAGAAGTGAATGTATTTCTTATGTCAGCACTTTCCCCCCACTCTTACTTTGGTAATGTCTTAAATTGTTCGTTAGAGTCAAACTTAATCTGCCATACTTTTCAAACAAGGGGAAATAATAAGTACTTGCAACTTAATCAGCTGTATAGCTGCAGAGACATTTTATTCTGAGTACTCTTATGTCCCGTAATGAGCTGCTATTTTATAACTTCTGATGGCAATGTGTTCCATATGCCTTCTATCACTGGGAATAAAGAGCTTTACTCCAGGATCCAAAGCAAGTGGCTGTATTTATTTAATAAGGTTTGAATTCTTTGCATTAGGTAGGATGTCAGTAGGTTGTGTTCTTAAATTAGTGTATATTTATACAACAAGCTTCCTTAGGCTGCTTGTGGTGAGATCTTAGTTTTTAACATGATGGAAAGATTGCTGGTGTCCCATCTGTGCTTTCTGCAACACAAGATAGGGTTTGTGGTTCCAATGACAGTCCCACCATTTCAGTCAAGTTCCCTGCTTTTCTCTGGGCTTGTTCTAAATACCATGTTTCCCTTCAGGACTTGGAACAAGCTAAAACTGAGGAATTCAACCATGAATGTCAAGATAGCCAAATGAGTGGTCTGCTCTTAATTCCTTGAGGCATCTCTTCTAATGCATCACATAGAGTGAAAGTCCTGTTGCGGGGTTGCTTAGGAGACACTGTAGTCTTGGAGTCCTGGCAGAAATGAAGAATAATCTTTTTATAGTTTCTTGCTAATATACTCAAATAACTTTGGTTGGGCTTAGCATTTGAAAAATATTTTCCGGTATTCAGCTGTTCTAGATGTTCTAGCATATTTGTTTCCACTCTGATCGAGGCAACAATAATTATTTTACAAGTTTTTGGCAGGATTCCAATTTGTGTTTCAAGTCAGGAAGGATAGTTACCATTTATCTTAATGACTCTTGGCTTAAGTATAATATCACAGGCCCCTGTAAAAACTCATCTGCTCCCTTCAGGTATAGGTAAAACTGAAGAAAAACCTGAATGTGAATCTCACAGTCTTCTAAATCTAGAATGGAAGGCCTGAGGCAGACTGAGAAATGTGATTTCAGGACTGTTGGTGCTTTTACTGAAAGTAATGCTTCCACTGGCACTCTTGATACTTACCGGGCACCGTTTACTCCATTACAGAGGTTTTATTGGTTTTGTGCATGGTTAATTCTTTAATCAGTTCATTGTTGCATGGAGTCAATTACTCTGCACAAGCTAGGTAAATTATCAGTTAATTTAGGAACTTCATTTTTTATGTTCCCAATGTAAAGTCTGATTCAGCTTTTGTGTTTTAAGACGGGATTGCTCTGTTTTACTCAGTTTTATTTCCTATCAGTCTTTCTGTAACCTTTCCTAGAATGGATGTCTCGTTTCCTTCTATTCTGTTTGGCAAAGTATTTGTCAACAGCCTCTGTTGTTGGATTTGAGTATATGATATGAGTTAAATTACTGCTTTCTTGGAGCACCTATTTTTGTATTACCCTGTGAACATTAGAGTTTCAGTACTTTAGCTTCAAGCAACAGTGATCTTCCTGAAGATCCAAAATGGCAGACATCTGTAGCCTAAACACTAGTTTCTATTAGAGTAGTGCAAAGCTTGGGTAACTACGCCAAGTCTTGGCTCATTAAACTGGCAGGAAGATTCAAGAAGGCTGCCTTTAAAGATAAGGACAAGATTGGCGCAGAGTAAGGGCAGGTGAGAAAATGACAGCGGGTAAGCCATGTCGAAGGTGTCTTCTATCTTCCCATAGATAATTTGAAGGCAAGAGGAGACTCATTGAGATAAATGAGCTGTCATATAAGCAGGAGTAATAGCAAGTATAGCACTTGTCACTGCTGCAGTTTAATTGGCACTGCTCTGAAATATCTGGGTTAAAAGACTGGATCAACTCTCTGCTTTTCTGGAGTCCTAACTAGTTGTAAATTCCTTTATTTTCAAGTATTTTCTTAAAATCAGCATACAAAAAAGAGTGATTTATCTTTTATCAGGATGAGGAAGCTACACCTTTGGTTTGTTTATCCAGGGGAGCTCCCTTCCAAAATTTCACCAGCGCTGGTGTTCTTAGAGAAATTTTAAGTGGTTTAACTTGAACATGATTACCTCTTGAGTCTGTTTGCAGAAGACTTAGTATATTTGGATGACTCAGTTCTGGGCTGGACTGTTTAGCATTTGATAGGGTAAGCTAATGTGGATAAATACTTCAGATTAGAATGAATAATCATGCTTCTTCCTGTTTATATCCTGAAAGGAAGCGGTTCTGTAAGAGCAGAAATGAGAGATGCTTGTATTTGTGTTACTGTTGTTAATTATAGTTTCCAGAGAGTAGAATCTTATTAATAGATTAGTAGAGTCTGAGCCATTTAAAGTCATTTAACAGATCTGGTCTAATTCATAGTCTTGCTAATAATCTAAATTATTATAAGTAGGAAATTAATTGTAATACATACAAAAGAGCTTCACACTTTCCAAAGCTTTACTCATACTGAAATGGGTTTCATCTAGGTTGCATCTGTTTACACTGTGACTGAGTGTACTGCCTCTGCTGTGGGGTTTGGACATAACAGACTGGGCTGGATAGAGTAGAAATTGTATCCTTGAGGAGGCTTTTGAAGATACTCAAACCATGCCTTAATGGTGGCCAGAAAAGACATGGAACCACAAAGGTGCAGGTCAGCATACAGTACATCACCACTTTTTACAGTTACCAAATAGTCAACAGGAGCCAATTACTTAACTGTTGAGGATGAACATTTGATTTCCATGTCACATAGAGAAGACTGATACCATTAATTTGAACTAATTTAATATTGTCTGCTTGCCATCATAGCAACCTATCATATGTTTACTTATGAAAGAAACCTGTACTGAAGGCGATACTGAATTATCTGCTTGCATGGTTTTCAAGCTGTGTTTCATTTATTGCATTGCAGTCTGTAGCTTGAAAACTCGCTGGTAGTCTCAGGATGGCTACAGTGAAAGAGGCAAAGACTTTCTGTGATTAAATGGATGCTTTTGTTTCTGTTGCAGGAAAGCCCCACAGCATTGGCAGCTCTGAACGGATTCAGCTCTCAGGAATGTACAATGTTCGAAAAGGGAAAATACATTTGCCAGTCAACAGATGGACAAGACGCCAAGCTATCCTTTGTGGAACATGTCTAATTATCTCATCAGTAAAAGAAAGCCAGTCTGGAAAGATGCATGTCCTCCCTTTAATTGGTGGAAAAGTAAGATATTTTATATATCTGATTCATTAACCCCTGTCTTCTTACACGGAGAAGACTGCATTCAGTTATGATGATTCTGACCCTCCCAAAAAGCTTGTTTCTGTAAATGGAATTATCGAAGTATGTAAAAACATTTTGATTATGGTCAGAGTCATATTTAATAATTTACAATGTTTAGTTTAAAATGCCAAAGAAAAGCAAGGAAAACACATTCAGTTCCTTTTTCTTGTGTGGAATGTTAAATGTTTTGTATGTGCAATAGTACACAGCCAAAGGATATATGTATCTGTATTGTGTATGGTCTGTATTATGCTTTCTCAACCAGTTTTTATCCATGCTTAAGATCTGAAAATTAACCAATAAGGGCATGGGCTTATTTTGAACATCGGGGTTTTTTTGAGCGTTCATCACTGTATGAGTAGGGATCTTTTGAAACAAACATTTTTACTTGTGAAAAGCAGAAAGTGGACTTTTTTTCTCATTGTTTAGGTCCAGTCTGAACACAAGGAAAGCTGGGTTTTCTTCCACTGTGAGTGTATGTGAGCACTGGTGAAGGTAGTCCAGAGAGGTTTTGGAGTGTCCCTCCTTGGAGGTGTTTAATAGCCATCTGGACAAGGTCCTCGTCAAATGGCTATAGGTAGCTGTACTTGAGCAGGGGTATTGGACCAGTTAACCTCCAGAGGTCGCTTCTCACCTGAACTGTACTGTGATTTGGTGAAAATTCAGTGAAGACAGTAAGAGTATAACATTATAATTTTGATCTAAATAGTGCTTTGGAACACTGTTACCAACTTGATTAGCCAAGGTAATGGGAAGAGAATCATCAGCTTAAGGATGAAATTTCACCTGAATGCTCCTTTAGTTTTACCTTTACCTTGTTTGATTCTGAAGAGTCATTGGGAGAGAAATAAGCTTCACAATGTTATATATGCAGATCAGATTTGATTCATTAATCAAATGAAATGCTGGCAATCTGGAAAGAAGTGTTGCCTTCTAGGAGATTTTTTTCCTGTCTCCTTTCATGATTCTTCACATCTTTGGCTCTTCCATGGAGCTGAAGCAGTGGATGAACTCTGACAGTGAATTTTTTTCCATGGCTGTAAGCACACTGGAGAGGACAACATTCAAGTCCTCATCAGCTTTTTTTTTGTCCATATGTGTAAAAAGATAAGAGATTGTATACTTTTAATTGCTTAACATAGAACTTCTAAGTTGTTTTTGCACAGAAATGCCTCTTGTAGTGTAAAGCATGTAGACTGTGTTAAGCAGAAAATTGACAACAAACTTGAAAAAAAAAAGAACCAAGCTGAGAAAAATGTACTGAGGGCTGCTTCTTGACAAAGTTTGGGAGGAGGATGCTTGGTATAGAGCTAAGAGTTTTTAAAATTACTGCTCAAGAAATAGTCTTCCTCAAGCTTATAAGTATTCTGCAATTTCTGGTTTGCAAAGGCTTTCCAGAATCTGATGCTGAGACATTGAGACCATAAGTTGTGTGGGAATACTTGTGTATGGTAGTAGAATAGTGTATTCTGTTTTGGTTTTTTTTCCTACCAAGTTGAGGAATGCAAAGAATTTAGCTGTGAAAATATGCTGTTAGTTTCAGAAAGTGCAGTTACTCGGTGGAGCTTTAGCTAAAAAGTAGAATCACTGAACAGACAAAGGTTAGGGCTGGTCCGACTACTAATCCAGTGACAGATGCTCTCTATTACCCCCTCTTCCCACCTCCCCCAAGGGAAGCTAAAGGGAATAAGAGAGAGAGAGAGAGACTCGTGGATTGTAAAAGAACCATTTTGTTAAGCATGTTTAGGAGTATAAATTGTACTTCTTTACGCTGTATAAAGACAGCCTTAAATGTGTGTCATTATGAAACCTTTCATGGTGCTCTGTCTCAAAGTGTTGTTATTCTTGCTGCTTTTCTCCTTTGGTTCCTTTATCCTGTTCTTATTTGTTGCTTGTGTAGATTTCATGAGTATTTGACAGCAAAGATCCCTCTTGAGTGTTTGAGAGGGTTAATCTGACTCTGCTTGATGATCTCCTCTTGGGCACACTTTAATCTGGGGAGTTCTGCAAAGGCTTTTGATTTTTGTTCACTAACAGTTTTGTGTATCTACTTTAGGTGGAAGAAGTGAAAAAGCACCATCATTGTTTAGCATTTAGCTCCTCTGGACCACAGAGCCAGACCTACTACATTTGTTTTGATAACTTCACTGAATATTTGCGGTGGCTTCGACAAGCATCCAAGGTGAGAACAGTGCCAGTTCCTGCCTGAATGGGATGTTTGTAGCATCTTCTCCCTGCAGCACTGTAATCCCTCGTCTGGGTTCACTGTCGTGAAATGCTGTTGCTGGTGTTAGTGTTGCACAAAGCACCTCAATTTGAGAGCTCTTAGTAACAGGCAATAGGGTGGTGAGGTTTTCTGCATTTATACTGAGACTTCTATCTGCCATGGTTGTGTAAGCAAAGTGCTGTGCTGGACTTTTTTCTCTTTTCTCCTCTTTTCCTCTTGATCCAGCTGGATGGGTGGAGTGAGAGCATTAGAACGAAAAGGATGACAAATACAACTGTCAACACTTCAGTTTTGAAAGCTTTTGTTTCAGTGTTAGTAAAACCTAAAATAGCATTGGATTTTAAAAATTTGTTCCTTTCACAGATATTGAAGATTAAATTACTAGAATTAATATTTTTCTTGCTTGGAAAAGTTGCTGAATCTCTCTTTAACTTTATAACTATTTGATTTTTGGTTATCTTATTAAGCAATCATTTTACATCAGTAAAAAAGATTGCTAGCTAAAGCTTTCGTGAACCAAATTTTATTCTGTCCTTTGAGTGCAATTTATTATGGGAATTTAGGTCCTGCATTATTTCGTTTAACTGTTCAGTACCACTATTTGTTGTTGAAAGGTTTTTTCAATTATGTGTTTCATCTCTTAATCTGTCACTTTTTTGATGAATCCTCTCTAAAGTAATTCATGTGTCTTGAACAATTCTATTTTGATATTTTTAACATGCAAATTCTTTTGCAGTGCTGTCAGCACTCTCTCTTTGGTTTCCTAGTTGAACCTTAACTGTCTATTAGTTTTATGCTTGATAGGGCTGTCTGTTCATGCTCTTTACTGTTTTAAAGTAACTTGGTTTTATGTAGTACTACTTAGAGATATTTATGACACAGTAGATCCATTTTGTCCTTTTAGATTGCAATAATGTATTATCCAGCCTATTGCTAGTGGTGCAGTCTGCATTGTGTGCTTTGTTTAAGAGGCTTGATTATGTCAAACTTTCTTTGAGCAGTAGCTATTTCAAGCACTATTTCACCTCCCAATACACACATAATTGTGAATGTCCTTCAGTTTTTTTCT
The DNA here is from genome assembly GCA_013399015.1 of Galbula dea. Classification (NCBI taxonomy): domain Eukaryota; kingdom Metazoa; phylum Chordata; class Aves; order Piciformes; family Galbulidae; genus Galbula; species Galbula dea. Next base: position 81,273 of record VWZX01009216.1, on the reverse strand, counting down.
AGCAAGTTTTAAAGTTCTTTTAAAGAAAACATTTTGGCATCCTGCTCAGGTCTATTTAGCCTCAAGGTAAAAATCCCCAGGGTGTGTTTTGTGAGACGGTGAGTCATGGTTAGTCTGATTTTTGAGTCTTTGCTGCTTTGTGACTTTGTCTTGGAGAGTAGTGCACTTTCATCTCCAGAGGTTTTGTCATCAGGTAAATGAAAGGCAAATCTAATGAGTGAGAAAAACAGTGTAAAATAATGAACTTCAGAAGTAGAACTAAGTGGCCAGAAAGCCTCTCCGAATTAAATGACAGCATAAGCTTGTTCTGTGTCGTGCTGTGTATCTCTTTCCCTTTACAGCATCAGGGTGCTAGCCAGCATGAAAACATAACCCTGTACACTCATAGTAACCTTACATTTTATGTAAAAGAAAATACGTAGTTTCATGTGTCTTCAGATTGTCAGAACTGGAGAAAATCAATATGCTGTTCTTTTTCTTGGTAAAACATACTTCAAGGTAAAAATGATGCATTGTTTTCCGCAGCTCTCCACCTGGCAGCCCCAAAACCTGAGACTCATTGTTCTGGATTCATGGATTTTGAAACACTAGTTTGCCACTTTGAGTTGCCTTTTTAATGTTTGGGTTTTCTATCCTTAGACTGAAAAATGGAGACGTGCATGACTGTATGCACGATAGTTCAGTCATTGTGCAGTAACACTGTTTCTGAAGAACAGAAGCAGAGAAATGTAATGCTGTGAGGAACAGAAACAGAAACTAGTAATGCTGCAGAATTAACTCAGATTTCCTCTGCTGAACAGCTGATGCTGTTAGTGTCCAGTTGCTTATTAATAGTGTCCAGGTGCATCATCCCTGCTTTACATGTACAAATAAATAAGAAAAAGTTTCGTCTTTAGCTCTGTAGTTCAGGCAAGCCAGCATTCTCACACAGGAGAAAAGCCCAACCCAACATTTTTATGAGGTACTCTGCCTCAGGTGTTTGGAAACTACTCAAGTTCAGAAAAGTTGAAATATTCTTGCTAACCAAGAAAACACCATGTAAAGCGTTGCATGTCTAAAGGCAAGCAGATTTAGGAATGGAGATGTTATGGTGCTGTAACTGAGCTTCTGGTTGCTTGTTATGGGCTGGATCACATGACATGTACAGATTCTTTAATGGTGGTGTTGTATATAGTACTTTGGCTTTTGTGAATTATTATGAATAATATTTAAGACTATATTTTAAATATAGATGTAATTTAGTGACTTTTATTTTGAAACTGATATTTGTGTTAATTGCATTCGGTGGTAGTTTTTATGCATGGTGCACGCAGATAAAACCTGAGGCTTCTGATACAAATGAAAGCTTTAATTTTAGTGCAGAAGGTGATCCTTGGTAAAATATTTCATTAAAATTGCTCATTTGAATTTTTAACTGGCAGGGGGAAATCATGTCTGTCTTGTGTATACTTCAGAAGAGCTAGAAGATTATGTTATTTTAACTTTTAAATAAAAGGTAACCTTGAAAGGAGACTTGGAGACTTTGCAAAGAATGCTTGCTCTGCAGTCTTTCTCCCCACAAAATATTGATAATGTTAACTTTTTAGTGGTGTTCCAGAATGACCCCAATCTGAATGCATCGCTCCTGCAATAAATACGTGTATGCTAGAGAAGATTTGGGCTCAATTTAATTAAAAATGAGCGTCACTCCTCTATAATCTAATTCATTCCAACAGTGAAATCTATCTTAGGGAAGGCAGCTTTAGTCCTTTGCTCCACTAAATTTCTGGAAGGGATTCGTGAATAGGTGTTAGGATTGTTTTTCCTATATATATATATGTGTCCTGAGGTGAACAGAACTCCTGTTTTCAGGACAGAATGGAATTATTGAACAAATACTGACATAAGTATTGAACTTGGTGACATAGTTACTCCAAGTAGGTCACTTTCAGGTATGTTGATTTAGCCTCAAACAGAGTATTTTTAAAATCTGAAAATGTCTTGTTTATTAACATTGATAGTTCCATACTACAGTGTATTTCTTTACAAATACTGGAGTCCTAATTAAGGAAGCTCCAAAGGAAAACAACAACGAATATGTTCCTTTGTGATGTAATATGTTTGTTCTGTTGCCAAATGTTGAAAATAAGCTTATGCAACTGGGAGGGGGAGTGGAGGGGAAAGAAAGGGATATCTTCATGGATTTAAAGAATTCTGACTAGGTGAAGTTGGCGTAAGGGTTGAGGAAATCCAAAGAGTTATTTGCAGAGTGATTCTGATCTGCTACTATTTACAGCTTGAATATCAAATGCAGGAGGACAGGAAAGAATGTGCAGTTAACAGTGAGGAGGACATGATGAGGGCCTTTCTCATTTTCCACTTCCAAAACCTAAAAAGCTACACCCTTAATGTAGCAGAAAACAGAGAGGGTTTTTGTATAAGGTGTTAGAGAGTGGTGGAACTTGCTGTTGTGAGGCTTATTTGGGGTGTCATGGCAAGTACCTGCTGTTTGACACTTCTAACAGCCTAACAGCTTGACTTAACGTTTTTCAACATGTGAAATTGCTGTGTAAGTGTAGACTACTATACAATTAACCACGTGGGTGGTCTGACTAGAGTAAAAAGGGTTATCAGTCTTCCACATTCCAAGGCAAATAATTGAAGCAGAATGTCAGCATCTACCTCAAATTCAGAATTGCAGAGCTTAAGCAGAGATGCATTACATAATTTTATCTTCTTGGAAATAGTGTGCATCGCTGGGTATGCAAGGACAGATTATTTGACTCCACAGAACTTCTTCCCTCTCAGCTTTAGAGGAGCAGGAAGTCTCAACAGCTTCATGTGACAATTATTTTCTGCTTTAGTGCTCAGTTCAACTGGACAGGTAGAGAAAGAGAGGTAATGAGACACAAGGGCTATAAGTAATGCATGACTGCCTCACATAAGCTGCCTGTGCATGGCTACAGTGTACATGTAGATGAGTAGAGATGTACATGTACACAGCCACATGAGTGCACACCATCAACCACTTTCCAGGCTAAGTTGCACAGCTGTGGCTATAGTCAGTGTGTTCAGTGGGGAATAAGCTGTTGTGTGGGGCTTAATTGCCAGGGTGGATTTGCACCTATATAGAAAAACCCCTCCTGTTTAAAATACAAAGACTATTGAAGAAGAGGTCTTTGTTTTAAAAACAATCGAACTTCAGAGTTTTCTCCTGCATACCACTGTATTTTCCCTTCCCTGTTTCAGTCACCTTTGTCACCAAGTCTGCAGTGGAAATACCTGTGATATTCCAGATCACTCTTGCCTGCTGTGAAAAAGGAGAGACAAAATAATGATGGCAGTATACTTTGTGTTATGAAGTGCTGAAAATAGCAAGAATAACAATTTCAAGGGAAGAAGGGTATGCTGCCATGTTAGTCTTACTTCTTTCATGTCAGTACAGAATGCTTTCTTCTTACATTTATTTACATCGTTAAACCAGTAGAAAATAACAGATTTGAATTTAGTTTGTACTATACAAGTCATGCAGAACTGTCTATAGCAGTAGTCTCCATCTTTCCTCAACTTGTGTAGAGACCTACCTGAAGCAGTAGTGCAAAATTAACTTTTTAGCTTTTTTTCTCCAAAGTTACCTAATTCTGACCAGATGCCTCAGTCTTCTAGCTATTTTTTCAGTGCAAGTTTGATGATTGTGTTTGGAGACTGTTGTGAAGGGTGTTTGAGCCATGTAAAGAAAACAAAGCTGATCTATGACTATAGTAATATGATTTCTATTTCTGCTGAGGAAATAACGTCTTGAGTCCTGACTACACACAGGCTTGGTGTTACAGACAGTATTTATATAAATAAATTCTATAGAATTTAAAAAAAAATCTTGGAACTTAATTGCAGTTCTGCAGATATTTTCAAAATATGGGAGGCCAAGATGATCAGTTTGTGCATGTATTTTACAGGAACAGTGCTGAGGAAAAGCAGTGAGCAACAATTAAATGTTACTGCTAGAGATGTACCTGCTTTTCAGCTGTGCTTCATCCACCTTTCAGTGGGTGAAAGGTAATCGACTGCTGGACTTCCTTTTCCTTCAGCACAGAGTATTCTTCTCATTAGTTAAAGTTGGGGAATAAGCCATATCCACTTGTGCCTGTAGCTTCATCTTTATTTCAGATACTAGTGTCTGACTTTCTCATATCAGGCATGGTCAATGACTTAAGAAGGAGATTCCAATTTCATTGTGGAACACAAATTTTGTAGAGCTTTTTGATATAAAATGGGGCCTTCAGCCTGTGAAGAAGGCTTGAAGACACTAATCTCATGGTTAACTTAGCCTTATATTGTGTTTGCCTTGCCTTGCCCTCTAATTGACCTGTTTCATACATGTTTCTAGATACAATAATGATCTGTAATAAAGAGTTCACTGTTTACAGGGATTTTTATTGGCAAACCTCAGTTGTCTCTGGAGGCATTAGGGACAGGCTTTTTTAATGCTTCCTGATCAGAATCAGCTCAGAATACCTTTCTCCAAAGCCTTCACTACAAAGTAGTGCCTGTGGTGAGTGCAGGGAAAAAAGTTATATGCAAGGATAAAGCAGTTGAATTTATTTGGGATGTTACTCGTCGTAGTGCTGCCAATTCATATCTTAGAGTCAGTGGATGCAATATCTCCTCTCCAGGTGTCCGTTTAGACTCCAAAGCAATGGATATCACTCTAACGGAGGAATACTGTAGAGAACTGTACCTTAGTTTCCATGAGATCTGAATATCTGTATTTTTCTTTTACCTTTGGCTATTGGTTATTACCTTTGGTAATTCTACAGAGAACTGGGCAACAAACAAGCAATTTGTGTTGCGGTTAGGAGTTTCAGACATTTTCTTGTAACTTTTTAGTCATAATCCATGTGTTTGAATGTACGATTGTGATTGTGATTGTGATTCTGGTCTGTGTGTTGGTTGGAGGTCATAGAATCACAGAATGTTAGGAGTAGTAAGGGACCTCGAAAGATGATCTAGTCCAAACCCCTGCCACTGCATGATTCCTAGACCAGGTCACACAGAAGTGTGTCCAGATGAGTTTTGAATACCTCCAGAGAAGGAGACTCCACAACCTCTCTGGGCAGTCTGTTCCAGTGCTCTGGCACCTGAACTGGGAAAAAATTTCTACACGTATTCACACGGAACCTCCTATGCTTCAGTTTACAGCCATTGCCTCTTGTCTTGTCACTGGGCTTCACTGTGAAGAGCCTGACCCCATCCTTCTGACACACACCCTTCACATATTTAAAAGCACAGATGAGGTCACCCCTTAGCCTCCTCTTCTCCAAGCCAAAGAGACCCAGCTCCCTCAGCCTTTCCTCAGACGGAAGATGTTCCAGCCCCTTCATCATCTCTGTGGCTCTGTGCTGGACTCTTTCCACCAGTTCCCTATCCTTCTTAAACTGAGGGGCCCAGAACTGGACACAAGATTCCAGATGCAGCTTCATCAGGGCAGAGTAGAGGGGGAGAAGAACCTCTCTCGACCTACTAACCACACCCCTTCTAATCCACCCCAGAATGCCATTAGCCCTCCTGGCCACAAGAGCACACTGCTGGCTCATGGTCATCCTTCCATCCACCAGGACGCACAGATCCCTTTCCCCTTCACTGCTCTCCAACAGGTTAGTCCCCAGCCTATACTCATACATGGGGTTGTCTTTCCCAGGTTGAAAACTTGACACTTGGCCTGTGGTTGGAGAGGCTTATCTGATTACCGACCCATGGCAGATGTTCCGTATTACCCCCTTTTCCCCCCAGCTGGAAGAGATAGGGAAAATAAGGGCAGAGAGGCTACTGGATTGGAAAGTAAAATTAAAACTACTTTACTATAATAACAATGTTAAATGAAACATGTGTAAATATATACAGGACCCAAATACTGCACTCAACTCCCCCTTTTTATGATGATTACATCACCACCGAAGTTGCAAAGGTCCCAAATGTTCCGGTGCCAGCTCTCTTTCCCCCAGCACGAGTCTGAGTCCAAAACAGCTGGCTCCCATCAGCAGCTCCACGCCGTTCAGCTCCCCAGTACATACTAAATCCCAGCTGCAAACCCAGGGTCCCCAAAACCTCCAATTTCCGTTTTCCCCTGGGGGCAGGGTCCCTACTTAAAATTCAGGAATTTCAGGTTTTAAAGGGGAAGTTCAGGTAGCANGAGGTTCCGTATTACCCCCTTTTCCCCCCAGCTGGAAGAGATAGGGAAAATAAGGGCAGAGAGGCTACTGGATTGGAAAGTAAAATTAAAACTACTTTACTATAATAACAATGTTAAATGAAACATGTGTAAATATATACAGGACCCAAATACTGCACTCAACTCCCCCTTTTTATGATGATTACATCACCACCGAAGTTGCAAAGGTCCCAAATGTTCCGGTGCCAGCTCTCTTTCCCCCAGCACGAGTCTGAGTCCAAAACAGCTGGCTCCCATCAGCAGCTCCACGCCGTTCAGCTCCCCAGTACATACTAAATCCCAGCTGCAAACCCAGGGTCCCCAAAACCTCCAATTTCCGTTTTCCCCTGGGGGCAGGGTCCCTACTTAAAATTCAGGAATTTCAGGTTTTAAAGGGGAAGTTCAGGTAGCAGGCAGCTCTGGCAAGGGGTGGGGGAGGGGGGGTGGGGTGCGACTGATACTGAATATGATGTATATGGGATGGAATATTTCTTAGAAAATAAAGTCACTGAACAGAATTAATTCTGTTCTAACCCAAACCAGGACATACCGGGAGTTGAACCCGGGCTACCTGGGTGAAAACCAGGAATCCTAACCACTAGACTGTCTGACTTCTCTCCTTCAACCAGTTCACAATCCACCTCTCTACCCGATCATCCAGACCACACTTGCTCACTTTAGCCGCAAGGATGCTGTGGGAGACAGTGTCAGACGCTTTGCTTAAATCAAGATAAACCACATCCACTGCTCTGCCGTCATCTATCCACCTGGTTATGTCCTCATCAAAGGCTATCAGGTTGGTCAGACATGACTTCCCCTGGGTAAACCCATGCTGACTGCTCCTAATGACCCCCTTATCCTTTATATGAAGGAGTCAAGGAGGTCAAGGACGTTCTTGTTACTGACAGAGTGGCCATGCAATAAGTTGGTTTGTTTCTTACGCCAGCAGTGGTTGGTGGCTTAAACATGAGTCTCTATACTAGTATGACCTGAAAATAAGTTTAGCATAGTTTTCTTTGAGGATAACAACTATCATAGAATCATAGAATGGCTGAGGTTGGAAGGGACCTTAAAGATCATCTAGTTCCAACCCCCGTGCCATGGGCAGGGACACCACATGCACTAGACCAGGTCATCCAGGGCCACCTCCAGCCTGGCCTTAAACACTGCCAGGGATGGGGCCTCCACAACCTCTCTGGGCAACCTGTTCCAGTGCTCACCACCCTTTGGGTAAAGAACCCCCTTCTAATCTCCAGCCTAAATCTCTCCTCCTTCAGCTTGTAGCCATTCCCCTGTGTCCTGTTGCTATCAGACCAGGAGAAAAGTCTCTCTCCTTCTGCCCTATAATCCCCTTTCAGGTACTGAAAGGTCACTATAAGGTCGCCTCTAAGCCTTCTCTTCTCCAGGCTGAACAACCCCAGTTCCTTCAGTCTGTCCTCGTAGGGGATAAACTATCCAAGTTTCCTCACTTTTGCGAGACTAAGAAGTGCTGTTAACCTGCTTACACTTCTGATTTGACACCTACTGAAGGAAGAAACCATAAATATTTTCTTTTGTCAGTGGGGCTTTTTTTGTCTTAGTCCTTAATTACAGGAAACGTGATGATTCTAGGTTTAGTACGAGGAGACCATTTTTTGCTCAAGTACCATGAAATGACAATATTGAGATAATATTTTCTCTAAAATTAGATCCCTAAAAATAAGCATGCAGCTTCCTTTTGACAGTGATTGCAAGTATTTGGACATAAGCCTCTGGTTTCCATGTGGATCTTGACTTTCTTTTTTGTGTGTGTGCGAAATCTTCAATATTTGGGATCTTTGCTCTGTAGTCGTATCTGGTCATTCTTGCTGTGGGTGGCTTCTTTTCATCTCAAGTCTGAAAGCAGAAGATTGGACAAAGCTGACTTGAAGCTGATTTTGCTTTTGATGGTAACCCTTGAAAGTGTTCCTCTTCTTCTTGCCCAGTAAAACATGTACTTTTGTGCTTTTTGTTGTTAGAGGTTAGTTGGTGTTTTGGAAATGAGCTTCTGAGTGTGCTTCAGTGTAGTCTCTCTGTTAATGGTTCAGGAGGGAGGCTTGTTATTTTGGCTTAGTTGATTAGTTTACCGTAGAAGTGTTCAACTAATTCCAAAGTAGTGTAATTGGTGACTTCGAGCTTTTCTCTTAATATCTGTTCTAAAGAAACTCTAGCTTCACTATTTTAATTTCTTTTCTTATTCCTTCTAGAAATTTAGAGAGTCTGTGGTCCTTGTTTTGGACTTGCTACCTTCAGTTAAGAATAGAATAGTTACTGAAGTATTGCAGCCAAGAATGAGAATGGAAATCTAGGTATTGCCAACACATCTGGAACAGCTTTCAAGTAACACCTTCTGAAGCCTCTAAATCAGATTCTGAGATTATTTAAGCTGAATTTTTTCAGCTTTTGCATAAATACAGGAAAGCATCACAGTGGCTTACAGCTGTGTACAGTTTACAGCTCAGTGAGGTGTTGCAGGTGTTACCTTTAAAGGTATGGTCAACCCAAGTGGATCCCAAAGTGTTTTCAATAATCTTGAGGGTAGAGGGGTGGGAGTGAGTGGGGGGATGTAACGTTGCTCTTAACGAAGCAATGAAGATACTCGGGGAACTGAATATCTGTGGTGAGCAGATCCCATGGGACTGGAAGGAGGGATTGCAGGGACTGAATATTGCACAGTACTTCAGTACGTATAAGGTGATAACTGAGTTGGTCGTGAAACTGAACAGCTGTAACACTGAAAGCAAAGTCTAGCTGGGAGGCAAAAAGGAGAGGAATTATTAGCAAAAACTTATTTTAGGAAAATTTAGTCTCCTTGGGCTTTTTCTGTACTCAGCAGAAGAGGAAGAAGGTCTCCATGGAGAAGAGGGAATGCACTCTGGAGACCAGTTCTAGGCCTTGGGCCAGTAGAGCTATATTTGTGATTGTTTTCTAATACAAACACTTGGGTCAGAAGGCGTTTCTGAGCTCCTGTGAAATAATGACATGAATAAAGTTCATCTCGCTGTAGAATTAATGCGTATGATGCAGGTATGTAGGAGAACCTAGGTCAGAAACAGAGGACATAGCGTAAACTCTTGTTTAAAAGAAACAGAACCTTACAACCACACGGGACTGCAGAGACTCAGAGAAGTGAACGTCTACTGGAAGTCACACTGGGAAGATTCTGAAATCTGTAGTATAAATGCTGAAAGAGACTCTTTGCTAGAGGGCTGCTCATTGTGACGTCTACCAGCTGGCAGTACAGGAGCTTGTCTTGTTAAAAAAAAAAAAAAAAGTCTAGTGCAGGTTGTAAGAGGAAAAAGGGCTATTCCTCAATTTTTGTGAGACTATCACCATTTTTGCAATATTTGCATATTGTTTTCAGTCAGCTGGTTTTATGATTGTTAATATTTCTTCCTCCACCAAATAGTGATTCACCTATCTGAATTATAAGTAGTTCAATGCTACAGCAAAATACTGTCCATTAACTCTAAGTTGCAGTTTAAGCCTTGTCCTTGCAGGGATTTTATCAGTGTGATTGCAGCATAACTACCATGAAGGTAACAGTGTTGGTATTGCTGACTGTGTGATATTGATACCAGTAGCTGATCTCTAAAAGAAGAGCATTTCCACCTGGAGCAACAAAAATACTCATTCTGGTAATCACAGAATCACAAAAGTTGGAAGAGAAAATACTTCAGATAGTACCAAACATTTTCAAATTAGAGGTGACAAATGCACTTTTTTTGACAGACGTCACTTTCAGGATCTTGAAGCTAATCCTGGGGCACTGACTTTAAGGTGTATGAGATTTCTTCTGGACTCATTTTGAAGGGTGAAGGAATGCAACTTATGCTTCGTTAACTTCACATTCCCCCCTCCCCACACACATCTGTTGCTACTGTTTTCATTTAAGTTGTTACGGCTTTGCACAAGGGACAAAAGCAGAAGTTAACTATTTCTGGATGCCATATAAAATCTTAGTTCTGAGCTAAGGAGAGGAGAGCAGGGACAAGTTAAATAATTTTTATGCCCTCGAGTCTCTAGTCTCGCTGGTATGAGGTGTTTGTACCAGAGGCTTTTGGCTGCACTGGCTGGAGAGGAGAGATGGGGCAAGAAGTGCATGCCCTGTGAATGTTGCAGTGAATGCTGCTACACCAGCGTGCACTCCTGCCCTTTGTCTTGGTAGGTAATTGTGATGCTTAGCTATGACATTAACTGTTAGGTGTGTGGATCTGAGTGATGTGCTTTCAAGCCCCTGCTGAGTTTTATCTTTTGGTTTTTTAGTTTTTTCTTCCAAGGCCATTAGCTTGAATAAGTGTTTCTCTGATTTAACCTTTGAAAGAAAATAAAAAGGGAAGACTGGAAAAGCTATTACCTTTCCACCCTTTGGACTGCACTCATTTTAAAAGTTGTCATTTGAAAATGAAAATAGATGGCTCTATAGAAAAACAAAACCTTTTTATTTCACTCTTTTCCCCTATTTCATTAAAATTTTTGGCATTAGCTTGTTTACCAGTCTGAAAGTTTCCTCTACTCTTGGCAATGGCAAGGTGGGGAGAACCAGTTTGCTGTAAGTGGCTAGTTTAAATATTTCAAGTGTATGTATCACTGTTCATTTAAGCCTTATGCAGGCGTTGATGGGATGTGATGATTACTGAACTGTTTGAAAACAAATCCTAAAGGAGACAATTTATGCTGTCTTTGTATTAGCATGTCTACAGCAGGTGTAATTTAACATTGTTAACTGTTCAAACAGATTGGGAATTTGGCTGCATGTACAGTGTAGGCCATTCGTTTATGTTATCTTATCTGAATAGAGCTATAGGGAATGAGATGAGGGTAAACAGGAAAAAGACATCATTACATTGTTTTAAACTCACACCACAGGTCACACCAAAAGATGTCTTTGTGTAAACAAGACTTGTGTTTGTCCATACAGCTGGGTTCAGCTGTGTCTATTGCTTACAGCCATTGTCAACAACAGATCATTTTTGTAGTATGGCCAAGGCTTTAAAACAAAGATATTACAATCAGTCTTGTTGCATAACTCAGTGACAGAGGTAGCATTATACTGATAGACAAAGCAAAGTGATTGGTTTTTTAGCTCTGTGCAGCAAAAGAGGCAGGAATATTGGTTGATACAAGTATTTTTCTTTATTTTTGTTGCCAGCTGCTGAAGATTTGCAGTGAACTCATACAATCATACTGATGATTTTAAGAAAGGATCTTTTCTCAGACAAGAGTAGAATTTGGATCTGTTTGGCTGCTTTCTCATGGTTCACACTCAGTTCTGAGTTCTGATAGTTCAGATACTTTTACAGTAACAATCCTTGCTAAGCACTACTGGGTTGCTTATTACTGCTCATATCACATTTGAAACAGGTAGTTGGAGCAACAGTGTTATGTAAGCATTACACCTGAAATGACACATTCTTCTTTTTAATTTAATGGGTGTCAGCACTTTTTCATCTCTGGTGTTTTCAGTGTGATGAGAACTGTAGCCTACTGGTCAGATTCTGGCACCATAAATAGACTAAATACCTAGCCTTCAGAAATAGCTTCTCAGAATAGCCTATGAATAACTTTTGTCTAATACTACCGGAAGAAGAAAAATAGTAGTTGCAGTACCAAAAGGACTGAACTAATTGAGTAACAATTGAGCATTTTAATGGATGTGGGAGAATTGGATTATTAACAGTTGCATTAGAGAAGAACACTGCACCGTTTGTTCATCTTGAAGCTTATAGCTGTGTGTTTATAATAGAGGCAGCTTATCCTGAGGCCTGTGTAGCTTGCATTGAAGAGGAGAGGGAAAATAGTTAAGAAAATACTCCTTGTCCTTCCTTTCAGTGTCCAGCTACTTATGCCAGCAAACCTGATGTCCCTAGGTTCAGGGTACTTTATGGCAAGGGCTGTATCTGCTCAGAAGGTTAGAGTTTGGAAGCTGTTATAGACTGTCACTGTGCATTGATTATGAATTGTTTGTTTTTTTCCTTTTTGCTCCTTAGACATGGTGTTTATGCTTCCAGAATTCAGTAAAACTGCCAAGGACAAAATTAAATTATTGCTTCTCTTACAGTGAGCAGCTGACAGAACATATAACTGTTTGAGCACTGTTTGTGCAGTCCCAGAAGTCCTAAAATGATAGTGAAGTTGTTTGCTTCTTATCCTTTGATCCATGTCTGTCCCCAAAACACCTTGCATCCTTCTGTTCAACTCCCTCCTTGTTGTCCACCATCTGCACTGCCTTGTACTACTGTAAGGTTGTGCTTTGTCATGTAGCTGGTACCATGACTCCGTGAAAGGATGTTTTTAATAGTATTGGACAGAGAATATAAGAATTCTACACTGCTGTGTAGAATGTTTGGGGTTCTTTGTTTTTCTTTTAATAAAGACTACTAAATAAGTAAAGCAGCAGGGTGTACTTTACCTAGCTGTATCCTAGAGATTTGGTAAGGACCAGAGTTGTTGGTACTTGAATTTGTTGGTCTCTGTAGAATAATGCTAGCTCTGTATAGTGTTTGGTGGTATGATTTCTTTAGTCTCTCTATGCTGTGTGTGTTTTACCTTCCCCTTTCTAGATAATTGTTAAAGCCAAATCTCTTTTTTTTTTTTCATATTTTTACGACTCTTAGACAGTTTACTGATTAATTGAGATAAGCATGCAGCACTTTGTTGATGCCACTGTGGTATTTTTCTCCAGTAAGACATAAATGACCTAACTCTCTTCTGCCACTTAATACCTTGCTTTTGACCCTTGAAACCAAGACAGGGCAATCACTATTTTCCCCTCACCTCCACTCACTTGGGTATACTGACCAGTCATGCAGCAATATAGAAGGCTTCTGCACTATGTTTTTGCTGCTGTTACTTGCTAAGTAAAGGACTAAGCTAATTGCTGCTGTTACTTGCTAAGTAAAGGACTAAGATAATGTTTATGTCAAATCTCTTTCATCTTTTTTTCTGGTCATAGGGTATCACATGACTTAAAAGTTTGACAGACCTTTGTGCTTTTCCCTCTACTAGATATCCATGGGCCTGGTTTTAGCACTGAAGCAAGGCAAGAGATTATGGCAAAACTTGCAGCAATGATATAAACTATGCTAGATAAGCTACATATGGCAACACTGACTTCTACTGTGCTTAATAAACAGTTTGTCTTGTGATAGTAGAGGTGAAGGAAATGTTCTTCTTACCATATTAACATACTGGTATACCTCTTGACTTCCAGGTTGCATCACAACGCATAAGCTCAGTGGATCTTTCATGCTGCAGCCTGGAGCACCTGCCTGCCAACCTGTTTTATAGCCAAGACCTCACTCATCTCAATTTAAAGCAGAACTTCTTGAGGCTAAACCCTAGCCCATCCACAAGTAGAGCACTTAGTGAGTTACAAAGGTAAAGTGATACAGTTCTACTGGTCTTCCTCTGCCCTTGGGGCCAAGTGACATCTAGACTGTAGGAATTTTCCTAAAAAAATATTACCTTCTCTTGTGGCAGATTAATCTGGTTGTAATGCTTCAGAAATTGGTTAGCTGTGTGTGTTAGAAACAGACTAGAAATTTAATGTTTTTCTTGTAAATAGAAGGCTATTTTCAGTCCAAAATGCAGTTTTTGGTGTGTTGTTTTTACCTACCTACTTAGGCCAAGCTGTAGTTTTTCAAAAGATGATTCACATGAGTGAATATGAGCTTGTGAGCTGCCCATCAAAGGGATGAATTCTAGGTGGGAATAGTACTACATGTGACTTGACTTAGTTGGGTTTTGTTACCCTCCCAATAGTAACAAAGCAAGCCCTGATTTAATGAATTTAGCCTGATTCTTGTCCTGTTTCTACTTCTTCTTTCCTAGTAACTGTGACCTTCCAGTTGTTCTTTCCACTGCAGCTCATCTGAGAATTTAACAAATGGCTAGAGAGCAGCATGATTGGTGATCTCAGTGATTTAATGTATGTGTCCTGTTGAATCAGCACACTTCCTCTATTCAGAAAGATGAGTGTTTCCATACAGAATATAAAATTGTGATTTTAACTTCAGTGGTAACTTTCCAGAGTGTTTCATGATAATATTTGTGGATGGTCCTGTTCAAACAAAATGTTTTAGACCACATTTCTAAATCCCTTCCTCTTTGAAAAACAACCAAAAAAATACAAGATGGATTATGCAGATTGTTGTATTTTTATATATCTCCAATTTAGCTCTGAGGAAGGGGGGGGGCGGGAAACAAAAAAACCCAACAACCACAACCCTGGCATAACAGAAGATGAATGAACCCACCAGGTCTCTTTCACAAACAAAGCAGGCAGTAATTCCAAGAGGTTATGAACACAGGTTGGAGAGGAATATTGGATTAAATGGTCAGTGAACGTTGGTATAGGTCCTCAGATAGCAAGTGGAATTTTAGCATAGACAAATAATGAATGCCTTTATTTTTATAGGTATTTATAATTTTTCTGTTTTAAATATCAGAAAGTGTACAGGAGATACTTGATTATATTTTGCCCATGTACATACAGCTAATTCTGTTTGGGATTAGAAAGCATTTGTATATAATTTGGTGGTCAATGTTGATTGTTTAATGTTCTGTTGGTGTACTCCAGCTGCAGGAACAGCTGAAGAGTCTTGCTGAAAGTTAAAAAACTCTTAAAGTTTTTCTGACTAATGTGAGCCTGGATGTGCAAGTGTGAAAGAACTCAGGTGACCAAATAAAACTGTACTCATTTTTGAGATTCTACATCAGGAAAATCTGAAGAAGTGGTGTATATTTGAGGTGGTGCAAAACTGAGTCAGTGTCTCATTCTTCTGAGAGCTGGTCCTATTCTGTCAGTGAATAATAGTCTGCTCTGCTTCCATTGCTTTGAGCTTGTCAAGAAGGCATGGGGAAGGTCTATGAACTTCTGGAGAAAAAAAAAATAATGACAAAGGTTACACAGCACTGTTTAGGTGCATCGAAGCCAAGGCCTCATGAATTCCTGCCCCCTTGGCACTGGCCTGCCCTCTTGCCACTGCTGATGTCCTCCAGCCTTACCTTCATCCAGCACAGGTGGCATTGCCCAGGCAGTGAGTAGCTGGAACAGCTGCTTCACAGAATCACAGAATCATTACAGTTGGAAAGGACCCTCAAGATCATCTAGTCCAANCACACTATTCCTGATACAAGCCAGGATGCCATTGGCCTTCTTAGCCACCTGGGCACACTGCTGGCTCATGTTCAGCCGGCTATCAATCAGCACTACCAGGTCCTTCTTTGCTGGGCAGCTCTCCAGCCTCTCCTCTCCGAGTCTGTAGCGCTGCTGGGGGTTGTTACGACCAAAATGCAGGACTCTAAGTTTACCCTTATTAAAACTCATCCCATTAGCCTCTGCCCATCGATCCAGCCTGTCAAGGTCCCTCTGCAGAGCCTTCCTACCCTCAAGCAGATCGACACTCCCACCCAGCTTAGTGTCATCTGCAA
>VWZX01009216.1:33932-59352 GCA_013399015.1 Galbula dea | reverse complement strand
TTGGCCCTATTGAAGTCTAGGGTTGTGATCCTAGTAGATATTCTGTTCCTACTACACAAGATCCTGAACCCTACCATCTCATGGTTGCTGCAGCCAAGATTGCTCTCAACCTCTACCTTTTCAACCAGACCCTCCTTGTTTGTGAATATCAGGTCCAGCGGTGCTCCCCTGCTAGTGGCCTCATCCAGCATTTGCGNGCAACTCCCCCACCACGCCTTGTAGACCTGTCTCTCCTGAAAAGGTCATAGCCATCCATGACCACATTCCAGTAATGAGAGCTGTCCCACCATGTCTGTGTAATTGCCACCAGATCATAACCCCTTGACCTCACATGGATTTCCAACTCCTCCTGTTTATTCCCCATACTGCGTACAGTAGTATACAGGCATTTCAGGGAGTGAGCTGAGCATGCCAATTCTACCCCAGAGTTGGTGGTAGGCCTTCGGGTCTGTATTAGTACTAGAAGGTGATAAAAATCTGTAATAACTCTGGCCATGATTTTTCCATTTTTTTTCTTCTGCCATCTTTGCACCAGAATACCGGTAGAAAGCACAGCATTCGCTTGCTTGCTGCAAGCCTGTGTGAGCACTGTTACAGACAGTTTTTTTGGGTAAAATCTACACTTCAATTGCAATCCCCATTGAAATAAAACTTAAATTTTCATGTTGAGTTTTAGTCACTGACACAAGTTTGATTTAGGTAATACTAATGATGTATTCCAATTGATTGCAGTAGCTGATAAGGATTTTAAAAGAGTCTTCTGGTGTTAAAACTCTAACCTTTTAATGCTTGATGCATTTTCTGTCCGTGTTTTCTCTTCAGAGGAGGTCAAAGCGCTTCAAGGTAAAAATGTGCTGGGCCAATGTGCATTGGCACGTGCTGTCAGAGATTGCTTTCGTGTGGAATAGTGTTATAGGTGCAGCTTTTCTTCCATCACTATGTTATATAAAATTGTGCTTACACAAACAAAAGACTTGACTCTTAATGAAGAGAAGATGAAGTCCAAATAAAATGTCCTGGTGCAAACTGTGGTGGAAAAGGAACTTCCTCCCATCTGTCAGAATCTGACACCGATCTTTTAATTCATCCTTTTACTTGCCTTTAGGCATATCTCCCAGTGGTTGTTAGGCAACCATAACCATGTTGCTGAACATCCAGGCTGGCTAACTGGATTGTCCCCTTCTTGGGTGTTTTGTTCAAATGATCTTATCCATCTTTAATAAGACAAGCACATGCAAGTTGCTTCCTTGGCTGATTTGATAAACCAAGAGTTCTATGACATGTTGAGAACAAAATTTTGAAATCTATGCAAGCTTTGACATGGCACTTAATTGAACACTGAAGAATTTGCTTGTGTCTCTACTGAAGTCTCACTAAATTCTGCTTAAATTCAACACGTTTCGCAGTTGTATACAAAATAGCCTATTCTAACAACAATTTTTAGTTTAAAGGCAGTACCCACTCACATATTTAATGGAACTGAGCTACACCACAAAAATTCAGTGTTCAAATAGATTGAGAATTTCCTGCACCTTCTAACCAGTGTCACTAAGGTAGTCCTTCTAGCAAGAAATATGTTCAGAAAAATAGCAATGCTTTAGTACAGGATAAGATTCTGTAGAAATGACATACATCATAGGGACGGAAAGGATTTTGTTTTGTTATATTCACAGGAAAATATATTTAATTGTTTAGGAGGGCCTGTTTCTCTACACCAGCTTAACAAGAATGAACTCTTGCAAGTGGTGTTGAACTTCAGTGTCTAGTAGTTTCAGTGTTTATTCTGAGTACATAAAGTGCATGTGATTTACATTTACATAATCAAACTTACCTTTTATTAAGTATTGCAAGGCAACTTGGTGTAGTTTATGCTCCACTTATTTGTCTCCTTTATTTATTTTTTTTAATATTTTCTTATCTCATTGTAGCTTCACCAAGTTGAAGAGCCTTAACCTTTCCAATAATAATTTAGGAGACTTCCCGCTGGCAGTCTGTGGTATCCCAACCTTGACCGAACTCAACGTTTCCTGCAATGCCCTCAGAAACATTCCAGCAGTTGTAGGCGAAATGCACAAGCAAGTACTTTCTTAAAACTTAATGTACACAGCCTGATAATAAAAGCAACAAGGAGTTTCATGACTGTACGTAATCNCCGAAGCACAGGAGAACAATCTAGCAATCCAGAAATCATGAATCTCAAATCTCCCAAGGGGGGGCTGACCTCCAGTTTATGTATCGAATATGACATATATGGGATGGAATACTTTTAGCTGGTCAGTTTGGGGTCACCTGTCCTGTCTGCTCCTCCCTGAAGGTGCAGCCTTTACCCTGCACCCCCCAACAGGAGACACAAGATTTAGCAGTGACCTTGCTTTGCATACCAATCCCTGGTAGTAAATCTAAACATTAGGCCTTATCACTGCTAGAAGCTGTCAGTGTCTGTGAAAACTTTCTGTTAGTTTCAGAAAGTGCAGTTTCTCAGAGGAGCTTCAACTAAAAAGTAAAATCATCGAACAGAATTAGTTCTGTTCTAACCCAAACCAGGACATCTGGCTATGATAAACGGTTTAATCTTGCTGGGTTTTGTCAGAGCAGACTGGCTTGTAGATCTGTATGAAGTAGCTGTAAGCTGCAGGTGAAGGGAAAGCAGAACTTGCATCTTGAAGTTCTTCCGGTGCCCAGCATTTGACAACAAGGGTCATCTTCAGGGTGAAGAACATCTTTAAATCTCCTTGCTCATGTACTTCAGTTATCACATAAGTGGCAGTTCTAGAGATCTTTGAAGATATGATACAACTAACAGAGCCTGCATCTCATTGTTGCCAAGGCTTTTAATTATTTGATCATATCTGTCAATAGCAGATATTAAAGTGTTTTTCCATAATATTTTTCATTCCTCTGCTTTTTTGTATCTTCTTTGTCACTGTAACTGCCAACTGATTTATGTGTTCATAGGAGGGAAATGTTATTTAACAGGTCACTCACTTTCTTTGCTCTCCCTACCCCTACCCTGCTCTTAATAGCTTGCAGACATTTTTGCTGGATGGCAATTTTCTGCAGTCCCTTCCTGATGAATTGGAGCATATGCATCAACTCAGCTACATGAGTCTTTCCTTCAATGAATTCACCAACATTCCAGGGGTGTTGGAGAAGCTAACTGCCATGGATAAACTGTGTATGTCGGGAAACTGCATGGATACACTGAACCTACAGGTGCTAAAAAGGATGCCTCATATTAAACATGTGGATCTAAGGTAGGTATTTAGAAAAGGAGAAAAAGATGTGGCTCTAAATTATTGCTGTTGAAATCCTTTTTCCTTGGCTGTCAGAATAGCCCCCAGGTATGAATCTCGCAAGTTAGTCCACTGAACATTGTTTCTGGTCAGTTATCGTGACTTGGCACTCTTCTCTGAGGAAGAGGTTGCATTTAGAGGGATGAATATAGATAGGAAAATGAGTTTTGGGGGAAATTAATATTTACACCAAAAGATAAAACAAAACAGAGCATGGGACACTGGTGATTCCTGCAGTTCCTATTGCTACAGTGTAAATATTATTCACATAAATGATAGTCTCTGACCGAAAAAGCTTTTGTTTGAAATATTACGGATGCGTGAGATGAAGAAAAGGGCAGTGAAAGCAAAAGAACAAAAATAGGTATTTTATTATTTCTTGGTATGGTACCAAGAGTAGCAATAACTTGGTATGGTTACCATGAGTAACAATATTTTATTGATCCTCTCAGCAGAGTCTAAATAGATCTCTATTACACATGGCTCCGGCATGAGTTGGGGACTGACCAGTTGGAGAGCAGTGAAGGGGAAGGGGACCCGAGGGTCCTAGTAGATGGAAGGATGACCATGAGGCAGCAGTGTGCTCTTGTGGCCAGGAGGGCCAATGGGATTCTGGGGTGTATTAGAAGGGGTGTGGTTAGTAGGTCAAGAGAGGTTCTTCTCCCCCTTTATTCTACCCTAGAGAGGCTGCATCTGGAATATTGTGCCTGGTTCTGGGCCTCTCAGTTTCAGAAAGATAGGAAACTGCTGGAAAAAGTCCATCACAGAGCCCCAGAGATGATCAAAGGGGATGGAACAGCTTCCTTATGAGGAAAGGCTGAGGGAGCTGGGTCTCTTTAGCTTGGAGAAGAGGAGACTAAGGGGTGACCTCATCTATGCTTTTAAATATGTGAAGGGTGTGTGTTGGGAGGATGGGGTCAGGTTCTTCTCAGTGAAGCTCAGTGACACTGCCTCATGGTCATCCTTCCATCTACTAGGACCCTTGGGTCCCTTTCCCCTTCACTGCTCTCCAGCAGATCAGCCCCCAGTCTGTACTGATAGGTGCGGTTGGTCTTTCCCAGGTGCAAGACTTGACACTTGGCCTTATTGAATTTCATTCAATTTCTCCCTGCACAACTCTCCAGCCTGTCTAAGTCACACTGAATGGCAGCACAACCCTCCAGTGTGTCAGCCACTCCAACTCAGTTCAGTGTCATCGGCAAACTTGCTGACAGTGTACTCTCTTCCTTCATGCAGGTTGTCAGTGACTATATTGAAAAGTACTGGTCCCAGTACCTGAGGTTCTCCACTAGACACAGGCCTCCAACTAGACTCCCTCCCACTGACCACGACTCTCTGACTTCTGTCCTTCAACCAGTTCACAATCCACCTCTCTACCTGATCAGCCAGACCACACTTGCTCAGTTTAGTTGCGAGGATGCTGTGGGAGACAGTGTCAAATGCTTTACTGAAATCGAGATAAACCACATCCACTGCCCTACCCTCATCTATCCACCTGGTTGCGTCCTCATAAAATTCTATCAGGTTGGTCAAACATGAGTTCCCTTTGGTAAACCCATGCTGACTGCTCCTAATGACCCCCTTATTCTTGATATGCCTAGAGACAGAATTGAGGATAAAGTGTTCCATCACCTTTCCAGGGATGGAGGTGAGGCTCACCAGTCTCTAGTTTCCCAGGTCCTCCTTCTTGCTGTTTTTGAAGACTGGAGTGACGTTTGCCTTCCTCCAATCCCCAGGCACCTCTCCTTTTCCCCAGGACTTACCCAAGATGATGGAGAGTGGCCTGGCAGTGACTTCTTCCAGCTCCCTCGACACCTGCAGGTGCATCCCGTCATGTCCCATGGGTTTGTGGCTGTCCACATGTCTTAATTGCTCCCTAACCCAGTCCTCCTCAGCTGAGGAAAACTCCTCCTTTATTCTAACTTCCTCTTTGGTCTCAGGGGTCTGAGACTGTCTCTGACAGTATAGACAGAGACAAAGAAGGGATTCAGTATCTCGAGAACTCCACCTGCTTTGTATCACCTGTCACCAAGGCACCCACCTCATTCAGCAGGGGGCCTACATTGCCTCTGGTGTTAGTTTTTCAGCAATGTATTTGAAGAAGGCCTTCCTATTGTCCTTGACCTCCCTTGCAAGGTTTAATTCCAGAGAGGCCTGAGGTTTCCTAGTTGCCTCCCTACATCCTCTGACAACAGTCTTGTACTCTTCCCATGTGGCCAGCCCTCCCCTTCCATGATGTGTAGGCTCTCTTCTTTCACCTGAGTTTGCCCAGCAGTTCCCTACTTAACCATGGAGCTTTCCTAGATTCCTTGATTTTCTGCATGTTGGGATGCTCTGATCTTGAGCTTGGAAGAAGTGGTCCTTGAATGTTAACCAACTCTCTTGGGCCCCTCTACCTTCTAGTACCTCGTCCCCTGAGATTTCCCCTATCAATTTCTTGAAAAGATCAAAGTTGGCCCTACTGAAGTCTAGGGTTATGATCCTACTATGTATTCTGTTCCTACCACACAAGATCCTGAACTCTACCCTCTCATGATTGCTACAGCCGAGGTTGCCCTCAACCTCTACCTTTTCACCCAGACCTTCCTTGTTAGTGAGTATCCGGTCCAGCAGCACTCCCCTCCTAGTGGCCTCATCCAGCATTTGCATCAAGAAGTTATCATCAGTGCATTGGAGGAACCTCGTGGACTGTGAACGGCTGGCCAAGTAGGCCTTCCAGAGATGCTCTAGTGGAGTTGGCTGAGTTCCAACATGGTACAGTTCTAGCCCTCTCGTTGTCCACCACATCCTTTCTGCATTGGGCAATGAACAATGGTTCTTTGTAATGCTACCCGGAATAATAATTGTTGAATGTGTTTGTAAACTGTATTTGCTTTAAAGTGAAATGCTTTGCTTCCTGGAAATCAGGGATCTGAAAACAGGAAAAGTAGGCTGTGGTCTTGCAGAGGACATATTACCCATTTTCTTTTAACTGGAGTGTTTAGCTACTCTGAAAATACAAGTGTTATATACCAGGCAACTCTTTGAAACCAAGAGTAACAACAGAACTGCAGGTATTTGTGCTTATCCTCTGTAGGAAGGCTTAATGGGCCAGTAGAAATTCATGCATGGATTTTGTGTTCTAGTCAGACCTGGGAATTTGAACTCTTTGGAGTGCTCTGCAGTCTCAAGCTGTGTTAGAGATACTGTCATTCAGTTGTAACTTCTGAGGAAGTTGCTGAGTACTGGCGGCCTCAATGCACTGCAGTGAAGATGTAATAAAACCTACTCTCTTCATCTGAGAGACCCACTTGTCTTGGGGTTTTGCTTTGTTTTCTTTCAACACCCTTTTTCAGGTGTCTGAATTTGCTTACTGTGGAACATGGCAATGTGAGAGGTGAATATATGGGAATTCATAAATCTCAATTTGGCCTTTCAGTGAGACAGTAAACTCCGATGTGTGCAGATTACTCATATCTGCCGGGCTTTTCCAGAAGATGCTAGTAGTAGGCCATTGGGAACTGTAGAGGTTTTGTTCAAAGGAGCTTGTTGTCATCATTCCTTTGTCAACAACATAGCAAATCCATTCTGCTTTTAAAATACCATAACAAAGGGGAAAACATTTAAAAGCAAACTTGGTCAGGACCTAGAGGCATGCTAGGTATGCTAGTTTAATCCAGTGGAATTTATTGCAGCATGAGCAGAAGCCTGCCACGTAACTATATGTAATCTCCCTTTTTGTCTGCAAGATTGAATTCAATTAGGAGACTGGAGTCTGCTGAAATAGATTTTCTGCATCATGTGACCCAACTGGATCTCAGAGACAACAAACTTGGGGAGCTGGATGCAACAGTTTTTAACAATGTTGAAGTGTTACACTGTGAACGGAATCAACTGGTAACCCTCAAAATCAGTGGATATTTTCTCAAAGCACTTTACGCTTCCTCGAATGGTAAGTGCTTTACAGGGCAGCTGTAGTGTTGTCATCTGACTTCTGGTTTCGTACCTGGTTCTCTGTGGAATGCTTGTGGAGTGCAGTGCACATATTCAGGAGCAATCAGGAGGCTTTTGACATAATCCTTGTGTAGAAGGGTTTCACATGTGCTGCTGGCAGTTTTAAGCTTGAGCAGTGACTTTCAAATAACAGTGGGCTGCTGATTTGGAGGTCTCAAAACTGTGAAAGTCTTAGAATTTGGGCTAAAATTCCTCTCTGTCTTAGCAGGAAGGGGTCTTAAAGTTGTCGGTTCTGTGGGTTTTATTAATGTGTTGCTTTGCTAAAGTGAATAAGGACTTTATTGCTTCTCTCTGGAGCTGAGAAATTTTGAATAAGTTGCTGTTTGTGAGACAAACTAAAATAATATATGTTTTTGCTACTACCTCTACCTGCAAAATCTGTCCAGAAAGCTACAAAATCTACAATGAGTCATTTTATTTATATTCAATAATAAAAATAATGCAGCCTTTTCCACTTGAATAACTTCTTCATTCTATGAATAAGATTTGTTTGATCTATCTCTGGAAGCTGCTGATACTTAAAATACTCAGTTTTCACCACCATTTTGTTGTTTGGAGTAGTTCGGTATGGAATAAACAAAACGAAAGCTCAGATTGCTGTGTGAATTTGACGGATAGTCTGAACATTCTTTAAGCCTCTCTGTTCAGTTATACACTGTCATAGTATGTATAATGTATTGTAGCAAATGTACTCAGTCATAATAAAGAAACAAAACTGAGTTTACAGAGGTCCAGATCCTCAGAAGTTTTTTAAGTTACTAACTTGTTCTGAAATCTCTGTGTGAAGTAGCAGCTGTTACAGAACAACCCTTTAGGTGCAAGTCTTTATCACCACTTTTGGTTTCATGTATTTTTCCCCCTAGAACTTGTTCACCTTGATGTGTATCCAGTTCCTACTTGCCTGGCTTATATGGATATTTCTAGGTAAGAATATAGATTTTTCTTGGACCTGTAAAATATGCATCAGTTAAGCTTTTGGAAAAGTGACATTCACTGTTATTTTACTGAGAGGGAGTGGATGCAGGAACTGGACCATGAGATGTGAGAAGACTGATTTTCAGAGTTAGAGGATGGGCTTTTTTCTGCTAGCCAGTTCTTCTCCATTTCCTTTTTATAGATTTAGGGGGTTTTATCTTTGTTTTAATGCTAAAAGCAAAATGTGCCTTTATAGTTAAAGGATAAGAGTTTCCCTGATTTGAAGATTTCCTATCATACAGAGATGAAACGTGGTGATTCAAATGTGTACCAACAAGAGACATATACAGAAATTCCTTTCTGGATATGTCTGTCACAAGCCCAGCACAGATGACAGTTTGATAGTTTACTCATCAGTTTGGCAACTCCTGCAGTTTGTTGTTCTCCGTAGCTCTGGTGGTTGCAGGGATGTCTGCAGTTGCCATTTGAATATATCCATAAATCTCACCTTACAAGGGAAAACAAAAATGGAAAAAGGGGTGATTTAGTTTGTTTTACAATTTAAGCACTGAATCAGGAAAACGCTTTATAATTTAAGGAATTACTCATCTGCACATTGAAGTGCATTCTCATTCAGTAAAAAATCTTAAAGCACTCTTAAGCTGTTATGGGTGATCGTTAACAATTAGTGAGTTAACCTGAGCAAGTGGCCATCAACTTCAAAGTTTACTCAACCATGAGTTACTCATATTGGGCACCTAAATGTAACACACAGGTGTGACTTAATAAACATCATTTGTTGAAAAGCATTTTTTTGTAAAGCTGCGTTCTCCATTAAGCTTAAATTAAATTGGAGCAGAATGCATGTTTTTGATCACCCTTTTCGTGCCTCAATTCAGTGATGGCATTGTAACTAAATGGGTGGGGTGTCTAGATTCTCAGAAGGCTCTCTCAGAATTTGGGAAGTCTGTTTGAAATTAAAAAGAAAGCTGTCTGAGGATAAGAGGGATTGCATTTCTATTGCATGTTTTAGTTAAAGGGTATTGCATGAATAAACTAAAGAATACAAGTACATGAATGAGCATGAAAATGGATTTATGTGCACAATGTGTAGGGGTCCTATTCCTGAACTTCAAGTCTGTGAGTGCCTGAATATTTGATGCCTAGTTTTGCATCTGTGTTTTGCTAACTGAAATAGCACACGCCCACATGTATTTTGTGCTGCTAAATTTTGTCTTTAAGGCAGGGTACATGGATGCCCCATTATGCCTAGTTTCGTGTTTTCAGTACAATATTTGTAAAAACTTAGCTATGAGAACTTAAGCATCGTTAGTTTCTGTGAGGGCAAATGCAGTAAAAGCGAAAAGCTTTACTTTGAAGAGGCACACACAAAAAAGATTTTGCTCTATTCAGTGAGATAGCTGAGAAGTGCTGGAGTAGGTTTCAGGATTGAATTTGTGGGAGATGGAAGAGGTGTGTTTCAACTGTGTAGGGTGTGAATATCTTCTGAGGAGTATCTCGCAAATTTTTTTCTCCATGAAGAGACTTCTTTGTCCTCAATACCCTGATACTCTTAATACCTCTCCCTGATACCTTTGAAGCAGCTTTTTCCATTTTCTTTGTGGCTGCAACTAAAGAGAAGTTATACTGATAGATTTCTTGCCCAGTCACTCAGGACCTTACTGCACTAGTAGTGCCCTTAAAGAAGGAGGAGTTACACAATCTCATAGGAAAGATATTATGTAGCAGATACGTTTTCTGCAGGTATCTCTTCTGTCTCTTGAGGCTGTATACTTAGTAGCCTTTGCATCTAGATTATCATTTAGTTACAGTTCTGTGTGTTCTTTACTCATAGAAATCACCTGGTAAACCTGCCTGAATGGGTATGTGACAGCAGGAAACTGGAAGTATTGGATGTTGGCCACAATCAGATACGTGAACTGCCTGCCCGGTGAGTCTTGCAGATCAGTTGCACATTGTGGAATGTAAGTGCTTCAGAAGTAACTGCTGATCCACTGTTTAGCTTGTTCCAGTGTCTGTCAGGCCCATTTTATCTTTTGTTTGGTTTTATGTTTATTACATGGGGTGTTGTCATGCCTCAAGCTTCCACTCAGCTTTTCTTCTTTCACTTTTATTCAGAGAAAGCAGTGCTTTTGAACTCCAGGTGAAGTTTTGGAGCTGTTTATGTGGCTGCTGAGGCAGAAAAGTCCTTCATTTTTAATACTGAATATTAAAATATTTACAGCCATAAGTTTGCATGACAGTTTAGAGATCCAGAATTTGTAAATTAGTTTCAGTGGTGCCTGGAAACTCCAGTTCGCAGCCCTGTTTGAGAGAAGAGGGTTGAGAGGAACAGGTAAAGACTGATCAAGCAGTGAAACTCCTGAAGGTAGAGGAATCACCTTCACTACAAAGATAATATCTTTTCAAAGAGTCTAAACTTAAAATTGATAAATACAAAGGATAAGAAAGGAATTGAACAGGAAGGAAAATAGAAGTTGGTTTTAAAGAATGAATGACTCATTAGTTTTTTTTCTAGAGAGACCTGTTCCCAGGTGAGTATACTGGTGAGGTATTAAAAATTTTTAAGTCCCTGACCTCACTGGAAGAGAGCTGTCATTCTTGGCTGCTCTATACGCTTCAAAAGAGATGTTATGAAAGAGAGAGAGAATACTAGGCACAAAGAGTGAAATTTCATGAGGATGCACAGAGCCATGAAGGTGGTAGACAGCTAGTATATGAAGAGCTATTAAATGTTTTCCTTATGGAGCTGTACAGCACAGAAGAGCATCAGAAACTGTATAGTCTAGTCTTGTCTCAGTCAGATGAATGTGCCATATGGTGTGAACTAGCAATTTTAGTGTCAGAAGTGGGACGAGAATAGATTTCAGGAATGTGGGCAGAAAAGGATACAAAGAGATTTACCAATCAAATTAACATACAGACTATTAATCCCTTTCACACAAAGTGTAACTGTACTTACTTAAAAGGCGAGAGGAGCAAAAATTCATTTGTATTTCATTTGCACTTCATAACAGCAGGGGCCATCAAGGCATTCCAGATGTCTTTAGAAGCTTAATGATTAGCTGAAGTTAGGTGCAGTCAACATCCCACTTCTCACCTGCCATCTTATTAACCCCAGGAAACAGATTATCTTTGAAAGCTCTTCTTTGTAATGTGTTTTTACATAGCTTAGCTCCTAATAGGTGAGCTCAGTTTTAAGGCTCAGTTCAAAAAAACAGGCTTGAAATGTCTGTTAAACTCGAGGGGAAATTTGGATCTGGATTCAAATGCAAATAGCTCAGGCACAGAGACCTACTGTTAAAAGTCAGGTAAATACTAGTGCACAGGAAGCGTGTTCACGTGCACTGCTGTGTGCTTTTCCTCCTAACATAGAATAGCACTCTGAAAACCTGTGAAGTGAGTGAGCAGGACTCTCCTGGGAGGATACTTGCAACTCTAACCACAAATGTTCAAGCCTTAACTGACCAGCAGTTACCTGGAAGGCTGAAGGTTGCATCTAATCTAAACAAACTACAGTTAATACTATGTTTGTTTGCCTCTTGGAACAGAAAACAATCGTTGAAGACAAAGAATTGATATACTAATGTTTGTCTCAGTTGAAGAAAATGGGAACAATATATACTGGGCTGTAGCGCAACCATTTCTGCTTTAAAAGTACTGAAAAATAACAAAAAGAAAACTTAGTCTTAGCTAGGCAGGATATATTCATTGTCATAAAACTGATGTTGCCAAAGATTCCCAAAGAAAATGGAAATGATTCAGTTAAGAGTTGCCAAAATGACCTTGCTGCCACCAGGGAACAGATTTATGTATGTATTTTTGTGCCTTTTTGTCTGTTTTTTTAAGAGAGATCTATTTGCATTCATCATTTTCTTCTCTTTAACAGTTGCTTACTAAAAGAGTTGGTTGAATTTTTTCACCAAACCATGTTTTTTCAGAAGATGCTGATGAGCAACATGCTTGTACTTAGAACTTTTTGATCCCATCAAAACTTCCGGTTGGACTTGGGCAAGTGAGAAAGCAGTCCCAGCATCTGGTTACCTACCCAGCTTGAGAAGTAGGTGTCCCAGGCTGATCAGGAAACTTAGTTATTTAAATGCTGGTGGTTCAGTCTCTCTTCAGGCAGCACAGTTCCTTTGGTAGCTTAGAAAATAAGAGGAACCAATCAAACAAAAAACCCTGAAGACTTAACTCAGATCTTATGAATTATTTATAATTTTTTTGTTTCATGGAAAAGCCACTTGCTAAGGTTTTTGCCATGACTTGAACTTTTTTTTTAAATGGAACTGCTCCCACCCATCCAAAAAAAAAACCCCAAAGTGTTAACTTTTTTTTGGAGATGCTGTCAACCAGTTCTACTTTTCCCTGTAATGTTTGGAGTTGGTGATAATGGATAGTCTTGATTAGGAAAGGAAATAGAATAGAAGGCAAATTTGTAACTGAGAGAGATATTCAAGTAAAAGTGGAGTCAAACAAAAGTGGTTAAATGCCACATACGTAATAGATATGCTTATCACTGTATGGTAAGTCTTTGCATCCTGTGTTGAGCCTTCTGGAATGGTATGACTGGCTGTTGACTTGTATCCATGGTCATAACAGACAATCGAGCCAACTGAGATAACTGGTAATGGTGGCTGACCGTATCTGTCAAAGGAGGAAATACTCAGCATACTTCATTGACTATTTTGGCACAATAATCTGAGAAGGGGCAGGGAGGCTTTTTATGTGTATTTGGGTCATTGTAACAGAGGGAATATTTTTGCTTTAATGCTGTGTAATTTGAGAGTCTTTGATTGAAACAGGTCAGCGTGGTGCACAGGCTCATCAGATTAAACAATACGGTAGTGGAAATGTGAGGTGGCAGATAATCTCTTTTTCCTAATGTGCTGAAAGTGGTTTCCATTCAAAATTGAGAGGTACTCCATTTTTGAGATCTTTAGTTGCAGATTTTAAACTCCTTATTATGTTGCTTATACTGCATTTTCTAGCTGTTATGATCAATTATTGAAGCAATTGTTCTTTTCTCTTCTCCCCCTCCCTTTCTCCCCTAGCCCCCACAAAACAGAGCAGGAGGATGGTACTCCAGCTCGTCTTACTGCTTGTAAAAGCTCAAGAAAGTAAAGCTGATTAGATAAATTTCATTTGCTATAAAACAGAAAAAGAAGCTTTATGTTAGTCTAGTATTAACAGAAAAAGAAAAAGGAAGGGGGAATTGCATTGGATTATGAGTCAGCACATAATGAATAAAGCTCTGTGAAGCTATGGAGTGACTGACTAGTGATTTCACCTACACTTTTGAAGTTCTTCCATTAGCTAGGAGGGTCCTAGATGTTGTTTTCTGCAGCCATTGTTAGCAGTTATTTCCTTCACTGTCGTGCTTCTATATTCATGCTTTATACAGTGCAGCAAGATAACCCTTTCTCACTAGTTTCACTCCTGAATCATCCTTAAACCTCCTCTGTCTCTGAACAACTTCTTCAAAAAGTTGGTGGAGAGTGAAAAGGCATTCTTGGATCTGTGTGTAATTAATACTATATGTCTGCTAATCAGTTGAATGAATCATTTTCTTGTAATAAATTGTGATATCATACCTAAATTTTCAAAGCAACTCTTTGGTTTGGATTTGTCTCATTTCTATGTTGTTGTTTTTTTGTTGTTTTTCTAAGGTTGTTTTACAGTAGTAGCTTGCGTAAGCTGCTGGCAGGATATAATATGTTAGGAAGGCTACCAGATCAGCTTGAACAAATGCAAGTGGAGGTCCTGGATGTGCAACACAACCAGCTCCTTGAACTGCCATCTAACCTGCTTTTGAAAGCAGACAGGTAAATGTAAAAAAATTTGATCTCAACTTGCATGTGAAGAACCTTGCTTTGTGTGTTACTTGCTAGCTGAAAGGGTTATCTGAGGTTCCCCTAATTTTAAAGTTGCCCAGCCTTGTGGGGCAAGATATCTGCCAAACCCACCAAAACACACTATTTTTTATTCTAGTTTTGTTGCCTTATATGGTTACTTTTTTTCCCTACCAAGTTCCTGCTGAACACCTACTTCTTGGAATCTACCTGTAAGTGAAGGACATGCTATTTTCTGCTATGTATGCTGAGATGGGTTAGTGGCAGTTTCTTTAAATATTTTTTAGGCTTGTTTGATGAAGTGTAAAAGGTTCCATCCCTCCTTCAGTCAGAGGCTAGAACTTATTTATACCTGTCAAACAAAACCAAATCTGTGCATAAAAGGCTGTCAGAATAACTCCGTTATTCCACTGTCCTTTTTTAATGATTTTTTTGTGTGTTTTTCAGATGTTTGTCACCAATTTAGCTGGTGTCCACCACTTGATCTGCTTTTAGGATTTTTACTTTTATTCTACTGTTTCTTTAGCCTCCATCTTCATAATCTTCCCAGATATGAACATGTCCTGTAAAGTGGCTGTGATTGAAATATGGGAGGTAGCATAGCCTGGGGATGGTGAGTGGGCTTGCCCTTCTTGGTGTCAGTATTCCTTGCACCTCTGCGCCTCCAGATAATAGTCATGGGATTTCTGAGTGCTCGACCCTGCATAATTTAACAGACAGTGAGATTGTTTGCTGTGGAGTTTTATTTCTGATCCTACATGTGACAAAAAGAATGCATAACTTCTGGATTTCTTTAGGTGGAGAACCAAAAGTAGTGGTGATCTCACTGCCACAGCTCCTCACCCAATTCTAAGAGTATTGTGAAACGCCTGTTTTTATACTGTTGTTAATTCTGTCATGAACCTCTGGTTAAATTTCCTGGGATTCACAATATTGGGAGTTGGAGAATTAAGTTGTTGGTTGAGATGGTTTCTAAACAAACCTTAACTTGACTTACTCTTGAACAGTAACGTTCTACGGAATTTAACATTTAGGTTAAAAATTATCTTTCAAAAGGTGAACTTTACTAGGATAGGGTTTTGGTTCTGGAAAGCAATATGGCATATCAGCCTTGATGAGCTTTAAAGAACCTTTAAAATAATTTTTAGCTTTTTATTTTTAACAACACTGCTGCATACCTGTCTACATTCAAGCCTCTGTAATGTGCCACCCATGGAAGAAATTTATTGTCAAAGAAGTTATCCTCATGTTACTTTACAATTTCAGTTGAGACTTTACATAAAAGTGCATTGAAACTTAGCAATGTTACTACTGTAATAATTGTGATTATCTGACACGTTTCTGTTTCAAAGTGGTGAAATTCATAGCTTGTTCATGTAGCAAGGATGTTTCACAACAGCAGCTATAATTGTCTTGTGGATGACTTTTCAAACTATTGCATATTAGAGATTGTATGAACTTCAGAAGGAAACTTTGTAAAAAAAAAAAAAGGTAAAAAATCCCAGAGTATTTACAGGTCCCAAATAGAAATTCCTATATGTAAATTTGGAAAGGAAAGAAACCTCTAACTAAGTTTCAGAAAGTTTCAGAAAGCTGCTGGCATCTTTGAAACCAAAATAATTTTGTAATATTTCCTTTAAAACAGGTTGTAGGTCAGCAGTGAAAGAGAACCTTAATTTTTTTGTACTGCAACTCATCTTTTTCAAATGAGCTACAAGACTGTAGATAGCCTTTTGTTTTGTGGTTTGGTTTGGTTTGGTTTGTAATACCAAAATGAAAAACTACAGGCTAAAACCAGGGCGGGGGGTAGATTTCTAGGAGTTTGCTAAAATTGTGCGAAGAGGTAGAATTAAAAAAATATATTGAATAACAGTCTTAAATGGCTGATTCAGTCTTTGGGACTTTTTCCACTCTGCAGCTCTGATGTTCTGCAAATTTTGAGCAGTTCTGGGCACATGTTTTTAAAGTCTTTTCTCTGTATTAGCAAAGTTGTGTACTGTCACAGGAGATGAAAAGAGCTTACCCATTCTGATGTCTTATCACTGCTGCAGCTTCCCTTGCTTGTGTTGATAATAAAAATGGTTGTCTTGGGTGGGGTTTTCCCCTTTATTCCCTACACCTTTACTGGTTTAAATGACTTAGATGAGAATGGCTTGTCCATTATAGTGATCCTATGACTACTGCGAAAGTGATAAGTGAAGGAAAAAGGCAGTACAGATCAGTGCACAAAGTCCAAGTTTTGGGTTTGGATTGTCGTACGTGTTTTGTTATCAAATATTTGCATCTGTTTGTAGCTAAGTGTCAGCAGAAATGGTCTTGGCCAGGGAAAGGTGTTCAGGGGTTCATTTTTCATTTTTGTAAAAAGGTTATAGGCTTCTCTTCTCTAAGTGTTCCTTGGGAAACACAATCTATACTGCCAGATGTGCCAAGAGAACTGAGTTTTCTGAGTCTCTACCCAACGTGTAACATTGGACAAATCACTTCACCTTATAGAACCTTTATCTCTACATAAAATGATTTATCTTTTGCAGCCTTGGAAAGATCAATTAATTTTTTTGGGAATGTACTCAGGTCTATGCAACTGACACGATACCCTGTTTGGATATGAAGCCTTATGCTGTGAATTACAAATGCTTTCTCCTTTTTGATCCTAAACATTTGATGAAGTGGGTGTGAAGTGCCTTGGGTGAACTTCAGCACAAGCACTGGTGGACTTTGACATCTAGAATGTCTGAGAAAGGGAGGGAAATTGGTGTATTAGAGTACAAAGAGAGAATTTCACTTTCACACAAAAAAAAACCAACCTAGAAGACCTGTGTTCTCATCATAGATGGATCAACAAATATTGCATTTTTGCCTTAATCCTTCAAAAACCAGTGAAAAAGTGTCATTTTATGCTGAAGAGTTTAATTTAGGGATATTTGGTTTTCCGCTTTTTAATTGCTTTTCTATTTTAAACTGTTACTCAAGAAGAAACTGAGCCTCTGAAACAGTTCACTGGCCAAGACAGAATTTAGATCTGTTTATTGCACTGGAAGCGCACAACTTGATCCACGTGAGCAAGGATTTCTCCTATAGGGTGGGGGTTTTCTTGGCAAGATGAGCACCACAGAAGACAGCCAGATTATATCTTCATTTCTCAATACCAGATGGTGCAAAACCAGAATTCATGCAAGTGCTAGAACTGATAGGGAAAACTCCCTAAACTTTTTCATGCATCTGCATTCCTGCAGCCTTTCATTTTTGTCTACTCCTTCATGTGTTGTGATGACTCTCCCACTCTATCCAATTCACATACACTTTTTACTGCCTTCCTTGATCAGCTTGCAGCAAACTACCGGCTAATGATGTGAAAACTGTTATACAAAATGCTCTTTGGATAAGATGAGCATGCATTCAAGAGCTTTAGCTGGGTAGGGTGGAAAAGCAGTGGCAGTGATCGGTGGGGTTTAAAAGTGGAGACACAGTAGTGAAAGGCAAAGGTTAGAATCTTGCCTAAGCTTCCTTTCCAGTTAGTGTGATTTTTTTTTTCAGTATAAACCCTTAAACCAGGCATTGGACTATCTAAAGGAGTTGTGTAGTGAAGATGTGTAGCTGTGATTTGCAAAGCATAAACCTTAGACTTTGTTTCGTAGTGTCTGGTAGTGGCCAGCTGTGGTAGCTAAGCTAGCGTCAGCTTTTTGGAGCCTGTCTAGGCTTTTGTCTGTAAGATTCTTGTTTTCAGCTTTATTCAGCTGTTTTTATTTGTTTTGATTTTCTGTGTGTTTGGTTGGTTTTACTTTATTTGATTTAATTTGGTTAGGTTTTTGGTTTGTGGGTTTTTTTGCTGGAATTCTGGAAGGTGATCCAGCTAAATTTGCCCTCGATTGATATTTGCCACTTCCACCCGCTGTGGTTGCTTCTTTTTGATTCAAATACTCAGTTCTATCACGGATACAGGAGAAGTGAGTGAAGAAACAAAGTCAAATGAATGCAAAGAGCTATTTGAGCATTCGATGCACATTTGCCACAGAAATGCTTAGCTGTACTTGTTTCTTTGCTGGTAGGTTAGGGTTTGTAAATAGATGTATTAGAAATTAGGAAAATCCCAGGTAAAGACAGGTTAGAAAATAAGAGCTGAGGAGGCAGCAGCAGTTAAATGTTTTTGCTGACAATCTGTCAACAGGAAGTGGACTCACTTGAATGTTTCATCCTTTTATTTATTTAGTTATTTCTTTGTTTGTTTTAAAGGAGAAGAAAGACCCTCTTTTGCACAAGCTGGCAAAACTGCCTTTATTTCAGTCCCCTTTTATTCCCCCCAGATGCTCTTAGCTTAGGGGATTCTTCCTCACACACCTGCTACCACTATCGTAAATAATTTCAGGATTAGGCAATCAGAAGTTGAGGGCATGCCTCTGCAGAAGGGGCTGAAGAAGAAATTTTGTATTTTGATCGCTGTGTGATGGTGGAGATCTTGGGGTGCATGCCAAACTGGAGATCTTGATTGCTCTGCAAATTCTTTTTGCAGCTGCAATATTCTTTCCAACTCTTACCAGTAGTTTCAGGCTAAGCACAGTGGTTTTGATTTGCTGCTGCTTTGTCACAGGATGCAGTTGTCTTTGTTGCTCCTTTTAACATTGAACATTCTTAAGATTTTTGGAGCGCTTGCACTTCTGAGCAGCGGCTGTGTTGTACCAGCAAGCCAAGTTTGTCAGGCTACTTTAGAAGATGGTGAGGATTTGAGAGATGATGTATTCTTACAGGTGTCTATATTCAGCTTTTCTGTGCTGGAGGTAGGCATTGATGTTAAAAATTTTGGAACCTTTTGCAGTTTTCAGTAGAATATTTTCTTCCTCTACTTTTGGAAATTCAGGCTGAGATCAGAATTTTCTGGATTTAAATGGGAAATGCATGTGACTGCACATTAGGTCTGTTTTGTTGAATTAGATACAAGACCCTCATTCTAGCCTATTCATTGGGACAGTCTCTTTTCCTGCTTTGTCTCTTGGAGAAGTTAAATCCAACAAGGGATTGTACTTTAATACCCCATAAAACTAAAGGTGACATATTCCAGTCAGAGATCAATGTTTATGTTATTATTCCAGAGGATAATTGTACCTTTTCAAAGCTGAAGAATTCTAGCATCTCCCTGACAGCACCTTCATTTCTTTCTTAATCTCTGACACATTTTCGGTACTTTCATGCTCTCCTTGCTCTATTATACTCTGGTATGTGTGCAGACTGCAGATTCTTGTAGTGATGGTGCACTTTTTTCATGAGCTGATGGTATTGTGTGTGGGTGAAATTGGAAAGGGAAACAATTAATTTTGGACTGAGCTTCAATACTTGACATTCTCCTTCCACCTGATAAGAAACATGGTGGGATATCTTCAAGGAACATGAATCAAGAGACGGGTGGATGTTGCATTGGAGGGAATCATTTAGCAAGTTGATAGGGCTAAGACAAAAGCTGGACTCGATGATCTTCAAGGTCTTTTCCAGATGTAACTATTCTGTGATTCTATGATTCTAAGTCCATGCACAGGAGAGTTGGAAACAGTTGTGCATAGGTAAATTTCCACTCCTCTGGATGGCATTTGTAAGATGTGCCTTCTAAGATAGCAGCCTCCTCATTGCATGAGGATAAAGAAATAGGAGAGTGGAAATAACCTGGAGAAGGACTTCTGTGTTAAATTAGCATGAAGGGAAAACTTGATGGGCAAGTACAGATCTATTTATTTATATTAACATAATATAATAGCACAGTGTTGACAAAGCTTTGGCAGTAACAGTGTGTTGGTACATTGTGTTCTCTGCCCCAAGAACGGTATCCCCTTCCCCACCCTTTCTTCTAAATCCAGAGACTGTCTTCAAATAATTATTGCAGAGTATTTTTATCATATTAATGTGACAGCTGGTCAAAAAGAACTTGTAACTAAGCAGCATACTCTTGTCGAAAAAGTTCTAATTAAGTCAGCTACAGACAGAGATAAGTATGTGACTAATCTGAACCTGACTGTTGAATGCTACGCAGCCATTAGTTGTTATATATGGGTAGGTGAGACACCCTGCTACTTGAACAGGGTTGCACAGCAGACTGTGGTTAAGATTTTGCTAACCATCTGAACTTCATTCACATGAAGACACTAAACTGTAGGTCAGGATTGTGGGGACTTATTTCTAATGTTGTCATAACAATGTTGATTTGGCAAAAGGGTGGAGGATACAGAGCAACAGCTCTTCACTTTCCCCATTAGAAAATATATGTATCAAAGCTTATTTTCAGCAGGAATACTCAGATTCTGGCCACTTTTAATACCAGTGAGGGAACAGCTTGAAATTTTTCCCTGTATTCCACCAGTGTTGAAAGTTTCAGAAGAGCTTTTGATTCATTTTTCTTTTCAGTCTAAAAAGGCTTCCCTGCAGTTGACTATACTAATTTCATCTTTATCAGAGCAATTTACCTTTTCTTACTTGAAGCTTTCAGCTGTGTTTTTGGCTAGCTGTACTTGAGTGAACAAAGCAACCGTTCTGGCCCCCGTATCCATCCAAGCCTGGGATGCCTTTGAAGGCCTCAGCCTGACCGGCACTCCCATCACTCCAGAAGAACCAGCTATCCTCCCAGACCATATATCTTCAGGCGCACTGCTCACCTGTGACATTTTGTCCTGCTGTCCCTCCGCCAGTCGGAGTATCCCCTTGGCCCACTCAACACCCTTCCCCTCTCCTTCGCCCCCGTTCTCCCATCCCCACCTCCCCGCCTTCCGCCCCCCAAACCTGGTATGGCAAACCTCTGTGTGCTCTGGATGCTCTGAAGCTCCCCTCTCCTCTTCCATGTGGGTGCAGTACCCGCCGGCAAGGCTCCCCCTCTTTCCCCTTTCTCCTGCCGCAGCCACGGCAGGTCATCTACCGCCACCACCTGCATCTCCTAGAACGCTTCCATCAATGCTGTCTCCGCACAATCCTAAACATCCACTGGTCCGATTATGTGACCAATACATCTGTTCTAGAACAAGCAGTAGTCACAAGCATTGAGGCCATGTTACTGAGAACACAGCTGCGATGGGCAGGGCACGTCTCAAGGATGAAGGACCACCGCCTCCCTAAGATCTTGCTTTATGGTGAACTTGCCACCGGCTGCCGCAAGAGAGGAGCCCCAAAGAGGAGATACAAGGACTCCCTGAAACAACATCTCAGCCTTGGCCATATTGATCTTCATAACTGGTCTACTCTGGCCTCCAAGCGGGAGGCCTGGAGTCACACCATCTATAACGCTGCAGATGCTTTTGAGAAAGCACGCAGGATCACCCTTGAGGAGAAAAGACAATGCAGAAGGAATCGTGCCTTGCAGAACACACCATCTAAGGAGTCTTTCTGCTGTACCTTTTGCAACCGGTCATGCCTATCTCATATTGGCCTTTTTAGCCACCAATGCGCTTGCAACAAACATGGGTAGAGCCCTTCCCAAATCTTCGTTCGCAAAGCCTAGCCATGATGACTTGAGTGAACTTATCTTCTCCTGAACTTCATACCTATAGAAAGCTCTCTGGGTTATCTGTTTGACTCCATTTGGTTATTAAAAGAAAGTACCTGTGAAACACTACAGGTTATTCAGGTGCAGCTTGCAAGAACTTAAGTAAAATATAGATTCCCTTTCTTGGGGTATGTTTTGTTGACACCTCCTCATCCCCATTGTATTCCTATGAAAGTTCACTTTTCCCAGCAGCCCTAAACCTTTTTATTCGTAAGCTTTTCACAGAATCACAGAATGCTAGGAGTTGGAAGGGACCTCGAAAGATCTAGTCCAGCCCCCCTGCCGCAGCAGGAAAGCCTACAACACCTGGTATTCCCAGGCAGTCTCCCATCCAAGTACTAACCGGGCCTGACCCTGCTTAGCTTCCAAGATCAGACAAGCTCAGGCATTGTCAGGGTGCCTGTCGAAGCTGAAGATGACCATTTTGTACTATGACTGGTATAAAAGATATTGTGTCTTTAATGTTAATCAAAGTGCTTTTTTTGTGGGGAGGGAAGACTGTCTTGCATATTAGATTAAAGTTGCCAAAGTAATAGTTGTCTGTACTCCAGCAATAGGTGTGCTTGCTGGTATTTAATTAAGGACAGGAGCTGTTGATGTGGTACGCTTCAGTTTAATAATCTGACTTTGTATGAGTTTAATATGTTTGTAGTTTATATCTAAAGGGTGAAATTGAGCAGCATCTTTTTAGAATAAATAAATAATTAAAAAAACCCTTCTCAGCTGCTTGTTCCTTTCTCTGCATTAATTCTCCCTCTCCTCCCTTCCTTCTCTGGAGTTTTAGCACCCTGGTGAATAATGAACGAGCCTAATGATTAAACTGTGTTTCTCCCAAGTGGACTTCTGTGTCTGTGTAAAACAGTTAACCTAGTTTTAGTTCTGTGCTGTGCTGAGAAAATTTTGTTTCTAATGGAAATAGTGAGGGTCTTGGTTGGTTTTTTTTTAGTCCTTTGGCATTCCATGTGACTCCTCTGTAGCATGTCCTACCTGTATTTGCTTCTGAGCAAGTTTCATCCAGCTGCAACTCTTGCAAATCTGTTTAATGAATTAATATACTTTAAAGGTCAGTGTGGATTGCTGTATGCTTACTAAAGGATGAAAAGCCTTAATTTTCCATTTCTTTAGAATTGTTTGTGTGAATTCTAGCCCTCAAGATGCCTACAGTGTGTATTCCTCCTGTGCTGCTGTGATAACCAAACATTAAACACTGTGTGCATAATTTGACTGGCAGGAGTGGGCAGTGCCTATATCTCAGCAGGTCTGCTTCTTTGGGGAGTAGGGGAAGGGTACTCAGGAGCTCCATATTGATCTGGCTGTTCTGCTGGGTACTTCAACAAGGAAATAGGGGACAGATGCATTTTGACAGTACTTACTTTGCTGTTTTTTTTGTACAAATGTGTTAATTTAAAACCAGAAGTTTTATTTATATAATGCTAGACTTCTGGTCTTTCTGTCTGTTGTTTTGATCTTGTTGCTTTTGATCTTTGCTTTGTTACTATCTTAACTCTTAAAAATAGATTTTATTTATACTTCTAGATAAAACCTGCAGGATGTTTCACTGAACTCCTTTATGCAACTTCTCTTTGCAGCCTGAGATTTCTTAATGCTTCTGCCAACAAACTGGAAATGCTTCCTCCAGCCACTCTTTCTGAAGAAACCCATAGCATCTTGCAGGAGTTGTATTTGACCAATAACAACCTCACAGATAAATGCGTACCCTTGTTAACAGGTCATCCACACCTGAGAATCTTGCATATGGCGTACAACCGACTACAGAGCTTCCCTGCAAGGTAAGTAACTGGTTTCACTGACTTTGGCCCACCAGTGGGTGGACATCATGAAACTTTTTCAGAGTGAGAACTGAATTGCACAGAAATTTGATGGTATAGGCTGTATTTGGAGTGTAGTGATACTGCAGTGGGTGGTTTCACCTTCTGTGCCTTTTTGCACGTTGCTGCCATGTCTTGCATTACACAGACAAGTGGGTGCTACATGTTAGTTCATGTGTTTTATCGGCAACTGAAACATTTCAACTGGACTTACTCAGCATGACTGCAGTATGCTTTTGAAGTCAAGCAAGGAGGTCATCTGTTTTTCCTGGTTTGGTCACATTGCTTACACCTGTTGGGCTTCTCTGTAGATGTCCTCGGAAGGGAACTAAACTCCACTAGGAAAAAATCCTCTCACTGCAGAAGGAAATTCTGCCTCGGCAGCAATTTCTGTACTTCAAATTCACTCTGTTTTAGTTGGAAATCTTTCAAATGCAGGATGGGCTCTAAAGCTGATGGGGTGCAACCTTGGAAAACCCATGCCAACAAATAAAGAAAGAGACATCTCGATGTGATGTTCTGAGCAGTTGCACATCAACAACAAGGGAGAGAAAGGGAGATTAATTTGTGGGAAGTGCTGAGTGAAAAGAAGTTGAAAATCTTCGATGAAGAAACTAGGGGTGAAAGAAAGGGGAAGAAAGGAGAAAAGGCTGAAAGCTTGTGTGCAGGGGAAATGAAAGCAAAATAAGTAATTTGAAAAGCAGCATTAACAAAACACTGACAGAAGCAGCAAAGTTTTTTTGCACACCTGTGTTAGTGTCTGATGTAAAGAGAGGTGACAGGTATTTCTGTAAATAAAGGTCAAAGTCTGCAATTTAATTTTCTTAAAATAATGAAACCCCTGCTCTTATCACCACTTCAAAATAAAATATGCATGTTCGTTAAAAGAAAATTCCCACACTCTTTTTTTCATAGCAAAATGGCCAAGCTGGAAGAGTTGGAGGAAATTGATATTAGTGGGAACAAACTGAAAGCCATTCCAACAACCATCATGAACTGCAGACGTATGCATACTGTAATCGCTCACTCCAATTGCATCGAAGTCTTCCCAGAAGTCATGCAGCTTTCTGAAATAAAGGTAAGGAATGAATGTGCTTTGGAAGAAGCAAGTATAATGCAACTTTACCAATTCTGTTCTCCCCTCAGGTCTTTCACTGCTACAGCATAGTGTATTCTCAGAAATTACAGAGACATGACAGCTGCTTTCTTCCAAATAAGTGTTGTCTTTCTGTTACAATGCAACTTAAATCATAGAATCATAGAATTATCAGGATTGGAAGGGACCTTAGAGGTCATCTAGTCCAACCCCCTACAGTGAGTAGGCAATCTCCAACTAAACCAGGTTGCCAAGCACCCTGTCCAGCCTTGCCTTGAACACCTCCAGGGACGGGGCCTCAAACACCTGCCTAGGCAACCTGTTCCAATGTTCCACCACCCTCATGGTAAGGAACTTTTTCCTAATATCCAATCTAAAACTGCTCTTCCCTAATTTAAACCCATATTTGGCAAGAGCTTGCTACCTTGGTGTTTGGTTGATTGTATATGGATGAATTACAAAAAAGGTGATAAAGGCACCTCCCAGAAGGTGGGAAGATCAATAGCCCAGCTGAAGTGCCTTTACACTAATGCACGCAGCATGGGAAACAAACAGAATGAATTGGAGGCCCTGGTGCATTTGAATAACTTTGATCTCATTGCTATTACAGAAACATGGTGGGATGAATCCCATGACTGGAATGTAGAAATGGAAGGCTATAGGTTATTCAGAAGGGACAGGATAGGAAGAAAGGGAGGGGGTGTTGCCCTCTATGTTAAAAAACAGATTGATTGTGAGGAACTAGTTCTCAGTACGAACCATAACCAAATGGAGAGTCTGTGGGTTAAACTTAAGGGTCAGGCAAACAGAGGCCAGCTTGTTGTTGGGGTCTACTATAGGCCACCTGACCAATTAGAGCCTGTTGACGAAGCCTTCTTTCTACAGCTAAAGGAAGCATTGAGCTCACC
>VWZX01009216.1:512-32685 GCA_013399015.1 Galbula dea | reverse complement strand
AGGTGTGACCAGCAGGTCTAGGGAGGTGATCCTGCGTCCAGTTCTGGGCTCCTCAGCATAAAAAAGATGTGGACCTGTTAGAGCGAGTCCAGAGGAGGGCCACAAAGATGATTAGAGGACTGGAGGACCTCCCCTATGAGGAAAGGCTGAAACAGTTGGGGTTGTTCAGCCTTAAAAAGAGAAGGCTTCGAGGGGATCTCATAGCTGCCTTCCAGTACCTAAAGGGGGACTATAGGATAGAAGGGGAGAGACTTTTGAGATTCTCAAACTGTGATAAGACAAGGGGAAATGGCTACAAGCTACAAGAGGGGAAATTTAGATCAGAGATTAGGAGGAATTTCTTTACCAGGAGGGTGGTTAGGCACTGGAACAGGTTGCCCAGAGAGGTTGTGGCTGCCCCATCCTTGGTGGTGTTCAAGGCCAGGCTGGATGTGGCCATGGGTGACCTGGTCTAGTAATTGGCATTCCTGCCCATGGCAGGGGGGTTGGAACTAGATGATCTTTAAGGTCCCTTCCAACCTGAGCCATTCTATGATTCCATGATGATTCTATGAACTTTAGAGCGCATGTTGGAAAACTGCTGAAACTGCAAAATGGGATAGGCTTTGAGGGTGGAGATAAATTCTAGGAGCGCAAGATTTGAGTTTTCCTAATTGCAGCCCTATTTTGCACAACTGGAGGAATGCTTGATCTTTCTCTTGTATGTGTTTCCAGAAGTAATTCTGTACTTCTCCTGATGCTTCTTTCTGTGGGATGCATTCTTTCCTTGACCACACTGAAGAGCACTACTACTTTCCTTTAGTGAACTGAGTTCTTCCTTCTTGCCTGGTGTCATAGAGGCATGCACAAAACAGATAGCAATTGCTTAACCAAAATGTGGATTTATTGAACAAGGTCAATTAGCATTCCTTGTGACAAATTAAATAAAAGTTCAAGTGTCAGTTGCAGATTTAGATGTCCCACAGCCAGTTCTTAACCATAAATAGTACAGGCACTAGACAAGACAAACCACAATTGCCCATGTGCTTACTCAAAAAAGAGGTAAAACATCCCTGTCTGGATTTCCATAAATAAACACTCGCCAAAAGGGGAGTGAGGACACTCAATATGCAGAAGTTTCCCTGGGAGGTGTCCCAATCCAGAGGGGAAGGCTTCTCCGACTGCGGGCAGCTTTGGTGTTCACATAGCAGGCTTGTCAACTTCGACTCCATGCTGCCCAAAATGGTCCTTTCATACCTGAAGCCTGGCTGCTGACTCATGGTCAAACCAAAACAACCCCAGACACTGAGATGTTCCCCACAGCAGGGGGCTGAACTAC
Source organism: Galbula dea (assembly GCA_013399015.1). Classification (NCBI taxonomy): domain Eukaryota; kingdom Metazoa; phylum Chordata; class Aves; order Piciformes; family Galbulidae; genus Galbula; species Galbula dea. The sequence continues at coordinate 31,367 of VWZX01009216.1, read as the reverse complement.
CTCTGAAAGGATTCCTGCTGGATCCCCATCTAAGGTGTTGCCACGCTGGCTTCAGCAGCCCTCAGTTCCTTTGTCTAAAGCCTGTCCGCTTATGGGCTGTTGTGCTAGTTTAAAAGGTTGGGAACTAGCAGATCCACAATAGAATCATAATACTAGAGAGATTATAAGTCAAAATTACAGTTTAATAAAATATAAGAAGATAAACAATACAGTGAGTACAGTAAAGCTTAATTTAACACAGGACTAGTAACCCAGCACCCTGGGGCACAGGAGATAAAGGTGCTATAAGCCCCTATGCCCAGGCTCCACGTACTTCCCCTCCCCCTGAGTCCCAAGCAAAAGGAAAACAAATCTGTGCTGCAGATGAAAAGTCACAGTTCAGTTGAAGAGCAGGGGTCGAGAAGGAAGCTCTGGAAAAAGGCAGGTCTCTGGAGAAAAGTCCTGTGGCTGGAGAGGGTCCTGGGGCACAAAGGGATCTTGGCAAGAGCTCCTGCAGTGTCTCAGTCCTCTTCCTCTGGCTCAGAGAGAGTGTCTGCAGACCCCCAAAGTCCGAGATTATATACCCCTCTCACAGCCTTGGGGGAAAACCCAGCCCCTCGTAGAACCAGTTCTGCAGGCTGGGTGCGAATGGCTCTCCGGAGGGGAGGTGTCACACCTCTGATTACACACAATAGGTGAGTCTCTGGAAATGCTGACAGCCCCAGTTTCTCAGACTGGGTGCTAATGACTCTCCAGAGGGGAGGCATTCAAACCTCTTCAATACCCAGCCTGTAGCCCGAGGGGTGTATGGCTGACTTAGATTGGTATAGAATACACAGCTAAAACCAGGACAGCTGTTAATATTTCTGTGGGGTGTGCATGCAACTGCTACACCTGGCTGTAGTGCAAAATATCTTAGCTGGCATGCTGTTTCCATGAGCCAGAGCTGGGAGACAGCCAACAGCATATTGCAGAAAATCTGTCATTCTCCAGGGCTAAGAACTGATTTCCTATCCACAGACACCAAACAACTTAAAATGACATTTGGGAGCTCTCTAAAATCAAAAGCCTAAGTTCCCAGACTTCCACGTGTGCCTCAGTGTCTGGGATCATGTAGAGCAGCAGGAGCAAAATGTAAAGATGAGCTTTGTGTTTTTAGCCAGGAAATCTCTTAAAGGAAGAATTGGGGTGGTGAGCAAGACCATAAACATTTCTTTAAGAATTTGAGGTGGTGTTTAAAAAAAAAAAAAAAGGCTAAATGAAATTATAGGGAGCAGTCAGCTTTTTCCATTTGTTAATGCATTTTCAGGAAAGCTGAATTTTTTATAAAAGAATCACTATTTCAAGTGCTGCTCTGCCACAACACTTAGCTGAAAAATGTTCTTGGAAGACGTGACAGTTTCATCTTGCTGGTTCCCTGTGGTTATTTAATTCTTCTCAGCAGAAGAAAGAAGTATGGACTTCACTACCTGTTTTGGTACTGCAGGGATTGTGTACGCAGTTACGTTAAAGAGGGTACAGTGTTCTAGGACTCCACCTTTATGGGGGGAAAAAGATACCTTGTCAGTACTCAAGCCCGGTTTTGACTTAACTTGAGATGAGTTCATGTAGTTGACAGATGGGAAGATGCTTTGTTGGGCATATAGGTGGTTCTAGCCTCTTGATCTGGCCTCTAGGTCAGGGCTAAATCAGTTTGCATTAAAATAATGCATGGGAAAGATGGAGTCAGTTAGGAAATACACTTTCCTGCTTGCCTGCAGAGTACAAAGAGGACTAAATTTAACCCAGATATGCAGAAAGTCCTCCTTAGCCTGTTCTTCAAACAGTACAAAAAAAATCTAAGAAATCCTGACTTGATAAATAAGCTATCTTCACTAGTGCTGAAGACTAAGCAGCATTATGCAAACAGGCTATTTAACAAATGCAAAACTTGTGTATTGATCACTTCCACATACTGATCTCTACAAAAATGGAACAGGAAGTAACTTCTGATGGAGCAGAGAATTCTATATCCTCTCATCAGCAGGCCCCCCAGCCTTCCTATAGTTACCCAGTGGAGCAGGGGCCATGGGAACAGGTCTCTGCCAGACAAAACAAAAGGAGGAAGTGTGTTCCTTTAAGAAGTACACAGCCTACAATGCCCTTACAAAATAGATATGGGGCTCTGCAGGAGCAAAGATGAGGAGCAAAGACGAGGGCTCACGAAGGCCAGAAATGCCACCAAGGCTAACTCGTCTCAGGCTGGCCATAAAAGCTGGCAATGAGAAGAAAAATTGACAGGTCACTGTAGTAGGTGACTCCCTGCCGAGTGGAGAAGGCAGCCCAATATGCAGACCAAAGCCGCTTCATAGGGAGGTCTGCTGTCTCCCTGGTGCCCAGGTAAAGGATGTCATAGGTAAAATTCCCACCGTTGTGAATCCTGCGGATTATTACCCAATCCTGATCTTTGGGTAGTGATGATGTAGCAATGAGAGGTTCACAATCAATGAAGAGCTTTCAGGGCTTTGGGGCAACTGATAAAGCGATCAGGAGCTCAAGTTCTGTTCTCTTCCATCCCCCTGACATCAGCAATGGATGAAGATATATATAGGAAGAGTCAAAGCTTAATTCGTGGCTCCAGGACTGGTGTCATTGACAGGGCTTTGGGTTTTATGATCATGGCTCGGTATACAAGACGCCAGAGTTGCAAACAACAAATGGGCTGCGCTTGTCCCGGAGGGGGAAGAGGATTCTGGGGCAGGAGTTGGCAGGGCTCATTGATAGGGCTTTAAACTAGATTTGAAGGGAGAAGGGGTTAGGAATATCATGCTTGCCTCTGACAAACAGTGGGGCAGCACACCAGGGGCAGAAGGATGGAGTACTACTAAGAGCTGTCAACTTGTTGCCCTGAGGCAAGCCAGGGATGATGCATCAAGATGCCCCAAGGAAATCAAAGGGGGTTCACCTAAGAAGGTGACATGTCCAGCCCAACTGAAGTGCCTCTATGCAAATGCACACAGGTTGGGCAATAAACAGGATGAATTAAGGGCCATTGTGGTGTTGGAAAGCCATAACACAGTGGCTGTTACTGAAACTTCGTGGGATGATTCCCATTACTGGAGTATAGGAATAGACAGGTTGGAGCTGTTTAGGAAGAATAGGCAGGGTAGAAGGGGAGGAGGTGTTGCCCTCTACATCAGTGATCAGCTGGAATCAATGGAGCTCCACCTGTAGAGGGATGGTGAACTGGTTGATAGCATATGGGTTAAGATGAAAGGGAAGACAGGGGAAAGTGATGTTATGTTACGGGTCTGCTACAGGCCACCTGACCAGCAAGGTCAAGTAGATGAGGCCCTCCATAGGCAGATAGAAGTGGCTTCACATTCACAGGCCCTGGTCCTCATAGGGAATTTCAGCCACCCTGACATCTGCTGGAGGGACAATACAGCAAGGTACCAGCAATCCAGGATGTTCCTCGAGTGAACCAACGACAACTTCCTCCTCCAAATGGTAGAGGAACCAGCTACAAAAGGTGGTATGCTGGACCTTGGTTTTACCAACAAAGAAGGGCTGGTGACAACATAAGGCTCAGGGAGAATCTTGGCTGCAGTGACCATGAAGCACTAGAATTCAAGATCCTCAGGGCTCCTAAGAGGATATGTTCTAGGCTCTTGACCCTGGACTTTAGGCATGCAGACTTTGATCACTTCAGGGATCTGATGGCGAAAGTACTGTGGGACGATGCCCTAGAGGGAAGGAGGGCCCAGGACAGCTGGTCAATATTTAAGGATCATGTTCTCTGTGCCCAGGAGCTATGTATCCCGACAAAGAGAAAGGCAGGGAAGAATGCTAGGTGACCTGCCTGGATGAACAAGGCTCTCCTGGACACCCTATCTCATAAAAAGAATCTACACAAGGAGTGGAAGAAGGGTCAACTAGAATGGGGCATATAGGGAAGCTGTCTAGAGAGCAAGAGAAGTGGTTAGAAAAACTAAAGCTCAGTGGGAATTAAATCTAGCCAGGAAGATCAAGTGGAATAGTAAAAATTTCTATAGATATATTCATGGGAAAAGGAAGAATAAGGAACGTGTGGTCCCCCTCAGAGAAGAAATGGGAGAACGGGTGATGGGTGATATGGAGAAGGCCAAAGTTCTCAACAGTTTCTTCACTTCAGTCTTCACTGCCAAGGGCTCCCGACACACCCCCGAAGTCAAAGATAACGGCAGGGGTTGGAAGATAGAACCCATGGTAAGTGAAGATCAGGTTTGTGACCATCTGAAGAACCTGAAAGTTCACAAGTCCAATCGTGTATTGATTGGATACACCCACAGGTACTGAGAGAATTGGCAGACAAGGTTGCTAAGCCACTATCTATAGTATTCCAAAAGTCATGGCAGTCTGGTGAAATCCCCACTGACTGGAAAAGGGGAAACATAACCCCCATTTTTAAAAAGGGAAAGAAGGATGATCCAGTCAGTCATTAAAGGCCAGTCAGTCTCACCTCTGTGCTTGGTAAGATCATGGNTTGTGACCATCTGAAGAACCTGAAAGTTCACAAGTCCAATCGTGTATTGATTGGATACACCCACAGGTACTGAGAGAATTGGCAGACAAGGTTGCTAAGCCACTATCTATAGTATTCCAAAAGTCATGGCAGTCTGGTGAAATCCCCACTGACTGGAAAAGGGGAAACATAACCCCCATTTTTAAAAAGGGAAAGAAGGATGATCCAGTCAGTCATTAAAGGCCAGTCAGTCTCACCTCTGTGCTTGGTAAGATCATGGAGCAGATACTCCTGGGCGCACTGCTGAGGCAGAGGATAATGATTGGGTATAATCAGCACAGCTTCATCAATGGTAAATCATGCCTGACTAATCTGGTGGCCTTCTATGAAAAGGTCACAACACCAATAGACAGGAGAAGAGCAACTGACATCATTTACCTGGACCTGAGCAAAGCCTTTGACACTGTCCCACACAACATCCTGGTCTCCAAACTACTGGAATATGGGTTTCATGGATGGGCCACTTGGTGGATAAAGAATTGGCTCAACGGCCGCACCCAAAGAGTGGCTGTCAATGGATCCATGTCCAAGTGGAGGCCAGTGGCAAGTGGAGTCCCTCAAGGATCAGTAATGGGACCAGTCTTTTTTAACATCTTCATCAGCAACATGGACAGTGGCATCGAGTGCTCCCTCAGCAAGTTTGCCGACGACACCAAGCTGTGTGGTATGGTCGACACGCTGGAGGGGAGGGATGTCATCCAGAGGGACCTGGAGAGGTGGGCCCATGCCAACCTCATGAAGTTCAACAAGACCAAGTGCAAGGTCCTACATCTGGGTCGGGGCAATCTCAAGCACCAATATAGGCTGTGTGGTGATCGGCTTGAGAGCAGCCCTGAGGAAAGGGGCTTGGGGGGTGGTAATGGACAAGCAGCTCGACATGAGCCGCCAGTGTGCACTTGCAGCCCAGAAGGCCAACTGTATCCTGGGCTGTACCAAGAGGAGTATGGCCAGCAGGTCAAGGGAAGTGATTCTCCCCCTCTATTCTACTCTTGTGAGACCCCACCTGGAATATTGAGTCCAGTTCTGGAGCCCCAATTACAGGAGGGATATGGAAGTGCTGGAGTAAGTCCAGAGAAGGGCCATGAAAATTATCAGAGGACTGGAGCACCTCTCCTACTGGGGCAGACTGAGAGAGTTTGGGTTGTTCAGTCTGCAGAGGAGAAGGCTCCGAGGAGACCTTCCTGTGGCCTTCCAGTATCTGAAGGGGGCCTACAAGAAAGCTGGTGAGGGACTTTTTAGGAGGTCAGATAGTGATAGAACCAGGGGAAATGGATGTAAGCTAGAGGAGGGTAGATTTAGGTTAGATATTAGGAGGAAGTTCTTCACTATGAGGGTGGTTAGACAGTGGAACAGGTCGCCCAGAGAGGTTGTGGAAGCCTCATCCCTGGAAGCTTTTAAGACAAGGCTTGATGTGGCCCTGGGTAACCTGATCTAGTGGATGGTGTCCCTGCCAGGCAGGGGGGTTGGAACTAGGTGATCTTTAAGGTCCTTCTAACTCTGGTGATTCTATGTATAACTGAATTGTTCCAACATGCTTTGGTCAGGTTTTTTGTTATCTCAACCCTTTGGGCCCCACACTGGGTGCCAAAAGACTGTCATGGTTGAATTGAAGGAAAAGAAATTTTACTTTAGCAGAATAGAACTGCGCTAAGGAGGCAACAATCAGGACCCTGTTAGAATGGAATGTGGCCCTGAGGCAGGCCTATTCTCTAATCTCATGACACCTGGAGTAAGCAAAACGGCTGTGTTAAGCTGGCTATCTAGACTGTGACTAGGCAAACAGAGGCCCCTGAAGACCACCTAAGGACTATAATATATATGCTAAGAAGGATGGCGATGCATATAGATGGCTTCTCGGAAACTATATTAACAAGGGTCTTGGAAAATAACGTAAATCATGTATGTACATCTAGTATATAAGAGGTCTGAGCAACTAACAGAGTTACACACACAATTTTGGAGGAATGATCCCCTGTGTGTCCAGCACTGCATTAAAAGAGTACCTGCTTAATAACATTTTGGTGTTATTGAGTTTCTTTAACTGAACACCAAGCCCAGCTGCATCTAGCCTGCCACTTCAGTGAGCAGTGTTAGAAAGGAAGGGGGTTTGGAGGCTCATTTTCTTCAAATCATGGTTTAAGACTCAGTCACCAGCTGAGCCCCACGAAAGCTACCTGTCCCCTCACCTTCCTCCCCCCAGTGGGAGGGAAAGGAAAATTGGGAGCAAAAATGCCAAAACCCGATGGGCTGAGATAAAGAAAAAGATTAATAGAATAATACAGAGAACAAAGAAAACAGGATTAAACAGGAAAATAACAGGATGAAATAAGAAAACTAACCTAGCAATATCTGTCTACATAGAAGTGATTCCAGACCTGGCACTGAGCCAGCTACTGAACAAACCGATGCCCAGCAACTGATGTCTCCCAGTCAGCGCTTCCCGAGTTTGCTCAAGTCTCAGGTTCTGCTGCGGCTTCTGCATCAGCTGCGGGTGTGCGGGAGGGTATGGGTTCCTGGCGTGGCCCCTCCCTGAGGCTTGCCATTTGCTGGATTTTGTTTACGGGCATTGCATTAGTGTGTTTTGGAATACCCCACTGTCTGATTGGGTTGTCTGTCTTGGGCACAGCTGCTCCTACTTCTTGTGCAAAGTTAACACTATCCTAGCCAAGCCAGGACAGCTGTCTACTATTTAACTTGTGTGACATTTAAATTCTGATTTCCGTATCAGGCTTAGATATCTGCAGTTTGTTCTTCGTAGATGATAAGGCCATCACATGAGGTAGTCTCAGGGTTCAAAATTTGGGTCAGATGTTCATTATTTCTATTGCATGTATTTAATAAAGTGTTTGATTTTTCTTTTCCAGGTTTTGCTAGATTATCTTATGACTTCTCCCAGCTCAGAACCCAATTTCTTGGAATATACTTACAAAAATGAAAGTGTCTCACTTCTATCAATGGAAATTACATAATACTCAAAATGTGCAGTTAGAAAAATCCTTCCCCCAGCCTCTTCAGCTCTCTGGTTTATTAAAGTTTTTGAAGTCATTCTCTTTTTGCAGGTTGAAAGTAGAGAATTGTCTTTCTGAAAGATGTGCATGGTTATTCTGTCCTCTTTTAAATACCAGCCTGCTCTGTCCTCTCAAATTTTTCTGTATTTTTGCGCATGCAACACTGATGGTCCTGTAGTAAGATTTGGGGAACTGTTTCTGTTCTAAAATGCCATATGCTTGGAACAATGTTTGTTTGAGGATTTTGTAATTCTAATGCACTTGTTCTGGCTAATTTGTCTTTAACTGGTGGGTAGCTAGCAAGTTTCTCTGCTATTCTGTATCACGTTTTTTCTCAAGTGTTTAAGCTTTGATTTTTCTTTTAATTAATTTTATTGACTTTATATTTAATTATGAATCCATCCAAGATGATTTGAATTCAAACCATGTTTAAAACTGCTCCCCCTCTACTCTTCGTCCCCTCCACATAACCCTGCATTCATAACCCTGCTTATTTTATATCCCACAGTAAATACTGAATTCCTGAGGATCTGCTTATACTCATGCTGGTTTAAACTGTCTTCAGAGAATGGACTTCTATGCCAGTGACTTAGAAGCCCCAACTGTATTTATCTCCATTTGTTTTTATTAAAAGATTTGTTTAATCAGTAACAGTTTCTCTTAAATGCCTAAAAATACACGAACTGTTTTTACCTCCATGAAGAGGTAAATTTCGCTTTCCAGTACCTAAAGGGGGACTATAGGATAGAAGGGGAAAGACTCTTTAGGTTCTCAAATTGTGATGAGACAAGGGGAAATGGTTACAAACTAAAGGAGGGGGAATTTAGATTAGAGATTATGAGGAATTTCTTTACCAGGAGGGTGGTTAGGCACTGGAACAGGTTGCCCAGAGAAGTTGTGGATGCCCAATCCCTGGCAGTGTCTAAGGCCTGGCTGGATGTGGCCCTGGGTGACCTGGTCTAGCAACTGACATCCCTGCCCATGGCGGGGTGGGGGAGGAACTAGAAGATGTTTAAGGTCCCTTCCAACCTGGCCATTCTATGATTCTAAGAGCAACTTTCTAGTTTTGTAACCAGATGATACCTGACTAGAGATGAAAATGGATATAACATATCCTTATCTGTCTCAAGACATCTGGTAAGATGGCTAAATGCTATATGAATTAATTTTGTAGCACCTGTTTACATAAATGAATGGTCTTAGGTCTTGGTTGCAGCTGTTAATGTTCAAGAAACATTTAATCAAAAATTTTTTGATCTTTATGACAGTTGAATTCTCTTGCTTATTTGGCTGCTTTCCTTTTGCAGTGTGTGGACCTAAGCTGCAATGAACTGAGTGAAGTCACATTGCCTGAAAATCTGCCTCCAAAACTACAAGAGCTGGACCTGACAGGAAATCCCAGATTAGCCTTGGATCACAAAACCCTAGAGCTGCTAAAGTAAGTGGGGAAAGGGGCAAAATTACTTTTGTCACTAGGATGTTACAAAGCCACAATACACAGAAGTATAAATCTCTTTTAAGGACCATGTTATCAGTGGTTCAGAAAGCAAAAGATTATGTGGAGAAGTCAGAAATTGATGCTTTATTAAAGAGGATGACATTACCCACTTCAATGTAGTTGCTTTCAGGTGTAAGTCCTGAAGGGACTGGTACAACCACTACAGCTCTAGTTTGATTTCTATTTTGCTTCTGACATTAGATTCAACTAAAATATTTTATGCCACTATTGAGATGCAAATAGCTACTTAGCTACAGTTTTTTGCTTGCTTTCATCTGCTTGGGTCTGTCTTCACCATTACGCTGCTTTTTATCTCTTCACATACTATTTCTTTGTTACCCTTCATACCTCTCTGCTTTTGTCTTAGAAATATTTTTTTTCATATTTAAACCAATCCTGAAGACATGCGTCCCTTACTTTCCTTGCAGCAAGACTAGTTCCCTCGCTTGGACACCCTTCTTGTCTACCTGTTTGTTTTGTGCCCTGAAGCTTAGTGTCATCCATAACTGAGATTTGTCAAGTGCCTTGTGCCTCCTTATGCAGTGTGTTGGGAAGCTGTAGCATTAAATCAGATTATCTGCGGACAGTGGCCCTGCGTTCAGCTTTTCTTAGGTCCTGAAGGGAGCTGCACCAGCACCAAGTTTCCTTCTAAGTTGCTTGGGTCCTTAAAAATTAAATGATTCCAAGAAGGGCTGATTTATGAAAATGTAGGTCTTGCTTGTCAGGGGTCAGTACTGGGATTAGTTCTTTTCAATATATTCATTAACGCTGTCAGCAAGTTTGCTGATGACACTAAACTGGGTGGAATGGCTGACACACCGGAGGGTTGTGCTGTCATTCAGTGTGACTTAGACAGCCTGGAGAGTTGGGGATACCAAGCTGGGTGGATTTGTTGATCTGCTTGAGGGTAGGGAGACTCTACAGAGAAGTGTGGAGAGGCTAGATCATGGGCTGAGGTCAGTGGGGGTTCAACAAGGCTGAGTGTGTGGTCCTCTGCTTCGGTCACAACAATCCCATGCAACATTGCAGGCTTGGGGAAGAGTGGCTGGAAAGCTGCCCAGCAGAAAAGGACCTGGGGGTGTTGGTTGACAGCTGGCTGAACATGAGCCAGTGGTGTTCCCATGTGGCCAAGAAGGCCAACAGCATCGTGGCTTTTATTCAGAATAGTATGGCCAGCAGTAAAGTGATCATCCCCCTGTAAGCAGCACTGGTGTGGCCACATCTTGAAGCAGTGTTCAGTTTTATTCACCTCACTGCAAGAAAGACACTGACATTCTGGAGCATGTCCAAAGAAGGGCAGTGAAGCTGGCAAAGTTTCTAGAGCACAAGTCTTATGAGGAGCAGCTGACGGACTTGGGGTTGTTCAGTCTGCAAAAAAGGAGGCCTAGGGGAGACATTATTGCTGGGTACCTGAAAGGAGATTGTAGCAAGGAAGGTGTGATAGCACAGGAGGAAATGGCCTCAAGTTGCTCCAGGGGAAGTTTAGGTTGGATATATAGAAAAAATTTCTTCACTAACATGGTTTAGTGGTGGACTTGGCAGTGCTGGGTTAGTGGTTGCACTTGATGACCTTGAAGGTCTTTTCCAACGTAAACAATTCTGTGGTTCTCTGATTTTCCTGTTAAGAGTTGAGCAGTTGCTTTTTGTTGTTTGCTTTCAAATGGTTAAGATTGGACACTGGAATAGTAAACTTCATCTGTTGTGCAAGGGGAACTTAGAGTATGTTTGCTTTTAGCTCGAATCAGCAGATTTTATCAAATTTAAATCAAAATTTGAATAATGATGGGTTTTCACAGGTGGGAAGATGGGACAGGAGCCCATGTTCTGCAGCAGACAGTGAAAAAAAAGAGACATTCCTCTATTTTAAAAACTTCTTTATTGTATAGAGGAAACCTTTCTGTAGCAGCAGTGTATAATGGTACTCTGCTTCATAGGGGGAAAAAATACATATATATGTGTACATAACAATGCTAATTGAATGTATCTGAACTTAAAGTGAAGATCAGTTTTTCTTTTGTACAACCTAGCCAATAAGTTGGACAAGCCAATCTTGCCACTTTAGTGTTCAGACATCATGCCCTATAGCAGTATTGTACAAATTTAGGTCCTTGGTATAACAGTAGTGTGCTTCATTTACATTCTGTATTTTCACTGGCATATGCTTTATCTTTAATACACAGAAAACTTTCTTCATCTTGTATATGCATTTTGTTTGGTTATTTGTTTTGGGGTTCTTTTTGTTTGGATTTTTTTTTAAAAAATTATTCTTAAGACCTCTGGTCTCTTTGCTTCCCTAGTATTCACTAGCCACAGTCAGATGTTTCAGGCCTTCTGAGTTGCTGCTTAGTGTCCATACTGATATCCTACACTGACTTCTGTGGTATACTGTTATAACTGACTGTGGTGGAGGAGGTGCTCCTTTCACTTGTTTTTTGTAGCAGGCACAAAAATACTTCTGCACTTGGTACTTTTTTATCTTCCTTCTAAATGTGAAAGGCAGCTCTCCATCTGTGCCCTGTCAGGATTCAAGCAGGTGGTAGGTTAGTATGTATTCTAAGTGCCAGTGAGAAGAGTTCTGTCATGCATGCTTGCTTTTTTAATATTTATAGAGATCTTAAAGGAGGCTTACATGCTTAGGAGGATGTTGTCAAGTGATTTATTTGATTTAAAAATGAAAAAGAAAAACAAAATACCGCTACTTTGATTTTTAGGAAAGAGCATCTAGTTCAGTTGTAGCAGTCATTTCAAATTAGGGGCAAATAAACCATATTGTCCTGAAGCCTTAGCCCATATCCCCAGCATAGGACATGCTGCTGGATATCATTCCTTTCCAGGCACATGATCTATTTGTAATGGTGCCACTAAGGAAGCTGAAAGCAGTGCATTGAGGTAGCTTTTTTCACCACTGCTGGGAAGCTTTGGGACAGCTCTGGGTCCCTGATCTGCCCAGGAATCAGGGACCAGCCAACCCAGTTTAAAAAGAAAGAAACAGAAAAACCTTACTGATCCAAGTTCCTCTGCCCTGCAGGATAAGTACCTTTTATGAGAAGTCTGCTAAGAATGTGTGTTTGCTTGTGTGTATAGTGTTTTGCAGGTGCAGACAGAATTAAAATTTCTGCTACTTTAGAAGGGGTCTAGGTTTCCAATATGATTTGGGGTCAAATAGTCATTTCTAATGCTTGTGGCAAGATGTTTGCATCCTGTTTGTCACACAGAGAGCTGCAAAACTGAGGGCTTAAACAACCAGTGTTCTAATGTTATTTCTGTGATTTGTTTGCTTTGATCGGCCCTTGATGTAAATCCTGGTTATTAGTGTAAAAAGAAATGGAACTGGATATGACAGTACTTCAGGTTATTTAAGGAAGGCTGTGCAATACTGAAAAGAATTTTCTGTGTGTTTCAGTCAGATGGTATGGGGTTCAGATATCACCAGTATCCAGGTGGTTTGGATACAGAAAAATGAGTGCTCAGAGTAAACAGTTAGACCTTTCTGCTTGTGTCGTTTTATGATTCATCTGGTTCATGAAAGGTTTGGATGCCTTTGAAGTGAATGCAGCTTGTGGGGAGCTTGCTTTCCCTGTCTTTGGATGAGAGCAGTAGGGAGCAGGGTGGGGGGGATACCTCTCCTCAGCAAAGCAGGGCTCTGAAGAGAAGAATATAAACAGAAAGGGCTGGGCCCTTTTTGGGTCTTTACTGTGCTGCATGAGGTATTTGAAAATCAGGCTAAAGTCTATGTTGGTAGTAGATAGGAGAGTAGAAGATCAAGAGCCTGAGTAAAAACTGAGTTGTGCACATGTGGAAGGCAGAAGGGCTGTGCCAGCTGTAAAGACCAAAGGCAGGTTCCTGCAGGTTGGCATAGGACCAAGATGGAGCAAATTTCTACTTCATTGGCATTTTTATGGAAGGCTATTACTACATATTGCTGTTTCTAAATAATTGTTTGTTTAGGAGCTGATGTGGGTCATACAGGAGGTCTCATTTGAGAGCAATGAAAAGAGTCCAGAGACTTGTTGTTAGGTGAGAGAGATGTGCAAGTTAAAAAAAAAGACTCCCCTTTACTGGCTTTCATCAAGCTAGTGACAAATTTCCCTTGTGTTCTTCCTGGGTCAGATTTGAAACAAACAGCTTAGAGGTGAGGGCAGGGAAAGAAAAGCCAGCTAAGCGTAACAGTGCAGCTGACACCATCATAGACTCAGTTATTTACTGGTGTTTTTTGTTCTTTGTATATAGACACATAAAATAAAGCACTTTGGATGTCCTGCTTCATTTTCTTCTATTAAATGCATTACTAAGAAATGGGAGGGGGAAAACAAAGTGTTACCTTCACATTTTAAGCTGGATCATGTCAGCACTTCAATCCATTGCATCTTTCCCCTTTCCTTTCTCCATGCAGCAATATCCGTTGCTTCAAGATTGACCAGCCATCAGCCAGTGATGCTTCAGGAGCGCCGGCGGTGTGGAGTCATGGTTACACAGAAGCGTCAGGTGTTAAGAACAAGTATGACTTGGCATGCTTTTTCTTACACAGCCATCCTAGCAGCAGAGTGTCTCTATGCTGATACAAATAAATCATTTCTTCAGTGATAGTTTTGGGCCTTAAAAAGGCAGAGGCCATGCCTTTACTCTATATTCGTACACTGGACCCCTGCCTGGCTCTCCTCTTTGGTCGTTTTTAAGGAAGTTGCTAAGGCACAAGTATAACATTCTGTCTGTGCAAGACTCTGGCACATGAAAAAGATCTGAGTGTTTAAGGGCATTTTCATTTTCACAAAGCATCTTTATCCTTTGCCAAAGGATGTTTTCCAAGCAAATCAGAAACACTAAAGGGGGAGGCAAAATGGCCAAAACTCTGATTATTCATTGTGGGGGTCTAAGGCAGTACTTGAAAAATAAGGTACCGAGAGCCTTCTAGTCTCTGTGTTGCTGGCAATCTGATTAATATTTCTTTGTTCCTTAAATACCTTTTTGAGAGATGTTCTGCTACCTAGGTTTCACAGCAAGTGCCAGCAAGCCTTTACTTACTTTTAATTGATTTACTGCACAGCCTGGTGATCAGCATATTAAATCACAAGGATGGCTTTTGGAGGAGCAAGTGCAATTTAAACTGATGTCGTTTCAGAGACAGTCTTTTGGGGATGAGCTGAGAGCTCCTGAGGTAATAAAAGCCAACAGGGAAACACCAGTGAAACACCACAAAAAAATTAAAGGGCCTTCCTCTCAGAAGGTCACAAAGTCAACAGCTGAGCTGAAGTGCCTCTGTCTCAACACACACAGCATGGGTAACAAACAAGAGGAGCTGGAAGCTACTCTCCTGCTAGAAACTTACCACCTGGTTGCCATTACTGATATGTGGTGGGACAAATCCAATGACTGGATTGCAACTATTAATGGGTACAGGCTCTTGAGAAGGCACAGGCAAGGAAGGAGGGGTGGAGGTGTTGCCCTCTACATCAAGAGATGAATAGAAGAAAAGCTGCTGTAAGCAGGTCAAAAGCTTATGAATGAGAATCAGAGACAAAGGCAACAAAGGGAGCCTTGTGGTTGGTGTCTACTACTGGCTGCCTGATCAAGGGGAGCCTATTGACAAAGACTTCTTTCTTCAGCTACAGGAAGCTTCGCACTCAAAGGCTTTCATCCTGCTGGGGGAGTTCAGCCACCCTGACATCTGCTGGAAAAGTAGTACAATGAGCTGTAGGCAATCCAGAAGACTCCTGGAATGCATTGATGACAACTTCTTAAGCCAAGTAATAGACCTCCATATCACAACCATAGGGGCTGTGATACTAGACCTGATGATCACCAATACTTCTGAAGTCATTGGTGATGTCAAGATTGGAGGCAGCCTGGGCTGCTGTGACCATGGTGTATTTCACAGTCCAGAGGGATGTGGGATAGGCAAAGAATATAGTCAAGATCCTGAAAGCAAAATTCCAGCTCTTCAAGGCATTAGTCAACAGAACCCCCTGGGAAGCAGTCCTCAGGGACAAGGGAGCCTAACACAGCTGACATACCTTTAAGGATGCTTTCCATAGAATGAAAGAGCTCTTGATCCCCAAGTGTAAGAAATCAGGCAAGGAAGGGAAGAGAAAATCAAGTACTACAGATCAAGAGGAAATTGCATAAGCAGTGGAGGCGGGAACAGGTATCCCAGGAAGAGTACAGGGGCATTGCCCGGTTGTGTAAGGATGAGATCAGGAAGGACAGTGCTTAGCTGGACTTGAGCTTGGCAAGGGATGCAAAGAATAATAAGAAGGGCTTCTAGAGGTATGTCAACCAGAAGAGAAAGTATACCACCTCTGATGAACAAGTCTGGCAAGTTGGTAACAATTGATGAGGAGAAAGCTAAGGTGCTCAGCAGATTTTTTGCCTCTCTTCACTGGCAACTCCTCTCCTTGGACATTCCAAGTTGTTGGACTGCAAGATGGGAAGCAGGGAGGCAAAGTCCCTCCCACTGTAAGTGAAGATCAGGTTTGTGACCACTTTAGGAGCCTGAACAAACATAAGTCTATGGGTCCCAGTGGGATGCATCCTAGAGTCCTGAGGGAATTGCCTGGTGTAGTTGCCAAACCACTCTCTATGTTACTTGAAAAATCCTGGCAATCAGGTGAAGGCCTTGATGACTGGAAAAAGGGAAACATTGCACCCATTTTTTTAAAAAGGCAGCAAGGAGGACCCTGGGAGTTACCATCCTGTCAGCCTCACTTCTGAGCCTGGGAAGATCATGGAACAGATCCTCCTAGAAGATATGCTAAGGAACATGGAGGTGATTCAAGACAGCCAGCATGGCTTTACTAAGGTCATGTCCTGCCTGATCAACCTTGTGGCCTCCTATAATGGACTGATTACATCAGTGGACAAGAGCTACAGATGTCATCTATCTGGACTTGTAAAACGCCTTTGACACGGTTCCCCAAATTACACCCTTCTCTCTTAATTGGAGAGATATGGATTGGACAGGTGCACTGTTCAGTGCACTATGACTTGGTTGAATGGTTGCATCCAGAGGGTAGCAGTCAATGGCTTGATGTCCAGATGGAGATCTGTAGAAGTGGTGTCCCTCAGGGGTCCATACTGGGATCAGTGATGTTCAATATCTTCATCAACGACATTGACAGTGGGATTGAATCATAGAATCATAGAATGTTAGGGGTTGGAAGGGACGTAGATCAAGTCCAGCCCCCCTGCCAAAGCAGGACACCTTAGATAAGGTCACACAGGAACGAGTCCAGGCAGGCCTTGAATGTCTCCACAACCCCCTGAGCAGCCTGTTCCAGTGTTCCATCACCCTTACTGTGAAAAAATTCTTCCTCATATTAACACTAAACCTCCCATGCTCTAATGTGCTCCAATTGCCCCTATTCCTAACATTGGATGACACTGAGAAGAGCCTGGCTCCGTCTTCCTGACACTGGCCCTTAACATATTTATAGACATTTATGAGGTCCCCCTTCAGTCTCCTCTGTTCCAGGCTTAAGAGACCCAGCTCTCTCAGCCTGTCCTCATAGGGTAGATACTTCACTCCCTTGATCATCTTGGTGATCCTGTGCTGGACTCTCCAGTAGTTCCCTGTCCTTCTTGAACTGGGGAGCCCAGAACTGGACACAATACTCCAGGTGGGGCCTCACCAGCACAGAGTAGAGGGAGAGGATAACCTCCCTCAACCTGCTGGCCACGCTCTTCTTAATGCATCCCAGGATGCCATTGGCCTTCCTTGCCGCAAAGGCACACTGCTGACTCATGGTCATCCTCCTGTCCACCAGAACCCCTAGGTCTTTCTCCCCAGAACTGCTCTCCAATAGATCAGCCCCCAGCCTGTACTGATACACGGGGTTATTCTTCCCCAGATGCAGGACCCTACACTTGCTTTTGTTGAACCGCATTAAATTTCTCACTGCCCAGCTCTCCATCCTGTCCAGGTCATGCTGGATGGCAGCACAACCTTCTGGTGTGTCAGCCACTCCCCCCAGCTTCGTATCATCAGCAAACTTGCTGAGGGTAGACTCTATGTCTTTGTCCAGGTCATTAATGAATATGTTGAAAAGTATTGGACCCAGCACCGACCCTTGGGGGACACCACTAGTCACAGGCCTCCAGCTAGACTCTGCTCCACTGACCACAACTTTCTGGGCTCTGTCCTTCAGCAAGTTCTCAATCCACCTCCCTGCACAATCGCCCAATCCGCACTTCATCAGCTTGGCTGTGAGGATACCATGGGAGACAGTATCGAAGGGTTTGCTGAAGTCAAGGAATACCTCATCCACCACACTCCCTTCATCTATCCACCTGGTTGTGCCATCATAAAAGGCTATCAGATTGAGTGCATCCTCAGCAAGTTTGCTGATGACACAAGCCTTAGTGGTACAGTTGACGCACTTGAAGGATGGCATGCCATCCAGAGGGACGTGGACAAGCTTGAGAAGTGGGCTTGTGTGAACCTCAAGCAGTTCAACAAGGCCAAATAGAAGGTCTTGCACCTGGGTTGAGGCAATCCTCAATATCAATACAAGCTGGGAGATGTGACTGAGAGCAGCCCTGTGGAGAGGGACCTGGGGGTACTGGTGTATGAAAAGCTTGACATGAGCCAACAATGTGCACTTGCAGTCCATAAGACCAATCCAAACCTGTGCTGCATCAAAAAAAAAGTGTGGCCAGCAGATCAAGGGAAGTGATTGTGTCCCTCTCTGCTCTAGTGAGAACTCACCTGGAGTACTGTATCCAGCTCTGGAGTCCTCAGCATAAGAAGGACCTGAACCTGTTGGAGCAGGTCCAGAGGAGGGCCACAAAAATGCTAAAAGGGTTGGAACGCCTCTCCTATGAGGAAGGGTTGAGAGAGTTGGAGTTGTTTGAGCATGGAGAAGAGAAGGCTGTGGAGTGACCTTATTGCGACCTGTCAGTACTTAAGGGGAGCCTATAAGAAAGGTGGAGACAGTCTTTTTAGCAAGGCCTGTTGTGATAAAGGAGGGGAGATTTAGACTGCTTTTAAGGAGGACGTTTTTGACAATAAGGGTGGTGAAGCACTGAACAGGTTATCCAGAGAGGTGGTGGATGCCCCATTCCTGGAAACATTGAAGGTCAGGTTGGACTTGGCTCTGAGCAACCTGATCTAGTTACAGGTATCCCTACTTGCAGCAGGAGTGTTGGACTAGACAACCTCTAAAGGTCCCTTCCAACTCTATCCTTTCAGTGATTCTAAGATATGTTTCCCTCTGTTTCTACCAAGAGGGGACTTGTTCACATGCTCGAAAGGAGGAAGAATCCCTATGGCTTGGCTTGAACTTCCTGTATAGTTTTCATCACATCTTAGCACCATTGGTGGGCCTGACTCTTCTCCACAGCTCAGTCCTGAAATTCTTGTGAACAGAGATGTTTAAACTAGCCCTCAGACCAGGCTGCATGTCTCTTGTAAGAGTGATATGATGAGAAACTAGTAGTGGGTAACAACCTTGATGTTCTCCTGCTTTTTTTCACCAGGCTTTGTGTGGCAGCACTTTCAGCAAATAACTTCTGCGACAACCGTGAGGCACTTTATGGTGTTTTTGATGGTGACCGCAATGTGGAAGTGCCGTACCTGCTGCAGTGCACAATGAGTGACATCTTAGCAGAAGAGCTGCAGAAAACAAAAAATGAGGAGGAATATATGATAAACACTTTTGTTGTTATGCAGAGGTGAGTCTTGGATCTGAAGCCTTTTTTACCTTGTGTATGCTCACTGGGCAGTTTGTGACTTTCAGGTCAGATACCTGCTCTTTTCTTGTTCAAAAAAAATGTGAGAGGGGGAGAAAAAAAGCCTTGATACCCAGTTCCAGTATTTTCCTTTATTGCTTGTTTTGAGAATATTGGCCTCTGTTCCTTTCAGGTGTGGGGTGAAATAACCCAGCACCTCCCCACCCAAACAGAAAAATACATAGCCCCCCTGCAAAGTTACTAAATGCTTGTAACTAAGTGGTGGGTGTAATTCACTCTTTTCTAGTATCTTGTTTAAGTCTTAAAATTCATATTAGGCCATAACCAAGTCAGTGATATGAATCTCTTGGTCATCTTTTAAAAATTCCATACTACTGCTGGCTCTGAAGTCTGACCTGATCCTCTGTTTCTTTGTACAATTGATTGAGGTTATTTAAGGCTACACAAATTTTTAAAACATGTGGTCTGACTCCTTAAAAATGTCTACTTCCTGTCATCCTGTCGCAGTTAGGGCGGTTGTGACAAGAATTCCCAGAGAGAAGTAGAAGACAACCCATTTATTAGAGCTCAGGCAGCGAGATACGTACATTTTCCAAGGGACACGTGTTGGCTCACAATTGGTGTTCAATAACATAAATATATCATTATTGGTCCACTACACAGTTTCTGGCAAGGTCTAACAAGATTGTCGTAACTCAGCAGGAAGCACAGGATGCATTACACTTATCCCTTCCGTGCCCATATCCTTTCCAAATCACTATAGTTCCTCTTCTGTTCCCAGCTGTCTCATGGGTACACGGATGTGTGATCAGTATTAGAACTTACTCACAGGGATCCCAGATCAGCTGGCATCCCTCCACATCATCCCTTTAGCCTTAGAATATTACTTGGGCTGGATCCATCCAAAGAGATTGTGATATGATAGTTGAGAGTGTAATAGTAGGTCTGTATAGTGGTTTGGAAACTTGCATTCATGCTGTTCCTGACAGAATAAGAAATTATGCCTGAGGACACTGAGTGAAGGAGGAGTATTAAGGGAATTGAACAAGGAGATCAAAGAGGTCAGGGGAACAAAGGAGAAAGCGAATAAGCAGCTTTAGAGATTGAGGAAATAGATCACTTTAAAAGTAGCATTGTTTACCCTTCAGTTGCTTCACTTTGGAAAGGAAAAATTCTGAAGTTCTAGTACTGGGAAGATACGGAAGTACTAGGGTGCTATTCAACCTTACAAACACAAGAGAGAAAATGTATCCTTTTCATAATTGCTTATAACTGTGCCTTAGTCTAGTAGCGGAGAAGGTGATTGCCATATACTTAAAATACCTTAAAAAAATTGAAACATGAGTATTGAAAGTACCTAAGTGGTTTTGTTTACTGCTAATGCAATTTCACAGGAATATAGCATTCCCATAAAAAGATGCCTCTTTTTTTTTTTTGGTCTCGAGTCAAAATAAGCTAACCACTTCGTTGGAGAAACAGAAGTAGTATTAATTCTTATTGCATTTGACCATTCATTGAGATGATATGCAATGCTCCTGAAGAGTATTTAAAAAACAAACAAACAAACAAACAAAATAAAGCACATTGAAGCTTGGTTACAAATTTAGTTGTACATTCTCCCCAGGATTTTGAATCAGAAGTTCTTGCCAGCTATACCTAGCCTTAATATAAATTTTACTAACCTCTGAAGTTAGATTTCTAATTATTGTAATTCCTAATTACTGTAGGAGAAGGCTTTGATAAACAAGGTACTGGGAGAGATGGTTGTTTTGTCACAGTCTACTATTGAAATGAATTTACATTCTAATGATAGGATTCTGAAAACATCAGTTTTATTCATAGATTTTTTTTTCCACTGTGACCCCTGCAAAAAGAGCAAGCTTAAATACATCGAAGAACCTATTTAACAGATTAGTAACTAACAGGATAAATGAAAAGTGTATCTTCTTACAGTGGAGTTAACAGCCACTGTACTTTCTTGGTCATCATTTGATACTTTAGCATTATTCTGAAGACATCTCAAAACAGTGATCATCTGCCTTCTGGTTTTGCTCAAAAATAGAGTTTTCACAGTTAGAATTAGTATTTTTAGAATAAAGCCTGTAGCTTTAGAACCAGCCAAACCAAAGAACCAGCTGGATGACAGGGACCCACTTTTAAGCACTGCTTGTACTCATTTAATAGTCCTCAGTACTTTTCTAACCCTATGTGTTTTCCTCTGACCTTTAAAATAAAAGTCTTTTAAGTTGTAGAGGGAGACAACTGTGCAACTCTTAAAAGTGCAAAGTCTTTTTTGTTGTTGTTGTTCTAAAATTGAGCAGATCTGAGTATATGTAAGTAACACACTGCCTGCGTGTGATTTCTCTGCAGTGTTGCCATAGTGTCACATGGAGACTTTTTGTTTCTGTCCCAGTGATCTGGTAAGAGTCAATGTCCAGAGTGCTTGTGGCTGCAGAACAGTGGCTGTTTCTCCGTAGAACCTGTAACGCTTGCTTTCCAGTTAAAGAACAATCATTATTTTGTTTACATTTCAGGAAGCTTGGAACAGCTGGACAAAAACTTGGAGGCTCTGCTGTCCTTTGCCATATAAAACATGATCCCATGGACCCCGGTGGATGCTTCATGCTAACATCAGCAAATGTGGGGAAGTGCCAAACTGTACTCTGCCGGAATGGGAAACCTCTGCCTTTGTCCAGGTGTTACATGATGAGTTGTGAAGAAGAGTTGAAGAGGATTAAGCAGCATAAGGCCATTATCACAGAGGTTAGAGAGTAGTTAGGGACTGTTGCAACTTGCAGCTTCTTTGGAGAGTGTTTTGCACGAGTGCATGAAATTACATGTCAATATTAGTAAGCTCTAAGAGGTAGAGTTAATGGTATGGGTTCCAGAGTTGTAAATTTCAAGGTGATTCATATCATGCAATCAAATTTCTTTTCCATCCCATTGCCAGGCTGGATTTTAGTTAGATTCAGAGAGTAAGCATCTGTGAGCTTTTTCCGTTGAAACAGGAAAGCAGACAACCTCCTCCTAATGAGAGGAATTGTTGTGTTGGAGCTGTCATGAAGATCTTCTCCAATCAAAAAGAATGAGACAGTAGAGCACTTAAAGGGCTGCCATCGTTCCCTTAGGAGACTCCTTGCTCTTGGCAGGGTGACTTTGCTGTCTGAGCTTCTGCATTCCAGAGCTGCCTTTTGATAGGTGGCCCTTGAACAAAGCATTTGCCCAAAAGGAAAACAGATCCTGTGGTCAGCTGAACCATGAGAGAGGAAAAAACGATTTGTTCCTTTTTGACAAGCTTGTAGCCACCGCTATCAGTTTTGCTTTGCCTTGTGTGACACATTCATAGGAATAGATAAATACTGAATACTCCTAATGGTGGATGAAAGGACTCACTACTGTATGCCCATGAGCAGGGTGTGCATATGTGTGTGGGGGGATGTGGAATAAGTCATGTGCCTATTGATCTTGCCAGGGAAAGGCGAAGACTTGGAACTCAAACATGAAAAGTTGGAATGGAGTCACTACAACACAATGTGCATTACTAAGGCACACTCATTTCGTTGTTTCATAGAGGAAGAGGAGGATTCTGCAGTGAATCTTAAGACAGCTCACAGATTTCATGCACATTGGTGGTTTGTCACTACTGGCAGCCTTCTGATGGGGAAATTAACAAGCTGACAAGGGCTTTTTTTCTTCTCAGTGGTTTTAGAAGGAAAGCTTTTTTTAGTCTTGGTTCACTTTTCTGTGGTTATCTGCTTTATAGCAACCACTGCAGCCATCAGCTGGACCAAATTAGTGTAAATCTGTACTTCTGTTGTTCTTGAACATGCAATTAGCAGGGTACAGCTATCTCCAGGAGGCTCACAAACAGGCAGCTTGCCATTTCAGAAACTTGGTCTGCTTATTCTGTCAGCTTGGATTCTGGGATTTGGATGCACATGAAATTTACTTCTCAAATAGATCCATTTTTACTGATGTTTTCCCTCCAGATATTACTCCCCCCATCCCCTTGGAAATGTCATGTCTAAGTGGAAAGGTAGTAAGTAATATTCAGCTGACTGGTAAATGCTTACTGCTTTGCTGCATTTGACTTGCATGCTTCATTTAAAGTTTGGGGGTTTTTTAAATGAACTTTTGTTTCCAAAGTGATGAGCCAAGAAAAAACCTATGATTGTTACAGCTGCAAGGGAAAGGTCTGCCCCTATATCAAATGGAGCTCTGTGAGACTTTGCCCTGTTTAAAGCTAGGTATCATGAGTGGAGGAGGGATAAGTCTGACTCACTGGTTAAACGTTTGTCCAGTTGGCAGCTGCAGGAGCAAAATAGATGGCTCTTTGTTGCAGACTTCTTTGATCTGTGCATAGGTAATGCTGATGACGAATCAGTAGGGTGCAGGATTGCAAACCAGCCATTGTTATGCTTTATTCAAAGCTCTGTCTTCTCCTTGCAAGTCACTTTGCTTTTCCATCATCTTGTCTGTAAATGTAGTGTTGGGGGTGCTTCAAAAACCAGCCATCCATAAAATGCAAGAAGATGCAGATACAGTGTATTCTTGTCTGCTTTGTTTCCAATTTCCTGTCCTTTCTAATTTCAGGATGGCAAAGTGAACGGTGTGACAGATTCAACAAGAATCTTAGGATACACTTTCCTTCACCCAAGTGTTGTGCCACGTCCCCACGTCCAGTCCATTACCTTAACTCCACAAGATGAATTCTTCATTCTGGGGAGTAAAGGGCTGTGGGACAGTCTCTCGATGGATGAAGCAGTGGAGGCCGTCAGAAATGTGCCTGATGCACTGGCAGCCGCAAAGAAGCTTTGCACTTTGGCCCAGAGTTACGGCTGCAATGACAGTATCAGTGCTGTTGTGGTTCAGCTCAATGTGACAGAGGACAGCTTCTGCTGCTGTGAACTTAATGGGGTCCCACCCCCCAGCCCAGGCATTTTCCCCCCGTCTGTCAATGTGGTCATCAAGGACAGGCCAACAGATGCACTTGGGATGCCATCTTCGAACAGTGGCATGGCTTCAGAAATCAGCAGCGAGATCTCCACCTCTGAAATGAGCAGTGAGGTGGGGTCCACAGCTTCTGATGAGCCTCCCCAGGTAGCCATAAATGAGAACAGCCCGGCCTACCCAGGAGAGCAGCGCTGCATGCTGCACTCTGTCTGCCTGTCCAGTTCTTTCCAGCGACAGCTCTCCAGCGCCACCTTCTCCAGCGCCTTCTCTGACAACGGCCTTGACAGTGATGATGAGGAGCCTATTGAGGGGGTGTTCACCAATGGCAGCCTTGTGGAAGTCGAGGTGGACATTCACTGTAGCCAGGCAAAGGAGAAGCAGCTTCTCCAAGTGCCGATGGAAGCCAGTGACGAAGGCATTGTCATCAGTGCCAATGAAGATGAGCCCAGCCTTCCTAGAAAAGCTGAATATTCTGCCATGGGCACAACAGGGCGTCGGCGGGGCAATGGTTCAGTGGCACAGCAAGAGAGGAGCCATAACTTAATTGAAGTTGCAATGGATGCTCCGCTCAGAAAAACAGGGGGATACTTTGCTGCTCCAGCACAGCCTGATCCTGATGACCAGTTCATCATCCCACCAGAGCTTGAAGAAGAAGTCAAGGAGATTATGAAGCAGCACCAGGAACAACAGCAGCAGCGACAGTATCCAGTGGATCACCTAGCAGACTACTATGATACACCACTATGACCCACTCTATTTACTTCTCAGAAATAGACTAACAAATGAGGAGACTTGAGTGCAGGACCCAGTGGGCTCATATTACAGCAGGGGTTTTCCTTATCTTTTTCTTTTATGTAATTCCTCTTCCTTATCTTGCCACTACAGATAACTGCAGCTTTTCACTTTGTTAGGTTTAGTATTTGTTGACTTTCTTCTAGAGATGCTCGACCAGTAAAGTTTCAAATAGTTAACCTTCCCTTAACATATTAAAGTGTAAAAACAAAACAAAAATAAAAAGGTTTAATATATTGCTGAGAAACAGATGATGATGTAATATTTTTTAAAATGACTTTTGTTTATTTTGTTCGAAAAGCAGGGCAGTAGCCAGTGCTAAATGATTTAAGTAATACTGTAATACTGTATTTCTTTGAGAGAAAAGGCTTTTTTTTGGTCTTGAAAATGATAGAAATTTGTAGAATATGGAGACTAACTCCTAGGAGTTGCTTTAGTCTTTCAGGTGACTTAAGTCACTGAGATTCACTAATTTTCTCTGAGAGAACAGTTGATTGGGAAATTCCTGTAAATAGCTCCGTGTTGTATAGTGATGCTTACGTGTTTTGTAGCCTTAGCATTAAGGACACAACCTGAAAAACTGACTTGTTTAAGTGACTCTTAATGACTCTTCGAGTGTAACCAACTGAGTGGCTGTGTACAAGTTAGCTAGAGCTGAGATGGTTTAGACCATGTAAAGAAACCCACTGCTTCCTCTGATCTCTTTCTTTCTTTCTTTTTACAGATAGGTTTTGGGTTCCTTACTACTTCCACAACCAGCATGATTGTATAGAGTTCATTTGCTGTAGAACATTTACATACCAAGAGTTATATTAAAGCTGAATGCACAAACGAACATCATATTTTTTGTTATAATAAATATGAAGTTTACAACTGATGTCTGCTTTTATGTATGAACAGTTGACCAGCAGCTTTCGAACAGTAGTTTGCTGTGGTTCATCAGCATGCTGCTCAGTTTAAACCAAGAAGTGCTGCAATCTTTTTGGCTTGATCACATTTTTACACTAACTGCAGAAGCTCACATGTACTTTTAGAATTTAAAGGCCATGCAAAATGGTCTTTAAAAGGTACCAAACAATTGTCTGAGGAATTGACCTGTTTCTTTTTTCTTTCTCAGTACTAATTCAGCACTACTGATTTGCCCTTTGCCACAGTATTGATGTCAGAAGACTGAAGAAGAGTGGTGCTCTGGCTCTATCCCACTGGGACCAAGTAACTGAAGATACAAATGGTGAAGGGATAATGCATGCTAAAGAAAAGGGAGAAAGAAAACACTGGATACAGAGAGAAGAGAGTTATAAGAATGTAGAGAAGTGAAGTCAAAGCTACCTATGTGAGAAGAGGGAAAATATAAGAAGAAGGTGGAAAAGTGAAGTTAAATCTGGCTATGTGAACTCAGATTTGCTCAAATGTGTTGAATAAACATGAAATCAATGAACATGAGTTCAATGGCAGTTTGACTTTAGTAGCAAAAGGGCACTTTTTTTGTGATTCTTGTGGGAAAGGAGCAACACTTTTTCAGTATTTCCTCCAAACAGCCGCTTCATTTTCCTTGTCACACTCTTTAGTGTGTGATCATGACAGCGTCTTGCTCCTGCTTGACATTTGGTCTATATTTTGGGAAAGGACTGTGGTAACAGGCTATTGTCCTTATTCTGTTGTAGGGTGAGTCAGATTAGTACAGAATTACTGTTAACAAAAGATTTTGAGTTTCTTTTCCTTAAATAATAACACCAGAGGAGCAAGCATGAAAGTACCTGGTTTGGTAAATACATTTATAGCACTGTCTAGATGAAGAAGATTTTATTTATTGTAACCTGAGCTTCAAAACATCTCCTTCTTAAAACTTTCTAAATAATGTTTTTAAACAAAAAGGTTATTGGCTAGTAACTTAGATGTTCTTTGGTAAACAGTTTGTATATTTGAAATTTTGTTGAATGATACATGTTCCTTTGTGTCTTTGATGTCTTTTTTCCTTCTGTTCAGATGTTGTTTGAGGCTGAAGGTGGTACCTAGCAAACACAGTACCATGGCCTAGTCAAGTGATTGCAAGCTTAGGGTTTCTTGAGCAAGATGGGAAATTCTCTGTACCTTAAAAAAAATGGCAGTTCCCTTCTGCTGGTAGTGGAGGAGTTATCTTGCTGCTGCTATCTGTGGTCTCTATTCATGGTAAGGTGCCTCTGGCATGCAGTACAGGGGGTATTCCAGAGAAAGAAGCAGAGGTCAGAGTAGGAGTGGAGCTAAATTTTGGCCCAGTACTGAGAATTGACACTCCCTGCTGTGCCCCTTTCTTACGTGAAAAGGAGTATATGCATGCAGGCTTCAGAAAGACTTTCCCTTCATTTGATGGACAAACCAAGAACTTGCCAGCCCCTGTGGCATTAGCAGCTCACAGGCAACAATGTCATTTCTCTCCTCATGCCCTTACATTCAAGCACAGATGGTCAAAAGTGACAGCTCACTAAAGCCTGCCACTTTCAGCATGGTACTTTCTGTAAAGTTAATGGTGCCATTCTGAAGTCAGAGCTTCTGTAGCATCAAAGTAGCAGGATTTGGGCCAAGAAGCTGTACCTTTGGATTTCTGTTCTGCCTGAAGATGACATTTGTGGTAGTAGCCTGTCTTAACGTCATAATGCAAAGGATGATGCATTCATAGGGGTGACTTTATCCCTCTGCTGGGCTTTTCATAACTTGCTGAACTACACCAATAGGTTGGATGGCTGGGAGCATCTTTGGAAAGTTTAGCATCTATTTTTATACAACAGCAAAAGGGTATTTTGTTCTGGCTTTAAACTAGGAGTTGGAACACAAGGTGCAGTTTTTGTAATTCATTCTTTTTCTGGACGTTGCTGTCCTCTTTTGTAAAAAGGGGTTAGTATTTTCTCATCTCATGAGGACTGAGGCTGATGTCATTGAAGCTGAAGTCAATTTCATCTAGGTACATCACTATTGTATGTCATTTTATGATTATGTGCACGGTATATCTTACACAGTTTTGACCTACTCAATTATCTGACTTAAACAGAAGTGAATTTGTTTGCAGAAGTTGACAGCTGTAGCAGGAGCAAAAGCTGGGGGCTAAAAAGAAACAGAAGGCTTTCAACTGGGGAAAACCCAGAGCCATATTACCTTTATAGTCAAACCTTGTGTCCTTAAAAATTTGATGATACCTGTATCTGAGACAAGCAGAAATGCATGAACAGGAGGGAGGTAAATGGCTAGTGGCAGAAAAATTAGCATATTTACATTATTTCCTGCACAGTAAATAGGAAGCTATGGTGATACTGCGAAGCAACAGAGTTGCTTCTTTTTTTGTATATGTGAGCCTTTTTTTGTGGCATAAAACCGTTTTTCTTGCTTTCTGCCGTAGTGCTCTAACAATGCATTTTTTTGTGCAAGAACAACCTCTTGGAATTCTGCTTGTGCATTCAGCACATGGCACCACCATCATCTTGTTGGTAACCAGTGCCATGGTGGCATTGCCTTCCTCTGACTTACTGCTTTTGGAGTGCACCAGCTAGGTCCATATACATTGTCTCCTTCACAACTAGAGAGTGTGCTGCTCATGCAGTGCCCCATGTGTTACCCTTTTAAGTAGTCTCTTTATAGCAATCTCGGCTTGATCAGTCACCATTATGCTTACAACTCATTGTCCTGGTTTTGGCTGGAATAGAGCTGTTTTGTTTTTTTTTTCTAAGTAGCTAGAATAGTGCTGTGTTTTGGAATCAGTATGGGAATTTGTTTGAGAAGAATGTTGATAATATACTCATGTTTTCAGTTGCTAAGAAATCAAGGACTTTCTAACTTCCCATGTCTTGCTACTGTGCAGGTACACAAGAAGCTGGGAGGGAGCATAGCTAGAGTGATGGACCAAAACTGGCCAATAGAATATCCATATCATACAGCACCATGCTCAGTATATAGATGAGGTTGAGCCAGGAAGCTGGGACTCTTCCAGAATTGCAGTTTCAGGATTTTCTCTCCTCCAGGATCACTGTCTGGAAACAGGCTGGGCATTAGTCAGTGGATGGTGAGCAATTGCATTGTGCATCACTTGTTTTTTATATTCTGTTATTGCTATTGTTGTTGTTGTTATTTTTAAGTTTAATTTTATTTCAATTATTAAATTGTTTTTATCTCAACCTACGAGTCTCCTTACCTTTACCTCTCCAGTTCTCTCCCCTATCCCCTGTGGTGTTTGGCTGCCAGACGGCTTCAAACCACAATACTCATGAGTAATTTTCTAGCAAATTGTACATATTTATTTTTTTAAGTATAACTTTGCTACTTTGGGAGCACATTCACATAGAGACGGGTGTTAATGAAGTGTCACACACACCTTTGGAGGTAATTTCTGCATCTCTGCCAGTAGTCATGGATGATGTCTTTTGGGTTCAACCTTGCAGATCTGGGCTTGCAAATGTTCCCTTGAATGGGTTGGTTGGGATAACCTAGTGAACAGTTTAGCCATCCGGGGTGCAGAAGGGCTTGAACTGATTGAAGCAGAGCAGTAGGATTCAAACAAGTAAGCAGAACAGTAACTTCAGCACAGTCAGCCTGATTTCCCTGGGTATTGCCTGCCATCAATGAAGATGTGAGCTTTTCTAAGAGGAGAAGGCACTGAAGTCTTAACCTAAGCAGTTCTCAGCAGTGCTGTAGGGTCAGGTCCCTCAGAGCTTTGACTACCGGAGTAGCTGCATGGCCAGAATTTGGTAAAAATATATTTCAGGCTGAGCTGGAACGAGGATGTCTTGGTGTCTGTTCTGTGTTTACTTTTCTTGTTAACCTGCCTTACTGTCCTACTTTAATTCAGTTGACTTGCTTCAGGGCCAACTTAATGCATTATTGTTGGGTTAATTGATTTATGTCTTACCAGTTGAATTGTTCCAGCTTGTAGTGAGTATTTCATGGAAAGCTGCATAAGCCAATCTGCTCCTCTTGGTTGCTTGCATTTTGGTGAGAGGTATGCTGTGTCCTATGCTGATGGTGTAAGTGTTCAAATGCTGTGTGTGAAAGAACTGCTGTTTCTATAGAAATATGCTGTTTCTATCTTCTGCCTAAGAACAGGTAAAACCTTTTGCAGCCATTTCAATCAAAAGCTAGGGGTGTAAAACCCCTAAATATTTCATATATTAACAGCAGCCCCAGAGCAGAATCAGTATACCATTTATCTAGAACATCAGTGGAGGAAAAAGTTCCTTGTTTGCTTGAAGTACCTGGTTTAAATGATTGGTCCCTACTTTTCCCCAGACTTTATAACTTTGTATTTCCATTCCTGTCAAGTTCAACAGTGCATCCTTTAGGTCATCCTTTATCAGGCTGACAAGTTAGGATTCACCTGCAAGTCATCTTGGATACCCTGTCCTACCTTTTATCTCCCACAGTGAGTTAAGCTTGCTCTCTAGTTTGTCTGAGGCAGGATCTGAATGGAGCACTTGCACCAACAGAAGTATGTGTATGTTAACAGTGAAGTTGTCAGTATTGATTCACAGAACTGATTAAATTGTTTTGCTAATTAAATGCACGCTGTTGAATGCTTTAAAGGAAATGGGGACACAGAAATAAAAAGGAAGGATAGTGTATCAGTAGTATGTGACTCAGTGACTTGTGAATAAGATGCTTTTTTACTGTAGTCCCTCCTAAGGAGAGAGACACCAGCATTTTGTAAAAAAGAAAAAAATATTACGAAAATCTTGTAGTAGGTGCACTTGCCTGCAAGGGAGAGCAAAAACTGCAGTGTTTTTTCAAAGTGGCCAAAGCTGGCCTCCTAAAGGTAGTCAGACACCCCAAATGCAAGCTTGTGAGCCCTACTGACAAGTCATCTGTGGTAGAGTCATTTAATGAGAGGTAGAGATTATCCCATTGTCTCATTTCTGTTGAGCAAAATTTGACCATAGGGCTATTCAGAGTCAAGTCAGGTACCAGCAGTCTTTCCCTGGTATTTTTGGAGTCCTTGAAATGACAAATCAAATGAGAATTTGGGAACGTGTGTCCACAGTCCATCCTGCAGCCTGGCCCCTCTTCAAAAATGGTGACATGGGAGGGGACCTGCAGCAAGTGGCCTTCCCTTCCTAGTGATCTGTGGCTTGCACTTGTTTGAACCCATTTTGCTCAGGCGAGAAAGCGGTACCGGCTCCGGCACTAACTCCGGGGAGTTTTTCTCTCCCTTAACTTTTCCTTTTCAGGCGGGCGGGGGTTTCTCCAGTGCGAGTGAGCTCAGCTCAGAAGGGACCGGTAGGGTCGGCATTTCTCGCGAGGAGCAACTAGGGCGTTCCCAGCGTCCCGCGGCAGATTTAAACGTGGCGATTCCGGAAGCGGCTCCATTTCGCTGAGGCGAGAAAGCTAGCCTTTCGCAGGCAGCGCGTGGCGGTATAACAAAAAAAAAAAAAAAAAGGGGG
>VWZX01009214.1:0-127943 GCA_013399015.1 Galbula dea | reverse complement strand
ATTAAAGTAGTTTTAGTTTTAACTTCCAATCCGCAAGGTTTTTTCTTTTCTTTCTTTGCCGCTTTTCTCTCACCCTCTGCCCCTTTCCCGCCGTGGGGGGAAGGGGGGGGGAAGAGAGAGATAGTGTCTGTCTTCTGGGTTAGCGGCTGTCCCAGCCCCTGACCCACGACAAAGGGCAACTCCCCTTTTTTGTTTCCCTAGCCTGTCCTTCCCAAAGAGCCTGCAGAGCCACCAAGATGAGGAAGGGGCTGGAACATCTTCCTTCTGAGGAAAGGCTGAGGGAGCTGGGTCTCTTTAGCTTGGAGAAAGAGGAGACTAAGGGGTGACCTCATCTATGAAGGGGGTGTGTCGGGAGGATGGGGTCAGGCTCTTCTCAGTGAAGCCCAGTGACAAGACAAGGGGCAATGTCTGTAAGCTGAAGCATAGGAGGTTCCATGTGAATACAATATACCCTCAGTGCACCAGTTCAGGTGCCAGAGCACTGGCACAGAGTGCCCAGAGAGGCTGTGGACTCTCCTTTTGTGGAGAGATTCCAAACCCATCTGGACGTGCTTCTGTGTGAGCTGGTCTAGGGAATCCTGCTGTGGCTGGGGGTTGGACTGGATGATCTTTCCAGGTCCCTTCCAGCTCCTGACACTCTGTGATTCTGTGATTTTGTGTGAAACATCCTCCTTGTATTTAAACAAAACAGTTAAGGGAACAAAAGTAGTAGGGGAATTGCCATGCATGTCAGCATTTCCAATATGCTAACAAAGCTCTAAATTCCAAAATTCAAGTATTTTAGCTAATTTCTGGGAAAACACAAGCTTTCCGGGTTGGGTCAGCTTTTGGAAGTCGTTTTGCATTTTGTGGAGAAGAGAAAATATGTAGTCTGTTGGACTTCTTGGCTGACTGCAATGCACATTCACAGTCTAACTTAGTAAAAGAGTAGGTATTTGTTTTTTAAATACAGGCAGTAGGTTGACTAAGGTATGAGCAGACTAACTGAGGAGAGCAGGAGCTTCTCATGGTCTGCTTCTCATGAGTTAAGATGTCCAAGTCCAAACCTCCAAATGAAGTATGCTGTGGAAGCTGTTTCTGAGCAGACATATAAACTCAGTAATGCTGTCTAGTAATTAATTCTACATATTCATTATGTGCCTTTTAATTATTTTGTTATATAGAATTTAAACATATTTCAGCATCCTTGTTTCTCTCTTTGCTCCTTAAAGTGAGCAAAACCTTACCTTTTTAACCACTGATTTCCTTCTTGTGTCAGCATTGCATGCTGACACTTGGTCTTGATCTAGAAGATTGAGATGCCTGCTGGCTTGTCTTTTTTTTTTTTGACTCCTATTTATATAGCAGAATAAGAGGGGACATGAATTTCCATGCATTAAACCCCCTAATTTACTCAATAGTGTACTTTTCCAGTGAATTTTTTATCCCATTCTTCACATACCTCAGTATTCTTCCCTCCTTAGAAACCAAGTGTTCATACTGAGCAGTTCTAATAAACAAGGACCAAATTCTTTTCCATGGTAACCTTCAAACTCAATCTGAATGCAGCAATAGAAACAAAGAGTTCAAATTATTAGGTTTAGTATTGCTTATGTTTTCAGAACTAAATCCCCTGTTAGTAAATGCTGTACAGTCACATAGCTGGTAGGTTTTTCTGCAGTAGCTGTCAGTCTTCTCCAATTCTGACTGAAGCAACTAAAGTGTCTTCTGTCATTCTATCAGAAGAATTTTACACTTTGTGACACCACACCT
The DNA here is from genome assembly GCA_013399015.1 of Galbula dea. Taxonomy (NCBI): domain Eukaryota; kingdom Metazoa; phylum Chordata; class Aves; order Piciformes; family Galbulidae; genus Galbula; species Galbula dea. The sequence continues at coordinate 126,191 of VWZX01009214.1, read as the reverse complement.
TTACACATCACCAATTAATTATGATATTAGTGCAAATTTTGGGAGAAGCAGCCTGAGGCTTTTCTGTTCTCCTTTCCCTTTCGGATGCTTCTGAAGTTTCTAAGCTATGATTATCTAGCCTTCAATTTTGTGTTCTTTTTTCCTTTATGGTCATACTCCAAGGAGTAAACGCTTTTCTGTTAACTGTATAGTTCTGTAAAAACTATTTATCATCATTTATCCAGTGGGATAATGACTTTGTGCCAAACAAAGCAAAAGCTCAATAGCCAGGATGGTCTCTTAAGCGAGGCAGTGATTTTGCAGTGTGCCGGACGCACGGGGATAGCGCCACCTAGCGTGTGAATCGCGTAAGCAAAGTTTCAGCACTTCAGTAGAATTCGAACAAATACAATCGCGGTACAGGCAGGATCATTCTAAGCAGTTCATTAGCCTAAATCCCCTCCTTCTGGCACTTGCGCCTTGCCCTGTGGTGGTGGTTCTCGAAGGCTCCAGATCTTCCACGATGCTGACCTCCGACCTCCTTCCCGGCTCTGTAATCCGGCTCATCCAGGTGGCAGCGCATTCCTCCCACTTCCCCTGGGGCTTTAGCATTCTCGGTTCCTCCTTCAGGGCCACTGGTTCCCTGAGAAAGACCTCTGGCTCCCTTTACAAAAAGAATCCACAAACACATTCTGGCCATAACAATGTCTTTGTTTAAGTATACTTACTCTCTCTGTACTTGTGCAAATACCAGAGCTATTTCACTATTTCAATTACATCAGCCCTAGGTTTCTGGAGAGAGGAATAAACTGGCTCTTTTCAGCTTACTCCCTCTTTACCCTCTGGTAGAACATTAAAATGCCTCCTTCTCTGTGTTGTTTTCTTTTTGTCCAGAGCACCCATCTCTCTCTCTGGCCCATGCCTGAGTGCAGGCTGAAGGAGCCTGGCTCCTCCTTAAAGGACTAATGTCTCAGACCTTGAGTGGTGATGAAATCATGTTGTCACCTTGGTGGAGAATAAGAAAGGTCTGCCTGGAGGGGGAAGGTGTGAAGTGTGGCAACAACCCTGCTTTCCCCTGACTCAAGGCCAATGCTCCTCCTTGCAGATAAGGAAATTAACATTGGGCAGAGACAAGTTCTTCAAAGATGGGACATCTTTTTCCTGAGTTAATTTCTTGGTTACATGGCTGTGGCCACTCCACCTGTGTCCTGGATGTATAAAAAGGATGGTGGTGTGCTGATCAGTCTGCATCCACCACGAAAGAACTTAGAATCCAGAGCAGCTCTGCATGACGCCCTGGATTTGCACCCACCACCCAAGAACTTGAGACCTGAGGCCAGCCCTGCAAGATGTTGCTGGAACCAAGGGTGGCGATATCTCACTTTCTTCTCTTTTTCTCCTTTCCTTTCTATCATTAAGGCACTTGAGACCAAAAACTTTCCAAAAACATGTTCCTCCATTGCAATAAAATTAACAAACTGATTTCATCTTGTGGTGGTTTGAGCATTTGGCAGAAAGCCAGCTCCAAACCACCACACACCTTCATTTATTCCAAGGGAAGTTTCAAATCTTGCATGACCTAGGCTGCATCAAGAGAAGTGTGGCCAGCAGGTGGAGGGAGGTGATTCTCCCCCTCTACTCTGCTCTCCTGAGACCCCACCTGAAATATTGCATCCAGTTCAGGAGCCCCTATTCCAAGAGGGATATGGGGGTGCTGGAGGGAGTCCAGAGAAGGGCCAGGAGAATGATCAGAGGACAGGAGCACCTCTGCTACGAGGACAGACTGAGAGAGTTGGGGTTGTTCAGTCTGCAGAGGAGAAGGCTCTGAGGAGACCTTCTTATGGCCTTCCAGTATCTGAACGGTGCTACAAGAAAGCTGGGGAGGGACTTTTTAGGAGGTCAGACAGTGATAGAACCAGGGGGAATGGATGCAAGCTAGAGGAGGGCAGATTTAGGCTGGATATTAGGAGGAAGTTCTTCACTATGAGGGTGGTTAGACAGTGGAACAGGTTGCCCAGAGAGGTTGTGGAGGCCTCGTCCCTGGAAGCTTTTAAGATGAGGCTTGGTGGGGCCCTGGGCAACCTGATCTAGTGGATGGTGTCCCTGGCAGGCAGGGGGGTTGGAACTGGATGACCTTTGAGGTCCCTTCCAACTCTGGCAATTCTATGATTCTGAGCTAGCCAGGGTAGCCAGGCATTCAGATGGTGACATAGGCCCTCCACCTTACCATGAAAATCCTCCTTCACCTTGTGGTGAGCTGCCAGCCCTGCTGATTTCCCCTTAACAACTTACTAGGCCAACAGAATAGAGAAGCACATAGTACAGTGTGGTCTACAGTGCTGCACCAGGGACAGGGTGAGTTTGGCTCCATGGACCCACCCACGTTCTTCAACACCTCTCACACAGCAGAATAGCTGCAGATGTGCACTACCAGCTGTGACAACATTAAGGTTAGAGAGTGTTTGTAAAGTAGGCCAGCCCCCTCCCCAGATAAAATGATGAACTTTGCAGAATCTGGCTTCAGAACAGTAAAGACAAACAACCTTACTTGTTAAGAGTGTTCAACAGAGGCTGAGGTAAGAAAAGCCTTAGAAGACAGCAAGGACAAGAAAACAGAACTAAGGCATAGTAATGTTTAATTTTATGTGATAGAAAGTTGCTTCAAAAATATGATTATATACATTCTTATATGCTGTACATACAATTACATATACAAAATGTTCATGATGGCAAACATGTTACATTTTATAGATGTAGTTAATAACATGAGATAAAACTTACATCCTGTTTCATACCTGATTTCATCCTTATCCTATCTACACAGAACTAGTAGACATGAGAGATGAAAAAGGCTAGCAGATCACTTCATTTATACCCCAGCTCTCCCCAAGTCTTCTCCACAGTGCATTTTACTAGTGCATTATTCTGGTACAGTTAGGTTTCCAGCACTTCCCTTCAGAGGTATTTAGCTGCTAACCTTACCTTCAGCCTTCCCAGCCTTCACTCTAATAATATTGCTAATTTATTTCTGTAACTCAGATCTCCTCACTTACAGAAATCCTCCTCAAATCCAGCTAGTTTATGTTTGGTTTTGGTTTGTTTGGGTTTTTTTTGTTAATCTTGATTCCTTAGTTGCTTGTTTGCCATATATGAAATAGATTTAGCTATTAGTACTCTCTGTTCTGGAAGAAGTACACTCATGCATGAAAGCTATAACCCATGTGTTCTCTCCTTCCCATGCTACCAGCACACTGTAAACCTGGAATTAGCAAGAAAAAAGAAAGCACCTTCTGTTGTTCTTCTCCTCACACAATGACAGGGTGTGTGACTGCCAGCTGCTCCCTGAGACTAGTAGTGTTCAAGAGGAACTGCCCAGCTATTGGGATTTTTAATGTCCCAGTACCATGAGGAATGCTCTACCTGCCCACTCTCTAAAGCTAGTGGTAGCATACCAAAAACAAAGCACAGAGGGTAGAGGCTGGCAACTCTGCCTTTAACTTGTCACTTCCAAGAGCTTGTCCTCCATTTCCCAATTGGAAGGATCAGGCATCCTTGTCCTGTGGACCTAATGTTCAGGGAAGAAGTGAGAGTTGCCATATCAGCAGAGTACCAGCAGCAGAAGGCCTGTGAGAGAAGCCATGGCCTCCAGAACCAAACAGGCTATCCTGGAGGACTCTTCCCTGAGCTAAGAGGGAATATAGCTTCTTTTGCCAGGGGCTTCCTGCAGACATCTTGAGAGCTGCAGTTTCATTGCCCTAAGAATGTTTCCTTATTTCCAAATTAACAGCATCCTTAAATATCTACTTTTTTTCTTCTTCTCTGCTGATGTGGCCCTGTGCTTTCCAACCCTGTGCTGGCCACAATCTTTATTTCACTAGGAATTTTTTCTATTCTCTTTTTATACCTCTGCATGTTTTTTATATTGATATGTAACAGCTTTCTCTGATTGGTAAAGCATTTTCCATTAGCTGTTGAGATGAAAGCAAGAGCATTAAGGTTCCTCTTCTACATTATTTTGATAGTACTTTAAATAACGTTTTTTTCTAGCTAAGGGGAACTTACTTATATTCTTCAGAACAAGTTTATGTTTTTTGAATGACTGCATAACATGCATATATTTAATAATATCTTAGAGCCAAATATCACTATGCTTTCATTGTTTTCTAGGCTGTGGGATATTCACTTGGTTGAGAAAACAGTTCTCAGGCTTCTATTCTGCTTGCAGTATCCCTGCCCACTGTTGCTAGGCCCATTGAGATATTATTTCTTTTTCATTTTTACATTATTTCTTAATTTCTGTTGAGACTTGGAACTGGTATGAAACATCTTCTGTTGTTCCTTGTCTGAATTCCTGAGATCCTGTCAGCCCTGGTTGGGAATGGCTGCTGGTGAGCTCCTGGCGAGTTCAGACTCCACCTTAGAAGAAGAAGGCTTGAAACACTCCTGCTGACTGTGTGGGGTGAGAGGTGAAGACAGATGGCTGTCACTCTGCTGAATGTGTGTATTACCAGCTGGGGAATCATCATCCTGCTGGTCTTGTGGACTGGGGGGAACAGCTGAAGAGGTGATGCCCTGAGGAGCAGCCATTGAACCACTGTTGAGACAATTGATAACCAAGCTTGACATATCAATGTTGAATGTGCAATTACTGCTGTTCTTAGTTTCCAAGCAGCAGTGTTTATTAGCTAGTTAACTGGTTTTCTTCTTTAACACATTGCCCTTGTTTCACCTCAGCCTTATGGATCTGAGATGGTGACTTGTCCCACTGGATTTGACTCCAAATTCCTTCTCTGTTCTAGGGAAAGGCAGAGGAAGTGGGCAAGGAAGGAGGAGCACCAAGGGAGATCAAACCTGCTGTGTCACCAGTTTGAAAAGTTAGTCCTTTCTGTGTCATCTTACCAAAGCTGCTGCACAGCAGGATTTTCTTTTGACCCCTCTCTACTTAATTGCTGGAAGGTGAACTGGGAGTATAATAGTGAGATTTTGAGCACTTAAATTCTCCTAATTTTCTTACAGAGAAAACTTGTGTCCTCTGAGTTAAAGGAATCACCACCATGATCTTGATTACTTACAAGGCTGAGGGAGCTGGGTCTCCATAGCTTGGAGAAGAGGAGACTAAGGGGTGACCTCATCTATGCTTTTAAATATTTGAAGGGTGGCTGTCAGGAGGATGGGCTCAGGCTCTTCTCAGTGAGGCCCAGTGACAGGACAAGAGGCAATGGCTGTAAGCTGAAGCATAGGAGGTTCTGTGTGAATACATATAGGAATGTTTTCCCAGCTGAGGTGCCAGAACCCTGGCACAGACTGCCCAGAGAGGTTGTGGAGTCTCCTTCTATGGAGATATTCAAAACCCATCTGGACGCGCTTCTGTGTGACCTGGTGTAGGGAATCCTGCTGTGGCAGGGGGGTTGGACTAGATGATCTTTCCAGGTCCCTTCCAACTCCTAACATTCTGTGATTCTGTGAATCACACATTCTGTGAATGCTTGACAGTGAGGAACTTCTGAAGACATGTAAAATGAATCCTTTATAAATGTACTCTAAAAAGCATCCATTCAAGGGAAACTATGCAGGCAATATCTGCATTGGTTACAATGGCTGTTGGACTGGATTTCACATAAGCACATATAAACAACAGAAATAAAGATATTTTTAGGATATAAAGCTTAAATTGAAAGGTTTATAGGTGATATTAAAAAACAACACAGAACTGTTATAGTGCTAGCTCAAGATCCTCCTGTCAAGGCTTCAGAAATACTGTGTCTGTATATGAGATGACTCAGGAATTAGCAAAAATATATGGATTCATCTGACAAAGATAAAGATTTGAAATATATTATATCTAAGATTTAATACTTTCAAAGCAGACACTCTGTACTGTCATTTGTACCCCCTGTGTCAAGGACAAGGGAAAGTACTAGAGTGAATCAATACACATTATATGTCACAATACATAAGGCCTCATCTCTAGGAGAAAAACATTAATATCATAAAGTGTATTTTAGCCAGGCAGGTGCATTTGTTTGCTGTTTCCAGATGGGAAAATCTGTGTAGATGGATTCTGCCACTAGATATTGAATATTTCTCAAAGAGTAATTCATAGACCACTGGTGGTCCATGGAGTGCTGCCACATGTCTTGAGGGGAATTTAGTATCAAAGCACTCCTACTTTTCAAACAATTGTGTAATAACATAGTCAAATATGGTGGGATCATTTTGGGTTTGGTTTCTTTTTGTTTTGTTCTGAAGTGTCTTACAGTTGCAAATCTGGATTTTGAAACATGCATGAGATAACTGAACTAGGAAGAAGTAAAATATTACTCCAGCATGGAAAGTCTCAGGAAGTATAAACCTGTTCTCCCTGTTTCACTGATTTTAATCTGTTATCCTGCTCCTTGTTAATCTCTCATTTTAGCCTGGGAAAAGGCTGAGAGCAGAGACTGTTTAGCCTCAAGATGGCTTAAGCAGATCTTACCTATGTGTATTAATATCTGACTGGAGAATGTGAAGAAGATGGAGCCTCTTCTCAGTGCTGCCCAGTGGCAGAATGAGAGGCAATGGGCAGAAACTGAAATACAGGAGGTGCTGCCTGAACATCAAGAAACACTTCTTCACTGTGAGGGTGACTGAACACTCCCACAGGCTGCCCAGAGAGGTTGTGGAGTCTCCTCTGTCTTTACCAAACTCTACATGGCTCTGAGTAACCTGGTTCTAGGTGGAGGTTTGAACTAGCCAATCCACAGAGGTTCCTCCCAACCTTAACTCTTCTGTGATATCTACCTTTGGTACGTGTGGAAACAGTACCATGCAAATAGCTGACTTCACCAAGGAGAGGGATACATTCAGCAGTTTTAGACTACTCTTATTCACAAGGTAAGAATGCCCATAAAAAGCAAGATTTTGTTTAATAATGCCTCTGCCCCAATAATTTAGACTCTTCTGGTGGTGAATGATTGCTCATTTCTCTCTCCTACAGCCCTTTTATCAGTATGTACATAAGAGGCATGATTTTCCCTGTCTTTACTTGTGGGTTAATTGAGGCACAACAGGTGAGATGACATTGGAACTGGCTGGGCTCTGAAGAGCCTACAGAGAAGAGGAAGAAGAATAAAAAATGCCAAGCCTTTGATATTGATCAAAGTAACTCCATGTGTTCACTCCTGTATTCTTTTCCTGTTATTTAATAGACTTGTGCTGCTTTGTCTGGAATGAACAACTTTCTCTTTTGTCTGTAATGTGAAGCTGGACTGCTTACACACTATTTGTACCAAGTCACCAAAACATTTACCTCCTTGGCAATGAACACATCTTCATGGTGATTTTAAGACTGCTTTCAAATGTTGTTACCAGAGAGTAATGTATGGAATTACACACTGCAGGCTACAGTTTTTGTTTTAAAGACTTACCAAAAGCTATGCTTCTGAAAAGCACCTGAGTTCAGATCTTTGCTCAAAATTGGCTTCTTGGTGCAGTTGTTCAGTTTTTGTCCCATCATTCGCCTAATTAAAGCATCATCTGTGTTTGGAAACAACTGCTTTGTGATTCCTGCAAAATAGAGAGATGATAATAACTATGAGGCCTCCAAAACAAACTGATCATGGAGCAGATTGTCATGGAAATGATGGTAAGGCACATGCAAGACAAAAAGGTGATTCTAGGAAGCCAGCATGGATTCACTAAGGGCAAGTCGTGCCTGACCAATCTGTTAGCCTTCTATGATGGAGTGACTGCAACAGTTGATGAGGGAAGACCAACTGATATCTACACTTCTGCCTGACATCCTTATCTCAGAACTGGAGAGCTATGGATCTGGTGGGTGGACTGTTCAGTGCATAGGAAACTGGATGGATGGATGCAGTCAGAGAGTTGTGATCAATCGCTTTTTGTCGAAGTGGAGACCAGTAACAAGTGGTGTCCCTCAGGGTTCTGTCTTGGGCCCAGTGCTCTTCAGTATCTTTATTAATGACCTAGACAGAGGTATTGAGTGCACCCTCAGAAAGTTTGCAGATGACACGAAGCTGAGTGGTGTGCTTGATACAGCAGAAGGGAGGGATGCCATCCAGAGGGACCTGAACAAACTCAAAAAGTGGGCCTGTGAGAATCAAATGAAGTTTAATGAGTCCAAGTGCAAGGTCCTGCATCTGGGTAGGGGCAACCCAAGACTTAAGTACAGACTGGGAGAGGAACTCATTGAGAGTAGCCCTGTGGAGAAAGACTTGGGGGTCAGGATAGATGAAAAGCTGGATATGAGCCGGCAATGTGTACTTGCAGCCCAGAAAGCCAACTGTATCCTGGGCTGCATCAGGAGAGGCATGACCAGCAGGTCTAAGGAGGTGATTCTGCCTCTCTGCTCTGCCCTCATGAGGCCCCATCTAGAGTACTGTGTCCAGTTCTGGGGTCCTTAGTGTAAGAAAGACGTGGACCTCTTGGAGCAGGTCCAGAGGAGGCCACAAAGATGATCAAAGGACTGGAGCACCTCCCCTATGAGGAAAGGCTGAGGGAGTTGGGATTGTTCAGCCTGGAGAAGAGAAGGCTTCAGAGGGACCTTACAGCAGCCTTTCAGGACCAAAACAGGGATTACAAGATAGAAGGGGAGAGACTTTTCAGCTGGTCAGATTGCAGCAGGACAAGAGGGAATGGCTACAAGCTGAAGGAGGGGAGATTTAGACTGGAAATTAGAAGGAGGTTCTTTACCCAGAGGGTGGTGAGACACTGGAATAGGTCACCCAGAGAGGCTGCGGACACCCCATCCCTGATAGTGTTCCAGGGCCAGGGCAACCTGGCCTAGGGAGTGGCATCCCTGCCCATGGCAGTGGGGTTGGAACTAGATGATCTTTAAGGTCCCTTCCAACCTGGGCAATTCTATGATTCTAATATCAAGGAAACAATAGATATGTGATCTAAATTGTAGTTCTTCTAGCTTCAGCTCTGCTTACTTCCCTGTCCCCACACAGTACTTCATAGATTTTGCTCATGTCAGCTCCTGCTTCTCTCTGTGCCTTCCATATTGCAATGCCTGCTCTTGACAGACTCAAACAGAACTCCAGGGCCACAAAGGCTTCCTGTAGTAAGTGATTTGTGTTTGCTCATCCTCCCTCCCTTTGTTCTGTTCTTGATCAGAGTCCCTTTCCTACCCTCATCAGTCCTCACACCTCTGAATCTTACAAGCTTTGTTAATTAATTTTCATTTGCAGATAACATCTCCCTAAAAAATTCCCTTCTGTTTTGCCTGGCTAACTTCTCTGAATGCAACAGCAGCAGGACTCAACATCAGGAATGTGATTCTTGCTTTCCTCTTCTCCATCATCTGAACTTCTAACTCATTTTCTACAGTCCTAGAACTCCCAGGCTTCCTTCTGACTTTTCTTTTTGTCTTGTATAATGTTGACACTTTTCTGTTTGACTTCAGGAGTGTTCTCACTTCCCTTAAAAAACTTCTCTATAGGCTCCCTTTTGCCAATGAATTCTCTGCAGAATGCTGTGTTCAGTGTCCTGATTATCTTCTCTGCTTCCTTTTTCAGTTTTGCTTAGACACTTCCCCAGAATCCACCTTTAGAAGTCACTGGCATAGAATTATTTAGGGTGGAAAAGACCATTAAGATCATCAAGTCTAATAATTTTTCTCACCCCATGAAATCTTTTGAGTATTTCTCATACCTCATCCTGAAATTGTCTCATCTTACCACTTCTAAATATATTTTCACCATCCTACACACTCTTCCACTTGCTCTCTTCTTGGCCCAAAGACCTTTTTTCTCTAACTAGGTTCTTAAATAAAAGAGGCTTCTGCAACTGATAACTTTTGTAACTGCTGGCCAACTTCAACAAAACTGGGCCAAGGTACAGGAACTGGAGCTAAGTTGGGAAGAGAATCAAGACAACAGGATAAGTCCAAGGGAATAGCAATGGGGGAGGGATTCTAGTACAGGAATTTAGGCTATGTGGCTCAAGCATGAAGGTATAGGTGTGAATCCAATAAAAATCAGTCTTCATGTGCTTACCAAATGTTTTCTTTAAAGCTGCTGCTTCCATCTGAAATTATTCTCCTTCCAATGCACAAAATGTTTTCTGCCTTACACCTCAGCATAAAATAAATGTGGTTTGCTTCTCTGATCACTATTCCTGCCTTCTACACTCATTGTCTCATTTTGCCTCTGGCACTATGATAAAGGTCAGAATTCATAACACTCACTAACTTCAGAATATAGCAGACATAATTTTAAATTTGATCCAAGTATTTCCTCTTTTTGCCTTCCCTTATCCATTATCATCATGCTCCCAGCTGGACTCTTGTAGATGAATCTTTCAAAGGCCCCAAAACTTTATCATACCACTACTACTGAGTGGCCACTTAAGGAAACCCCACAGAATTCCCACCATAGAAATACTGCTACTTTGCCTTTCACTAACAGTATTTTTTAACAGATGGTTAAAAAATGTATGTAGCCAAAGATGGAAATATGACACAGCACATCACCTGAGCAGATCAGCTGTTAAGCATCACAGCCCCTCCCTCAGAGAAAGCCCCCCTTCAAGTCAGTGCCACATTGAGTAACGTTAACAAGTCATCACCTATGATTTCCTGAACTTCATTCTGATTCATAGCTGGTTTTGCTGCTTTATCCTTTGAAGAGGAGGACTTGGCACCTGTCAGGCTGTGTGTAGCCATGTACTCATGTGTATAAAGGGCTTGCATCAAGTCATTTATAAACTTCTGAGGCTTGCTCTTGTTACAAAGTGCAATCTGCCACTTCTCGATCTTGAACTGTAAGAGAAAATTGGTCACAGGCATAACTTGCAGTTCTCTAGCAATATGATACAGCAGCACCTCTCAAATAGCTTCATATTATACAGCATCACCTCTCAAATAGCTTCATTTTCCTTTGTCAAACCACAATTTCAAAAGTAACCTATGCTAACTTGCACACCACTCCATGTTTGAAACCACAGGGCTGATTTCTTTCTTCCAGAGGCAAGTGTGGGGCAGGCTGAGGACCCTGCTCATTCTAGCAAGCACTGCAGGCAGGGATCCTTATGACTCACCAGTGGAGACAGGGCGTCTTCAGACACATCTAAATCCTTCTGCTTGCACTCCCTGCAGCCTGGCTGTGGCCCAATCCTGGCCTGAATTCTGTATCACCCTGGGAGCATGGCAGTATGTCTCCAAGCAGACATGCTCCAGGAACTGTGAGATCTGATCCTGGGCTTTGAGAGTGACTTCAGTACACAGCAGTAGCACACCCTAAGTCTTTGGATGCTCTAATGGGCAGTTTTAAGCTACCTCTATTAAGGAAGGCCAGGTTGCTTAGAAAAATAAGGTCTTCATTTGTCTGAAGATGTTGGGTCAAATTTTGTCTATAGCAATATTCAGCCAAAACATCAGACCTTGACAACTCTTTGTAGATTTCTTTGGTCTTTAGAACCCCATGGCAACACACAAGAATGATTCCCACCTACTGGCATGACTCAGTGCATAAGAATATTTATGCAAACTGTGAATGCAGAAGCTAGAATTATTCTTTTGGATGCACCTTGATATTTTTCATGTCCAGCCTCTCTGCTTCAGATTTCTCAGTTATGCTCTGTTAGAATTACAGAGATTAGGGAACATCTTTACTCAGTATCTCTATCTGGGTATTTCTACTTAATTTCTGGCCAGTGTCTGGAACAAGAGCAGAAATATACCACTTCTAACAGTTCAAATAGAATGCTGGCATTTGTCTTAGGTTATGTCAGAAACTACCATTCCCCTTGGGCATCCAAAGCTTTAGGCTGGAAGTTATCCCTGGATATCAGTAGTTTTTTCATGCATCCACACTCTACCCTCAGCCACACATGTGCAAAGCCACTGAAAGGTGAGTTTGAATGTATCAGCACACTGAGTTAAGTCTAGGGTTTCTCCTGGAAAGAGCCTTCAGCACAAAAGGAGCTCATTAGTCACATCATCAACTAAATGATGATAAAATGATTTTTACTGATCTTTATTTTTTGTATTCATTTTACTATGGCAATAAAGTTTGTACTGAGTAAATTTTTCATTTTGATGCTTGGAATTGCCTTGGAACTGACCTGTTTCTCAGCCTGTTGCTCCTCATCTTCCACATTCAGAAGTATTGGTGAGCTGGAATTACTATGCATAGCTGCATATGAATCTGCTAATGGATTGGGTGATGCTTTCCAGAGAGCATGTGAATGCAGGCTGGATGCAGATGGTGGCACTCCCCCTTTGAGCAGTGCTTCAGCCATCCCCACCAGTTCCTCAAAGTGGGTGACTGCCTGTGGCAACACTGAAATCAAATGCAGAGTGAGGAATAAAATAGAAATTGAAGCTTTCAGGGTTTAATTATATAAGCTTGTATATTTTTGCAATTAAATTCCTGTCACAATGCAAGAGTCCAAGCAGTCAGCAAAATCCCTACAGGTCTGTAAAGCCAGTGATATAGAAAAAGTAATGTTATGTCTGACTTTTGTTTTTCAAAGGAGTTACCTAGAGTGCTTAGGCTTTTTCCCCTGTTCCTTAATCTACAGAGGATATCTTTAAAATAAATTTGGTCTAAATATTTATTTTCAAACATAAACTTTTATTGAGCCCAATAAGAAGAATCAATTCAGAGTGAAAAGGATACAAGAGGTGAAGAATCAGCAATATATAGAACCACTAAATGACAGAAAATCCTGTAAAAGACTAATGCAAGTGCTTAAGATGCAAGGCAGATTGTCCTGAATGTGGAAGAAAACTTGTCAGACACTAACAACATGTTTAAAAACAATATTGATAAAGGTGGAGGTGAAGGGAATCAGGTGGGCAAGGAAACTGAGAAGCACTTGCAAAATCATGTGCCAATGAAAAAGGAGAAGGGATACTAGGCTATCTAGGGATGGTATGAGGTAGCAGGCAAAGGGAAGGAGCAAATCCTCTTTAAACTTTACTTGTTCACTAATGTTTTGAAATTTTGGATTCAGTCTTGGCTGCCCCAGAGGAAGGGACAGGAACAAGCAAGAGAGGCTTCAAAGACAATCACTAAGAGATGAGGGATTATTTACAAAACAAAAAAATGGTGCACTTTGCACTTCTGGGAAAGGACTAAATTGACTGCATCTGGAAGTAACTCAGATTATCAAGAATGAGGAATTACCAAAGGAATTACAGATGAAATCATTCCAGAATAAATCAAATTTCCCTAGATCAAGAAAGACTGCTAATAAATACAGTGAGTTGGACTGGTTGGTGGAGTGTTTGAGCTTAGCCAATGGTTATACACAGCATACAGAAATGTTCTCTGGGGAAGAACTGACAGGATTTAAACAGACTTCTCCATTCCTAACTTCATGACAGCATGGCTTCTGTGTCAGACAGTTTTTCCTAAGTGCTGCTAGAACCAAATGTTGCCATGTATCAAAGACTTTGATGCTAATAGTAGGCCTTGACTGTTGTCAGATGCTTGAGCATCCATAATTCCCATCCAAATGGCCTCTTATAAATGAAGTTTTTCATGACCTTCAGCCTTTCCTCTTCATCAAGACAATCCCCCTGACTTTACCTTGAAGCATCACCAGGGACTGCCTGAGGCGGCAGTTTTCTCTCATGGTGTCTGCCAGCTTCCTCTTGAGACTTTTTATTTTGGCACACAGCTCTACCTTGGAGAGTTGAAATAAAGGCTCTTCATCATCACTGCTACTTTCACTGTACAGAAAGTTGCTTCCATAATATGGTTCTCTCTGAAAAAAAACAAACCCGAACCCAAACCCATGCTATCTAAAGCAACAGCAACATGAAATCAGAACATTAAAACTAGTATTAAAATATCTGACAATCAGAATATTCTCTTTGGACACAATGTATAAACAGACACAGTGCATTTTGATAACAGCTGTTAGTGAACATATCTGTCCTGGTTTGGGTTAGAACAGAACCAATTCTGTTCAGTGATTTTACTTTTTAGTTGAAGCTCCTCTAAGCAACTGCACTTTCTAAAACTAACAACATATTTCTGCAGACACTGCCAGCTTCTAGCAGTGATAAGGCCTCATGTTAGATTTAGTACCAGGGATTGGTATGCAGAGCAAGGTCACTGCTAAATCTTGTGTCTCATGTTGGAGGGTGCAGGGTAAAGGCTGCACCTTGAGGGAGGAGCAGACAGGGCAGGTGACCCCAAACTGACTAATTAAAGTATTCCATCCCATATATGCCATATGTCCTGGTTTGGGTTAGAATAGAATTAATTCTGTTCAGTGATTTTATTTTGTAAAAAGTATTCCATCCCATATACATCACATTCAGTATCAGCTTTTCTCCCTTCCACCTTGCCATAGATACCTGCTAAACTGAACTGCCCCTTTAAAAAACCTGAAATTCCTGAATCCCAAGCTCAGGCATCTGGGGAAGGACCCTGCCCCCCAGGGGGAAGCGGAAACCGGAGGTTTCTGGGACCCTGGGTGGGGGTGCTGGGACTTGGAGTGTGCTAGGACCTGTCTGTGCTGGGACGGGAACGGCGTGGGTTTGCTACCGGGGGCTGAAAGCATGAGTGCCTGGTTTTGGACTCGTGCTGGGGAGCTGGGGCTAGCAGCTACACACGTGAAGCTGATACCGGGACTGAGAGCTGGCAGCTGGCATCGGGACGTTTCAGGACGTTTGCAATTTCGGTGGTGACGTAATTATCATAGAGAGGGGGAGTTGGGTTCGGTATTTGGGTCCTGTATATAATTATATATGTTTCATTTAACATTGTTACTATTATTAAAGTAGTTTTAGTTTCTGCTTTCCAATCCAGAAGCCTCTCTGCCCTTATTGTCCCCTATCTCTTTGGGTTGGGGGGGGGGGAAGAGGGGTAATAAGGATTTTCTGCCGTGGGTTGGGGTCAGCAAAGCCTCTAACCATGACAGCCGTAGTTGATATATAAACTGGGGGTCAGTCCCCCCTTGCCAGGTTGCTAGATTATTCTCACAAGGGAGAGAATTTCTCTTTTGTGAGATTATTCTCCCTTTCTGGTCTCCTGAGCTTCAGTGATCACAACTCTCTGGCTTTTGTCCTTCATCCAGATCACAATCCACTTCTCTACCCAATCATCCAGACCACACGTTTATCTTCTAGTATCCTGTCCCATGAGATTTCCCCTACCAATTTCTTGAAAAGATCAAAGTTGGCCCTACTGAAGTCCAGGGTTGTGATCCTACTAGGTATCCTATTCCTACCACACAAGATCTTGAACTCTACTATCTCATGATCACTGCAGCCAAAGTTGCCCTCAACCTCTACCTTTTCAACCAGACCCTCCTTGTCAGTGGGTATCAGGTCCAGCAGCATTCCCCCCCTAGTGGGCTCATCCACCACTTGCATCAAGAAGTTATCCTCAATACACTGGAGGAACCTCCTGGACTGTGACTGGCTGAGTAGGCTTTCCAGCAAATAGCTGGGGAGTTAAAATCCCCCATAAGAACCAGGGCCTGTGGTTGTGAGGCCACTGTCAGCTGCCTGGAGAAAGCCTCATCAGCTTCCTCATCCTGATCAGGTGGCCTGTAATTATTATTATTATTAAAGTAGGTTTAGTTTTCTTTTCCAATCCACAAGTCTCTCTGTCTCTTATCCCCTTTCCCTTCCCATGGAGGGGGAAGAGGGGGTGACAGGGAGCCGCAGTCATTGGGTTGGTGGTTGGCCCAGCCTCAAGCCTCAGCAATAGCTATTACCTTTCCTGTTAAAATGAAAATTGAAATGTCAGTGTAATATGTAACATGTCTCTTACCAATTTGCAGTCTATTTTACAAGCATTAACTTCACTAAAACAGAAGTATTACACCCTCCTAAACAAATACATTTCAGTTTGCTTTTGCTTCATACTTTAAAACTACTGAAGATGAGATGTTCACCTGTTTGTTAATTAAAGATGTTTCAAGTTGATTCAGGATGCTGGCAGGAGCAGATGCCTGCAATGATTTCTTTCTTTTTACATGCTTCATTATCTTCCCCTGTAAACAAGAGCATAATGGTGCCTTTGCATTCCTATAGAGACTTTTAGTACAGTATCTTACAGTGTTCACTATTCACTGAGCACTTGACAGTCTTGGTCAGTAGTTTTGAAAAATGTTTGTAACTTTATGTTCAGACTTATGTTTTCTTTCCCTACATTTTGTCACTGCAGTTGTCAGCACAATGGAAAGTTCATAAAACTTATTCCATTCTTTTTCTTATGCAGTGGTCAGATCTGTCTTCTAGGAGCTGCACAGCATCCAAGTCTTCACTAACACTTTTCTCTTCAAATAGCAAAGCACAAAATCTAGCTAGTAATTCTGACAGGCTATTGTGCTGAGGTACCTGATGAAGACTGCCTGCATTCCTATCTCTGCTATACATGTTTTGAGTATTATATTGTGAAGAATCAGTAGTTGAAGCCTATTTCATTGCATTGTGGCCCTACCAATATCAGCCACAATGAAGACAGAAACTCACCTGTTCTTTATCCAGGTCACTGTCCTCACTTTCTGAGAATATCATTTCTATCCTCTTCCTTTTGTCTTTTCCCAGGACTTGTATTTTTGTGAGCTCATCTGCTCGGAGTATCTTCTGCATCATTTCCACCAGCTCTTGGGGGTCATCTGAAGTGATGGGGGGAAAAAAACCAAACACCAAAACACAGAAAATCAGGTAGCAAAATGTTACAACTAGATGAGAACTTTGTATCAGACAGATGCTTTGGAACTGCACTCACCACTCATATACACAACTTTCACCAGGTGCTTTTCTGTCTTTCTTTCTCCCACAGGCCAGTTTACCAGCACGTGTTCATTTGGTTTCAGAAGTCTTTCTAGCTCCTTGTCATCACTGGGAAGGTCCTGTATCCATGAAGTCTCTCCAATTTGAAGTGAATTATCATTTACAAAATCAAATAGTGTGAATTTTTTCATTGTTAAGTGGTTTTCTTGTCACACAGACACTGCCTGCAGAATGTCAGAGGAAAAATAGCTGTTACTGTCATGCCCTGGGAATGTTACAAGAATACTTTAAAAGCCCCAAGCAAGTCTCCTATTCCTGGATATTGGTAATTACCTCATATGACAATATCCTGGATAAGGAAGTGAAAAGTAGCCAAGCAGCATGTTATACCTCCCCTGAAAGATGGGAAGATGGCCTGCTCCATACATGTACATCAGACAGTTGCCTCCACAGCTACGTAAAGGAAACAGCTTTCACTCACAGAGCCCTTGCTTCCATATTACCACTATGCCTGATCTAACTCCTGCTTGGAATCTCTAGTACTACCACATTTGTTCCAACAGAAGTTTTCAGTCCAGTCTCTGACTAAAAGATACAGGTGTGATAAAAGCTTTCCCCAGAGTGAAGGAAAATACTAGCTCTAAATGCTATTCAAGAGGGCTGTATGACTTCCAGGGCTATATTAATCAGCTCATGGGCAGCAAGATGTAGAATTGCAGCCACAGAAAATTAACCCAGAACAACCAAGGATAACTGTCTGGGTGAGGGATGACACATTGTGGTAGTGGAAAACTTGATGTATAAAAGAAATGACTGGCTGAAGAAGGAAAGAGAGCTGGGTTGCTTCATGAAGAATACCAGAGACAAGGAGAACCCAAACCCAAACACAGAGCTACATCCTTTGCTTACATAAAACTATTTTTAAAGCAAAGGACCATTTCTGGACTTTTAAAGCACTGAAGTTCTACACTGGGATAAGGGAACAAGTCATACTTTGTGCTTTATTTTTCTAATTAAGCCAATATACCTCATGTGAAAGTGTGAAAGGTAACATACATTATTAAACTCTACTGGAAATGTAACTGGTTCATTTAAATGTTTCCATTATACTCAGAGAAGACATTTCATACTTCAAAATTATTAAATCAGACAAAACCAATAAACAGAAGATCTAATTTTGTGAAACCTTGATCTTCTTTCCAAAAACCACATGGTTTAACCTATCAGTTCATAGAGGTGAAACACTTTTACAGAGCTGAAAACTCATGAATTCCCAGATCTGACAGCATGATCTGTGATTTACTTGGCCTCAATCAGTCAGAAGCAAATCTACTGCTTCATGCAGAGGCTATCAAAAAGGTAGCTCAGAGCTAGGAAAGGAGAATTACGTGTGGCTGTTATGTCAAAACAAGAAAATCTGGCTGCTCTGTTCTAAGAAGCAACATCCATCCACTTGCAGAAGCCAAACTCACCACTGTTTATTTGCCATGTCTGTGTTATGCCTTTTCACACAGGGGTGGACTTGTAAACTTGCAAAAGACAGCCCTACTCTTGTTAAGATGTCTAGTGATACACTGAGACAAGCAGAGTAGGAAACCACCATTAAAGAGTATTAAATCATGCTGTTATGCAAGGTGTGTTGAGTGTGATAGCAGTAGGATTGTTAAGTACTGCCCTGCTGAAGAAAGGAGACTTTGCAAGAAGCCATTAATTGTCTTTAAAGATAGTTAGAATGATGAAGAAACATCTGTCCCATGTAGATTCTGGAGAGGAAGCAGCCTAGCATGAATCACTGAAGGCCTTATTCTGCCACTAATCCATGCTGAGTGGATTCTCACACCACAAACAGGGATCATTCAAACCAATAAACACATAGAGAAAGCAGAACCTAAAGGAAGAAAAGTTTCTATACTGACCTTCACTACTGATAGGTGAGCTCCAAAATAAAATAGCATATTTGTCTGAACAACAACACACCAGATTTAAAACCACATTAGTCAACCCAATTCCTCCTTTGTCACAATGCTTTTGGGTATAAACTCCAGTCAACATTTCTCATCCAGCACAAAGATGTTAGCTTCTACCTTTGACAACCCAGCACAGCAATCCCCATCACTCAGCTCTTCCATTCTCAAATGAAGTACCTTGAGCTTTCCCCTCCTTGGCCCTTGGCAGTTGTGAGCTACTTCATTACCCTCCTAAAAGCCCACATAAGATCAAGAGAGTTGCAGTGGAGTTAGAGCTGCCAGAGTGCTAAGACTAACAGTTGATTCACTGACTCCTGGGTTCTTTTTTCAATGTTTCCCTGTAGTCCTCTAACAGCTGAAATGTTGTCTCTCATTTTGTATAGAGACAAATATTCTCTGAGCCATGGAACATTCTTGTGGCCTGCACTTGTACAGGAGCAGCAAACCAGCCTGGGATTTCCAGGGACACACTCAATCCCCAGGCTGCTCACAGCATCTCTAGGCACCCACAGCACTGGGGCTGTTCACACACACGCTGTGGCAACTCTCTGCTCATTGGTACCAAGTCCAACTGAGCTTTTGGAAGGTATCAGACTTGTGTATGTGCTATACAGCTTGATGAAGTCAATGGATATGTGGACTTCTGGATGTTCAGAGCCCACAACAGCAGGCAGGTGCCACTGGTAGACACTGTGAAGGCTATGGCCAGCAAAATCCCTCACACAGTCTTTACACCAGACAAGCACTGGTCTAGTGCATGTGGTGTCCCTGCCAAGGGCAGGGGGGTTGGAACTAGATGATCTTTAAGGTCCCTTCCAACCTGAGCCATTCTATGATTCTATGATCCAGGAAACACATCCTGCCACTCAAAGCTAGAGACAGTTTTTACTGTGGTCATGGCAGGACTCAGAGATCACCAACTTGTCTACATTATCTACAAAGCTCTTCTGAGCTGTCAAAATATTTTTGCCTGTGGTGGGAGGGTGTACTAATAAACAGCTAAAATGATTTCACTAAGAGTCCTAACCAAGGCTAATTAAAATTTAAAATATAAGCTACATAGGATGCTGAGAAAAATAAGGAATGGATTTCACAAATAGCCATGGAGGAGGGATGGTATCAATCCACTTCTTTAGCTCTCAGCAGGAGTCCAAAAAACCTCCTAGGAGCTTTCCAAGGCTTGTGCTCACTCCTGTTGCTCCTGCTGCTTTTGAAGGGGCCAAAGCAGGAAAGCAGCTGTGGTGCAGCAACAGCAACTGGCCAGGTCCCTTCTTCTCTGCTGCAGCTCTGCAACAAAATGATTACACTGCTGAATAAAAGGAACAGAGTGCAACTGTTGCCTGCTAATATTTTTCTGTTAAGGCACTATGGCTTCAGCCACTGCAGCAGACATTAATCAAGCTATGGCTTTTCACAGAATCTATTGTGACAAGCCATGGGCCCTGGGGTTAATACCTAGCTGTCTGCTGGCATCATCTCTAGCCAGTGATTAAAGGGAATGGAAAGGCTAGAACAAAATGTCTCTAATGAGGAAAAGGAACAGTAAAATACTTCACTTACTGGAAGTCCTGCAGTGTTTTCTCACCCTGTCCTCTCACTGGAGTCAATGTGAACCGTGTCTCGGTCAGGGCTCCTGCAGACACTTCCCTCTAAAATGTTTTTATTTGCCAAAACAGATCAAAGGCAAAATATACTCTATCATCAGGGGGAAAAAAAATATTGGGGAGTGGGATTAATTGTACCAAATCTTTACTGCCTTAAAAGTGAGAGACTGTCTAGCCACGTTTGGCTCAGTCACCACAGAAAGAGGTGATTCATCTCACCCTAAGACACATCAAAAAAGGCAGCAGATGACTTACTGTCTGGGAGAGCCTATTTCTCTCCACAGACTGACTATGCAGTGACAATACAGGGGTAGGTATGTCTCCTTATAGAAACTGGCTTGGTCTAACCTGTCCTATTCTAGGTTTTTCTGGTTTTGAACAGATTTTGAACAGTAGGATAGAGCCCAGCAGACCTTCTGCCACAGGGAGCCAGAAGGATGAAGTCTGTTAAAGTGTGTCCTGTTCCTGTTTTTAAATCCTTCTAACACAGTTCTGCAAGTCAACAAGGAAGATTTCTGACACTGGCTGCTCTGTTCAGTGGTTTAATTGGGAGATGTGCAATTGCTCACAGACATTACACTGTGTGCAGCTACTAACCACAGAGACAAAATTATCTGACCTGTGAAAGCCACTTACGCCTCGCACGTTACTTACTCCCAAAATATCCTCCAGCTGAAAACACTAGTTACTTCTTTGAGAAGTACTGAAATGCAAATCTATGATTTGTCACTGTCCTAAGACACAAATCTGTCTTTTTCTAAAAGCAGGGAATTTGTAGAAGGGGAAAAAAAACATAGCCATTTAATTTTAAAGCTCTGCAGATGAAACATTAATTGGACTCTTAATTTTATAAACATGTTGCCAGCTCCCCTTCTGCATTTGCACAGAGAATATTGTTACTAAGCAACCCAAAAAGGCAGAACCAACAGCTTTCCCCCCTTGCCAAAAGACAGAAGTCATTTAAACAGACATAACTCAGCCTTTGACTGACATAATCTGTTCCATTCAGCTGGTGAGTTGGCAGATGGCATGCTGAGATCACTACTTCTCTTTTCTTTCAGTAAACACAGTGTGAAGCACTACAGATTTACAACCTGAGATTGTAGGCCCACTCAATGGGTTTGTTTCTGCCAGCCTAAAACAGGGCTTTGCCACTGATTTCAGCAAAACAAGTATCTTCAACAGAACTGCACCACAACTGTGCAACACAGATCCATAACAAAACACTAACATCTAAGCTGACCCTTTGACAATTCCAGTTTTCCTTGGGAAAAAAAACCCCAAATCCAACCTTTACTGGCTTAGAGATTCATCTACCTCACTCAAAAGTCTTTATTTCCAATTCAGCCTAAAGAATGATAGTCATAGGTTTGGTTTGTGTTTCTTAGACTTTGGCATTTTACACAGAACTTGTCAGGACACTAAATACAATGTTAGTGTAAAGCTCTTGGGCTGCACAGATCTGTAGTTCTCTGTAGAATTTGCATGATGGAAAATATATTTAGATATGTTATGCACCCTGTTGCAGGTTCTAATCTTACTCCCCTAAACCCAGTGTAAGATTTACTAATGATTTCAGTGGAATTAGGCAGAGTTGGAAGAATGCAGTAATGTTGTTACTGCTCAAAAGATTTACAGTGTGATTTCTCAGTCAAAAGCACAAATCTGCTGCTTTCAGCTTAGAGAGAGCAGATTTTCCAGAATCATCAGTATCACTGTGTTCCAAATTCAGCTGGGAATCTGGAGGAGCATCTATTAGAACATTACTGTGACCCTTAAGATTATAAATGCACAGAAATGATCCCACTTGTCTTCCAGAGGAAGCATAAAACTACATGATTTTCTTATTACTGATCTCCAACAGCTTGCTGTTGTAGCTCAACCTAACTTCATACATTAATATAAGAGCTCAATGACCAGTGTTGTTTATCAGTCTGTAACAATCCTTGAACAAGTTCCAATTACACACATAAAATACTAATGAAGTGCCATCCCCTCTGGGATGCAAAGCCACATTCTTGATTGACAACTGCTACACTAAACACTGCCAAAAATGAACAAGGACAAAGGGGCATACCACTGCTGTAATAGTGGGGAACAAAAATGAAAAACAAGGGGAAAAAAGTGCAATAGGAGCTTTAGCAGTGTATTTCCATTTCCATATAGGCTCAAGATCAGCCTCTGCCTGCAAAGTCAATTTATGCCCACAGAATTCCTGCTAGCATTATTTCCAGCAACACTCTAAGTCATGAGTGCACAACTGCATGGCTTATACTCCATTTGATTTACATTCAGGCTAATGAACAGAGGGAATCCAAACATGCATATTGTGTGAGCTGAACCTGCAAAATAAGGACAATTACCTCTCCACATGTAAAGCAGACAGGAATTTGGTTTTGCATGGTCACCCAAGATACCTGCAGACAGCAAAATGTTCCACTTTTGGAGAGGTCTACTCTGTAGCACTGGAATCTCACACTTTGTTCTTGGATAAGTCACATAACCTTTACAGTTAAGCTTCTCTTTGCAAAGGGTCTGAAATAAAAATGCATGTTTACCTAACTGCAAGGATATTGTGAGAAGTAGCTAATGCTAGTGTGCCTTCCAGACACACAGAATCACTGCATGGGCCAAACAATTCAACAAGTTTTGCAGAGCAAAGATTTGCCATAACTTTGCTGTATTTAGAACCTCTCATTTCACAGAACAAGATTTTTCTTAAATATGATACCTTTATCAAGCTGGAAATTGTTATTCCTTCAGCTGAAGAATGTGTCTTACAATGTTTAATCATCTACCAGAAACTCCCACATCTTCTCATACATCATGCTTAAATTGCTAGGAAGCCCTCTGAGGACAACACATAACTTGTAAAGCAGAATATTGGGGGTGAAAGTCAATTATTTCATTGAATGAAGTTGATAATACTCAGACATGATGATAATTTCTTTATTTCCTTTCCTTGCTTCTTTGGTTTTTACTGTATTTACTTTGGTTCCTGCATTTACTTTGGTTTCCTGTTTGATTAGGAAAAAACCTAAATATTTTGATGATTAGAGAACCCTTCTACCAGTTAAGTAATCATTTAAGCAGAATATTTTACTTAATTACAATTAAGTAGTAGAAACACAGTCCTTAAAGCACACCTACCTAACAGTGAAAGGAAATGATCTTACCCTTTCACTTACTCAGCAACCCTTCTGAAATCCTGTCATGTATCATCTCCTATTCTTATGTCCACATCACCGCATCTAGCATGTGACCTTTCCCTTTCAGTTC
Organism: Galbula dea; assembly: GCA_013399015.1. NCBI lineage: Eukaryota > Metazoa > Chordata > Aves > Piciformes > Galbulidae > Galbula > Galbula dea. Next base: position 102,654 of record VWZX01009214.1, on the reverse strand, counting down.
ACTGATACAGGGACAGGGAGGCTTAGAATTGCAAAATGAGGTCCCCAAGGCCTGAATCTGTAGGAGCAGAGAGATGCCTTTGCAGTTATGGCATGTCCTTGAATCCCACAGCTCACACTGTGGGAGGTCAGCAGATCTCTGCAGACATGTTTCTTCACTCAAAAGACTACCAGATTTTCTTCTTGCCTTTTTTTTTTTTTTCCCTGTCAGCCTAACCCATGGTACTTAGCTAGGATTTTCAGTTTCTTTTAAAAAGTGTTGCTGAACCTCACATAAAAGTCAAGGAGTGTGCACTAGTCCATGGATTGTACTGCAATTCTGCACACAGGGCAAGGGGAAGGGAACAAAGTATCTCTGCCTTCAGTTTTGCTGGGCAAGACTAAGTCAGAACAGGTTACCATGAGAAACTGGCTGAGAGGATATTTTACATCAATGCTGCCTTGTCCCTCTGCAGGAGGGCTGCTGCTGACACTACAACACATTCCCTGCTCACCTGTTCAATTAAACTGCAGGTGTTTTACATCACCTCTGTGCTGTTCCCTTCCCTTTCTCAGCTTGGCAAAACTGGTAAAAACTGAATTCAAGAGTGACTACAACCAGATAAACATCCTCCTGTCCTGTCCCTTTCTACTGCAAGTGTTTGCTGGTTCCCTTTTTTCTGTGGAGTCTCTGAAGCAGAACCTTCCTTTTCCATCCCTCTACCCAAGTACTTATCACCACCACCTCCCTCAGCATCGCTCGAGTAAAAGGCTGCTTCCAAGCCTCCTACCAAAAACTTCAGCCATGCCCATGACTTTGTCACTGCTCCATTCCCCTGGAATTGCCATCAAAACAAGCATCTGTAGGACACCACCTCCCACTTCACATCTCCACAGAAGTGTGGCCACATCAGGCATACTGGGAAACAGTAAAAGTACCTTTGATTTATTTCAGAGTCAACAGATCCCTTTTTAGATTGTAAAAGACTTTTGGACCTAAGTCTCAACAACTTCAAACTCTTTTCTGACCCCCCCCTTGCCATTCCACAGTTTTCTCACAGTTAGTCTCAAGAATTCATTACCTTCTTTTACTTCCTCTTCTCTGAAATAGCTTCAGCTCCTGGATTCTCCTTCTGAGGTCAAACCTCAGCTGAGAAGTTCTCGTTTTAACCTTCTCTCTTCATTCTTTTTCTCTTCTCTGTTTATCATCCTTAAGATTTATAAAAAGTACCCTGAAAAACATTCTGCAAAGAAGCTTAAATTAAAAATGCTATACACAAAAAACTTCTTTCAATGTCTTTTCATTACTATTTGAGGGAAAAAAATCTACTCAGATATATTTTGCTTGGTTTTTTTGTATGAAATAACTTCAGCAACTAACACTTTATTCACCATGGAAGTGACATTGTAACCACAATACCAAACCCTGCAGAATTTAACAAACATGGAGCAGGAACGAATATCAAGAAAGCCATAGCAGCAGTTTGGTGTACATGTGAGACAGTTGACTCAGAAGCCTGGAGCAGTAGCTCTCTGAAAAATCATGGATGTCAGCATTTCTTGTACTAAACTGTACTCTCCTCTGCATTTGGGAAAACACCAAAACAAAACAAACAGTTGTCATCAAATTTATTATATCCTTTTGCAAAATATTATCCTCAAGACACCAATGAGCTCTGAGTCTTAGAAGGGGAAAGATATAAACCTTAAACTAACAAGCTTACATTAGAGATTTGTCAATCAAATCTTTCCTGTGCACTTTTACCTGAGAACAATGTGAAACCCCCCCCCCCGCCCCGTTCTCTCTCCTCTCTGCAATTCACTGTGCAGTCACTGCTGTGCTGCTATCCCACTCAGAAACAATACATCAGTGCAGTGAAAGGTGTCAAAAGTTTCCTGCTCCTGCAAGATCCTGCAGTGAGGCACTGCAGCAGGGCAGCACCTTGCTGAGGGATCACACTGATTTACCTCACTGTACCATGAGGCAACCTGAACCCTTGGAATAATCTCCAGGTAATCTGCATTTAAAGCATTTTACTGCAGTGTACTGCGGTATGGGGAGAGATTTCAGTATTGCACCACGTGATGGAACGCAACCTTGTAGCACTTGGCAGCTCCCAGGCAGGGAAGGGAAGCTTTAGATCAAAGGCTGCAATGTAGCCATTTCCATGTTACAAAGTAGTAAGACAGAGTGTTCTGGCTCACTGGGTTGGCAAATACTATGAAATGATACAAAATGCCCCAGAAAAAACTATTCTAGACCTAAAAGCCAACATATGTTTCTTCTTTCTTTGCTTAGCCCCTCAATCTGCTATCAAGAGAATCTTCCAGTGAAAATGGATTTCCCTAACTTTAAGGGTACAGTGTTTCAATGTTATTAGCTTGGTGATAAATGAATTTTAGTATTCTAGAGATGATTTTTCCTGTTCTAATTTAAGCTACCACAGATATGTTTCCCCTCTCTGTTCTTACAGCTTGCATATTTTGCAGTTTAAATTTGCAAATATGCTTTCCTATGTAGTTTCAAGGCAGTCATATAAAGCAGCAGCATTTCAATGTTACTCCAGTGTTTCCCCAGAGTTTTTAATTGTTTCTATAAAATTTTGGAAACATTCTTCATATTTATGTGCTCACATCAAAGGTACATGAAAAGACTAAGAATTTTGTCTCAAATTAACCAAACTTTTTCCCTGGCAACACAGTACTGCCAAATAGTACCTGGATGTATCGTCAGCACGTGATTTTCTGTGTTTAGTGATATGAGGGAGTTTAGAACTGCATTTCCAAAGACCTCTGAGACAGACTTTGAAAGTATGTAGTATCATCAACATAACAGCTACAGGGGTAGCAACAGCGACAAAGAGGAGCTCTTGTTATTATCTGCATCAGCAACCTGCATATGTCAGGGTTTTCATGCTGTGTGCGATGCATCAGCTCCGGCAAGGCTGAGGAGATGACAGCTGCTGCAGCACGTTGCAGTTTACTGCAGTACGAGGGAACAGCCGCGGTGCTGCTCGGTGACAGCTTTGGCTGCAGTAGCCCCTGCGCCAGCTAACTTCTTGGCTGCTTTCTTGTAGGAAACGTCTTGGCGAGTGCACAGATAACACACCGCCCGTATATGAGCACCGTGTACGGTGCGTGTCTTAACGAGTAACCCAGACGAAAGCCGGTGCAGTGCTGTACCCCGGATAGCTGCCCGATCTCTCCTGCAGTCAGCTGTCCCCTAAATCCCAACATCAGAGACACGGGTCAGCCCGACACCGACACCCTAATCCCCTTCTCAGTATGTATCTCATTAACAGTTCCCAATCCCTTCCCCCTGAGACAGGTTTGTCACGAAACCGGCCGCGACCGGTGCCGCGAGTCCGCCCACCCGGGAACCCGCCACAGATGCTTGTCCCGCCGAAGCGCACACACCTGCACGGGCGATCGCCCTCGCCACCTCGCTCACACCGGTCGCTGCCCTCCGCGACGGCGGGAGCAGGGGCAGCCGCTTTACCCCCAGAGACCCCGCCTCGTGAGGGGAAGGCGCCCCCCCATCTGTCCCCCAGTACCTTGCAGCAGCCATTTTTCGCCTCCGTCTGCAGCAGCTCCAGCGCGCGATGTCACCGGCCGCCCCGGACAAGACCCCGCGACGGCGGCGGGCTGAGCCGTGCTCCTTCCTCCCTCCCGATAGCGGCACCCTCTTCCTCTTCTCCTTCTTCTTCCTCTTTCTCCTCCTCCCGCCGCCCCGCCCCGCTGTGCCGTGCCGTGTTCGTGCCCGCACCGGCTGCCATGCGGCGCCGAGCCCCGCCCCGCCGGTGCCCGCGGGCGCTCATCCTGCCGCGCTTCCCACTCCTGGCTGTTGCGCGGGCGCGGAGGGAGAAGCCCCGCCGCGGCGGCTGCTGAGTCACGGCCTGAATTTCCTCCTGCTCGTCCTTCTCCGCCTCCTCATTCTCTGCCTCCTCCTTCTCCTCCGCCTCCTCTCCCGCGCCGACGCCTCCCGCCCAGCTGCCAGCTCCAGCAGCGCGGTGTCGGTGGCGATGCCCGCCCCGCTGCCGGGGGGAGAGGCTGCCCGGCGCTGCCCGGCCCCTCGCCGCTCGCCGCAGACCCGCGCACGCACAGGGGCAGCCGGGCGCTTGAGCCATGATTGCCGCGGCTTTCCTGGTCTTGCTGAGACCTTACAGCATCCAGTGCGCCCTCTTCTTGCTCCTGCTGCTGCTGGGGACCATCGCCACGATTTTATTCTTCTGCTGCTGGCACCGCAGGCTCCAGAAAGGGAGGCATCCCATCAAATCCGTCTTTTCAGGCCGTTCAAGGAGCCGAGGTAAGAGATGATGCTGCTCGCCCCCGAGGGAGGGGGGTGGGGCCCGGCCCATCCCGCGTTGGCTGCCGGCGGAGGGCCGCTCTGCCTTAGCTGAGCCGGGCAAAGGCTTTAAAGAAAATTCAAGCCGAGCCAGGACTGCGGCAGCCCTGTCTCCACCCATCCCTAAGCCAAACGTCGGCCCGCTGGAGGGAAGTGAGGGGCTGGGAACCAGCCCTCCCTGGTCTTAAGTGCAGCAGAACTTTATGCCCAACTTCTTGCCGATGAATTAAATATAAATGCCGGGCGGAGCTGGCAGCTGCGCCGGGAGAGCCAGACCTCAGTGCAGGAGTATGCGCCCGAGGGCGAGGAATTAGTTAAAACCGTTAGCCGAGGCGAAATCTGAGGTTGAGCTGATGGAGCCTCTGTGTGTCTTTCTTCTTCTCTTGCAGATGCTGTTATGAGAACTCATCACTTTCGCTCTGAGGTAATTTATTTAGCACGCAATTTCAAGGTCAGAAGTTGTTCTCTTTATCTCCGTACATATTGTTGTGGTCTTTTGTTAATGAAATCACATAACAAACTTTTCATTTTGCATGAGAAACATCATGTCCTCTTTCATTTCTTGTGTTGTTTTTTATTCCCCACAAAATGTGAGCTCTTCATTCATGTTACCCTAGCTGGCCTGCTGATTTGTGTCATTTCCAAAGCAATTGGTTACTTCATGAAAAGCTGTGCTTGCTGTACGTGCCAGGCATCCCTCTCTCCAAAAGGCAACCCCAAGCTCAGTTATTGATCTCACTGTAAGGAAGTGCAGAGCTGGTAGGTTTTGTGACTGCAGAGCTTCTGCTCAGTTGCTTTGCTGCCAGCCCTCACCTGCGGCTTGCTCCTCACTGGGGAAGTTGCTTGCTTGGTTTGGATGCTGCCTTGGGAGATCCCAGAAGGATCCAGACTAGAAGTCTGCTTGGTGGGCACCTCATTTTATGACTCTGTTTTCATAGGTCAGGGCAAGCAAACCTCTTACATGTCAGTGCTACAAGTCTAACAGAAAACCCAGTCACCTCCTAGGGATTCTGAATGAGGAGAGAAATCACTGGGAAAATATGGAATACAGTATTTGGTTTAGTGTCTGCTTTGTTTCCATGCTGCCCTGTAGAGTTCCTGTCCAGATATTTCTTTTACATGGTTTCCTGCTGTCGATTTAAGGCATATCTTTATGCCATTGCCTGTTATTCTAGAAGCCTTGAGAGAGAGCTTCACACTAAAATGATCTTGACCTGCTCTAGTGCATATGGTGTCCCTGCCCATGGCAGGGGGGTTGGAACTGGATGATCTTTAAGGTCCCTTCCAACCTGAGCCATTCTATGATGCTATGATCTTTTGTTTTTAATTGTTTGCATTTTTCCATACTGGGTTGTGGGTGAGGAAATTACCCACTGATGAGTAACGTTTTCTAAAGTGTGGATGGGATGGGTTTTTGCAGCGTGGTTCATATTGGCAATTCATTCTAAACTCCTAACTATTTGGAAATTTGTATGCACTGTCACACAAAGAAGATGACATAGGGAGTGTCCTGTCTTTAAACCATAAAAAGTCTGGTTTTGTTGTTGACTGAGCAGTGCTGCAGAACAAATGTGTCCCTCCAGAAGTCAAAAGATTTTTTCAGTCTTTAGTTCCTCTCCTATCAAATGGTTGATTTCTGTGGAAGATTACCTCACTCTTGAGCTTAGATAGAAATGAAATTTAAAGTGTTAGACCCTTTTGAAATAAGTCATCCCATGTGGTGACTCTTAAAAGGGAAGTTTGCAAAGTAACTAAGAGATTTTTATGACTTCAGCATGTGGTTATTTGCAATTAGAAGTAGGTGAATTTAAAATATTTCTTAGAAGTTACCATTTATTTGTTTGGAATAAAGCAGTAAGAACTGTTATGCTCTTTCACAATTTCCTACATTTTGTTTGGACAGAGTAGCATCACAACTAATGGGCTGAACAGCCCTTTTTAAGTGGTGGAGTTGGTTTCCCCTTCACTATCCAATGACAGACTTTGGGTTCATAAGAGAAAACAGTGACTCAGTTGACATCACTAAATTTTCTTTTTTGCTTTTCAAATAAAACCTTATTTTAATGAATCTACTGGAATTGATTAATAACAAATTACAGACATACTCCTATGAAAATACTGGCAGCATTATCTGACAGAGAATTCTATATTATGCCAGATCAGCACAAAACATGATGCACTTCCAGCTTCAATAAGATGAAAAGCAAAGCATGATGTGTGAAAATACAGGCATTGTGTAGTCCCACCTGAAATGAAGATTGCATCTCAGCTCCCAAGTTTTATAGCACCAGGTCCATCTCTGTTAGCTTCCACTATGCTTAGTTGTTTTTCAGGTGCAATTATAAATGCTGTTTCTTAATGGTAATATAAGATAATGAAAAATAGGTTGAGAGCCCATAGCAGTGGGCTTGCAGTCATCTCCTGAGAGCTGGGTTCAGATCTGACTTGCATCCCATGCGAATGTGCAGGTGGTCTAGTGGCAGTGCACAGAGAATTATAATTGCTCTGTCTACAGAGGGGTTGGCAATTCCTGGGGGATTGGCAGCCTGCCAGGAAAGCCTTATATTTGGGAAAAAATAGATGTGTAGCAAATTTTATGTTGAGGTTCTTTGCCAGAGCTCTCCCAGTACATGCCTGCCATGTCCTTGTCTGTACACAGACAAGCCTTTCCTTTAGTACCCAACCTCACGTTAGAAACTGAGACACTTAGATGATGGGAGGGGAAATAACTAGCTTTGGAAATTTATTTAGGATCCTTAACAGCTCTCCTGTTCTGAATTTTATATGTCCCTAGTGAATTGAATCCACAAATAGTATGGTTTTGTGGGTCTTGATTTTTCATGTCTCGTTATGGCTTTAGAATGAACTTAAACAGTTGATCCCCAGCCTCTAAAGGAGGTAAATTGGCATGGATCTTTGTGAATGTAAAGTAGGGTAGAGCTCATCTGTGCTAGAGGTGCTTCATAACAGGAGAAGTAACCAGCAAGATGTGAGTTTCCTGAGATAACACAGGGGTGTCTCCACCTCCCTGCCAACATTTGTTTACTACCATCTGAAATTTGTCAGGCCTATTTTAAGAATAATTTTTTGATTGCAGTCCATTAAGTTCATGATGACTATAACTGCTCTTAAGATTCCTCCATCCATCCCCCAGCTACGGTAGGTACTCCATGAAGTCAGAGAGGAATCACACCCCTAATAGTTAATGTTTCTTGTCTGAGGGAGACCTAGATATGCCATGGCTGTAAAAAGAAAACAAGTACATTTCCAATGGAAATATTCATTGCTTACATGACAAATCAGTCTTTGATGTAGCTGTTTGCACTAGTTTCTCCTGTCTTTATTTTGAGGATCAGCTGCAGAATGAAATGTCTGTGCTCTACCAAAACCACAATGAAAGAACAATATAATTCAATGAGAGTTGTACCAAAATAGGGAGTGATCCATTGTTGATTTTATTGTTATTATTCCCTGTATATTCAAAAATGTGAATGTTATCAGTGATACACTGACCTCATTCATACTGTGCTCTCTGTAGAAGTTTGTTTTTTCAGGAAATACAGGAGTTTTCTCTTGAGTATTTTGGGGGCTTGATATATTTCAGTGTTTAGCACCTTCCACTTTTCAAAAAGGTTTGAGTGCCTTCTATACTTCACAGTTTAAAGGTGTTGCTTAATGTGTTGGTTTTGCCACTTCTTGTGATTTGTATTTTTCTGAATTAGTTTTCTTTCTTGTTGAAGCCTCTGGAGTCATGGGATTATCTGAGATTTTTACCTTCCAATTAAAAAGGAAGTAAGCTTCTAGTCCTTAGGCTGGAAGGAATTAATCCAAATATTTTCATTTGGGGATAAGAACTGTTGGAAAGGAAGGTTCTCATTCAGGATCTTTAAATGGTTGGTTTTCATGAGACTGTGAAGGGATAATTGTGCTAATTGCTAAACCAGTACTTGATTCTTTTTGTATTACTGAAAAAAAAGGCACCAGATTTATAAGTCTTTTGCCTGAAATTTTCTCTGTGCTTTACAGGTTTCCTTTATCTTATGTTTTAAATCAGAAATACTGTGATCTCAGGAGCTGAAGGTGTCAGTGCCAGTGGGTAGTCATGAACAGTGTGGTAGCTTTTTGTGTTTATTTTATTTTGACCTGTGTATTTTGGGCAAGTTTCCTGTGAGTGCTTTCACTCAGACCTACAGGTATAAACCTCCTAGGAAGCAAATCCATAGAAGCTTTACAGTCCATTGTAAATTGTGTCTTCACATGACTCAGGGGCATGGCTGACAGGTCTAGACACAGTAAGGCAAAAAAAAAGTTCATGCTTCATGAAAAGACTGTGAGTCTACATGGCAGCATGTATTAACCACAGCTGTAGCAAAGGAATAGCATTTGGCTGCTTGAATTTTGCAGAACCCACATTTTCTTCATAGTATACTGGGCAGTCACTACAAGGTTACATACATTCAGTGTGTTGCTGTGACAAAGCTAGTAGTGAAATAGGTCAGCCATGACTGATGGCAATTTTTAAGAGCAAATGAGTTTGCTAAACCATCCATTATGGTACAATGAATGCAAAACTATACTGCACCAGTCTCTGGTAAATGTTATCTATTGACTTTGCCAACAATTGATGTCCAGAAAAAGTGTTCAAATATTTATCCCTAATGACACCTTTGCTGTAACTGTTCCCTGTCTGACTCTGTGGCTGATTGTGAAATAGTTGCCTAAAAAGACAGTTCTAGCTATCTGACAAAACAATAATGAACAGTCTTTGAAGAGCTGCACCATAATTCATCCTAAGCATTGCAGTTATTTATAAACTTCAGCTATGTGCAGCTCCAGTGAAAAGAAAAATCAGCAGACCCTCCTAGCTAAACCTGAGTCTTCTGTCTGATTGGAGGGAGTGCATTCAAGGATCAACAGAAACCTACAGGACTAGCCAGAAACATACATTTGCTCACCTATTCAAATTGCAGAGCTGAATCAGCCTGAAAATATTTTACCTTTGTGTTTGGTGCGCTATTCCCTCAGGATATTTAAACTGTTTTTCCACTAGCTGCCTAAGAGTGAAGGAACAGGTTCAAGGGAAAATAAATCAGAGACAAAAATAAATTGTTTTCTTAGATACATGAAAGCACTTATGTACAGGAATGAGTGGAGAGCTATAAATACAGGTTAGACTGTATAAGGACAAATCCTTCTATCCACTTTTCACAACAGGAATGACTAACAGAGTGGCCCAAACAGAGTATGTCACACTAAACTGTTACATGGCAAACAAGATAATCACTAAGATTATGCTTACTATACATTGTATGTCCATCACTGTCAGCTTTATTCACTGCAGTGCTGCCTTTAGATCTCCTAGCAAGTATCAGTCAGTGCTCAGAAACAGCCTGTTTGACAGTTGTATCTCAAAATACATGGCAATTCCTCAGATGCTACAGCAAGACTACTTGGGTTCCTGAGCTAACTCAGAGGTATTAACTCTGGTATCTTTACTCTGTACTACAGGGAAGTTAGAAATGTCTGATAGATTTCCATAGCCATATGGTGCCTGCACCTCTCTTCTGGCTTCTGACAATCTGCAGAGTGTTGAAATGCAGAGGACATCTCCTCTTGGCTCCATCAATCACCTGATAAAGTACTGACATTGTCCACATCAGTGGTGAGCCATGGTCTCAATACACTGCATACTTGGTCCTGCATTGTAAACGAACACATCCCCACAGTTCTCTGGCAGGATGGAGACAACCACTGCAAAAAGATCCAGTACATAATAATCACAGAATCACAGAATGTTAGGAGTTGGAAGGGACCTCGAAAGATCATCTAGTCCAACCCCCCTGCCACAGCAGGATTCCCTGAATTGTGTAAAGGCTCTTCTTACTGTTTAGTTTCTCATTAACACAGTTATGTCAACAACCCCTTAGCTAGTGTGTAAGTATTTACATGTCCAGGCTTTTCAGTATCTAATGTTATCTCTGGAAGTGTGTGTTTTAGATGAGGGTGCAGCTTTAGTTGTGTTCTGTGTCAGTTACAGTGAACACTCCTGGTGCACACAAGCAGCTGCTTGCGGGCAAGCAGAGTTCTGGTTTCAAGGGGATCCAGGTAGAACATGACTTGTCACCCCTCATTAGGAACCACGTTGTACATATGTACAGGATGGGAACTTTTGGCTGCTGCTTTTTGGCTGAAACTATCCTCAGTTTGAAACTGTGAATTGAAATTGCCGAGGTCATACTCGTGGTGAGCCTATGGATTGCCACCTCTGCTGCAGCAAATGTTCTTACACAGACAGAAAGGACTGTGCAGAGATCCATAGGTCACATACAGCTTAGAAAAGCCTAACCATATACACTCATTTCTCAGTTACTGCCATTAGGTTGTTAGGGTGACAGATCAGCTTGTGGATGCACCTTCAGAAACAGCTCAGCACTTTTGATGTGCTATTCAAGAATTGTGCAGAACACCGTGTGTTTTCATCTGAGCCAGCCTTGTTGGGCTTGGCTGTACCAGATGTGAGCAGGGACCATATACAGCTGTGGTCTCTCAGCCTGCCTGCTATGCTCTGTAGCCTAGAGGGGTCTCAGGTTCTGAGGAGGGTGCCTTTGGGCTTTTCCAGCTCCTCTGTGTTGTAGAGATGTTTGAGTATGTGGTCAAGTCCACAGCTGATACAGCTGACCTAGTGCTAGCAAAGCTGGCTTGGTTTTGAGCTGATTCCTTGTACTTCTAGTTCACCTGGGAGCCTGGGACCTGTTATCTGGCTACTTCTGTTGTCCAAAGTGTCTGAGCCCTTGCTGTGCCCTTTGGGGCCCTACAGCTTTGCATCAAGGAGAGTCAGTGGTTTGCTGTTCCTGACTCATCAGGGGAAATGAAACATGAGTTACAGCTAAAGTGTGAAAACACTACATCAGCTCTAGAATCTAACTGCAGTTGACATTTGGACAAAGACATGTTTCTTCCTAGCTTTGAGAATGTCCTTATCGTCCCTGTCCACTCAGCTGCTTAAATACAGCACTTGGCTTCAAGATGGCAAGGTAAATAGGGCAGACTGGGAGTGAAATACAGCTCTTTGAAGACTTAATTTATGATTATCTAAACTGATAGCACTAGCTATAGTGAAATACATAATCATGTCAGATTAAGGTATTATATTTATCCACCTCCTTTGCTGTAGAGAGAACAAGATGATATAACTAGGTCAAGGTGTCATTCCTTTCTGATCTGCTGCCACTACTTCGTATGCGTAAAGCGCAGCTGGAGTTGGAAAGCGACTCTGTAAACCCAACATCTTCTTATACTGCATGATAAGCTCATTGTAGGCCTTTGCAGTTTATAGACTTCAGAGCTACTCACCTGACCTACTGGAGGGGTCTGCTTTGGGATGAGCTGAACAGTACTTCAAGCTTCACTAAATGTATCAACTGTATTTCTCACTGGCTAAAACAAGTGCTTAGACTAATTGCTCCTGACAGAGAAACCTGTTCAGATATGTTGTTGGTGTCTGAATTTAGGTATCTTAATAGATAGCTGAATTCCACCCTAGGGTTTTTGTTGTTTTTAAAAAATACATATATATATATGCCTGTTAAACCTCTCATCAGTTATGTATCTATCTTATGCTTGACAAAGTGCAGACCTAACTTCACATGCTGTGGAGGCATAAATTCTCATACCAGTTTATGCTTGAAATAAGCACACTGGACAGAGGAGAGTAATTTCTTTGTACTTGATGTTGGACAGCTCTTGCATTGCTTAAGCAATCAGTATATTATTCTTATTCTCCTTACTGTATTCTTAATATTTAAAATTAATTCCTTATGGTACATTCTTGATGTATATTGTACACTGCCCAGGCTGAGGAGAAGTGATGAGGTGGGAAATGGTGGAAGAGGGACATACTTGGGGAATATAATATATTCAAATGAAACTTTGCCTTGCAGACCACATATCAAGCAGTACTCAGATTTATTTTTGTTCTTAACCAATTGTTCAGTTCCTATTGTAGGCTTATAGTGCCCTGAGGTAAGTGGGAGGGAACTGGGACAAGCCATTGCAAAGGCGAAGCGGCCATGGAGGGCTGCAGGCCTTCTTGTCAGAGAATTATAGGACTACTTGGAAAACAGGCCAGCTTTGTGATTTATAGTTTTAGACAGGAAAGAGTAGTTAAAGGGTATCTTCAGGCATGACTGTGGATGCTATTTGGCTATTTGATTACACATCATCAGATCTTCCTAGTGTTACAGCTTACCTGCTTTGATAGGAATCCTAACCTTGATAGGAAAAAAAAATACATTGTGTAAACCAGCAGTGGAGTGCAGCATAGGTTACTAAAAACTAATCTAAATTCACATTAAAACCCAAGGTTCACACAAGGGCTCCTATGTATACAGTTAGAAGCCTGCTTAGGAATTGGAAAGCAGGTTATTGATGTTGTATGTTATGAACTCGGTTGGAGAAATAATCATGTTCAGGTTACATAAAAGACAATTGCTTTTAATCCCTTTGAATGTGTAGATGTTTCTTGGAGTGTCACACATGCCAAATCACAGTCCTCTGCATCTGAGAAATGGTTACAGCACTGCTTAGACTTTAGGTTATAAAAGATAAGAATATCTTCTAAAAGAAACATGAAGGCATGTAAAGAAGCATCAGTGAAAGCTTGTTAATGAGGGAGTAGAATGAGAAATTTAATGTAAAATCTTACATCTGATGTTTTAAATCTCATTTCAGACCCTTGTAGGAGTAATCCTGGGCTAAGACTTAAAAAAAAAAATAACCAAGAGAACCACACACACACAAAAAGTTTGCAATCTATCTTCTGAGACCTCCTAGAACCAAGACCAGCAAATGCAGCTGCATCCTCTTTGTCTGTTTGAGAAGTAATGTATTGAAGTGCAGTTAATCTTCCAGCTATAGATAACTAAAACCTAGCTTTAATTGGCAATCTTTACTATCAGAGAGGATGTATAAGTAGTTTGGAGGACTTTGAATCATGGATTTTGTGTTGAACTTCCAGAACTGGCTAGTAAACAAATGTTTTTGGTGGTTGTTGGTTTGTGTTTTGGTTTTGGGTGGTGTGGGTTTTTTTGTTTTGTTGTTGTTTTGGGGCTTTTTTTTGAGGAGGGTTGGTTTGTTTTCTTTGTAAACTGAGGATATTTGGGATGGAAGCCACTATGTGAGAAGAAGAAGGGAAATAATGCAGGCTTAGTCACTTTTTAATTGAAAATTGTTGTTACAGTATAGATGCATCTACATCTGGTTTTATATGCAGCAGAAAAACTCTCAAATTTCTCTACTTCAGCCTGCAGAGGAATTTGATCCAATAAAGTTATTTAATTAAACCTGCCTTTTTAGTTCAAGGAGGTACTTGGCAACTGTAAGGTTTAATTCTATTTTAGCCTGGCTGCAAACCAGCTGAGAACACTGGCGTCTTGAGAATGATTTTGATACTGTGCATACTAATGTCACCAGGCCCAAAGATGTTCTTGGTTGCATATACATGTAAGTTTACAGGCAGTAACTGACAATTCAGTCTGTTTCTTGAGGCCATTCATTGACTATGGTAATAGATGACAATTCTCATGCATATACAACCACTGTCAAAAAACTTAAAAGCAAGCACACAGATATCCTATCTGAGCTTCCTTTGGTTTGGATATTTAGTGCTGCACCTGCAAAAGTACATTTAATCTATGGGCCTCACTCAAATATCCTTAAAGGCATTTGCAAACACCGTTGTATTCTTTGCCATTCCTCCAGTTGTGCTGAATTGTTGCTTCAATGCTAGCTAGCCCTTTTTCTGTGCTTTACTGAAGTTCTGCCAGAAGGTAAACTGGGCTGCAGTCCAGTGTCCACTGAAGTTAATGCAAAGATTTCTGTTGACTTCAGCTGGACATCAGATAATGAGCTCTTAGGTGTCTGGAAGTTAATGTTTAGTGACTCCAAAAACACATACTTGATGGAAAGGTTGGGTTCCAGGATTAGAATTCCAGTATCTAATGTACTCTACATTAAATACATACTGGAAAAACTGAAGAATGAGTATGGTTTCTTGTCAAGCACAAAAATAATAGATAATGTATGATGAAGGCATTAGGAATAGTAGAAACTAGAATGGAAAGGAAAAGGATCTGGTGAATTTATGCACTTGCACATGAGAGCTGCTGTTAGAAAACCTGTGGGCACCCAGACTGAGGCCCCACACAAACCACTTGGTGTCCAGGCCACTGGCTGTGGAGAGTGCCAGAGCCTGGCATTTGCAATGGAAGGTAGCAGAGATAACACCTGTGTCAGATATGAACAGGTGAATGATCTGCTCAGTATGGTGGCTGAACTGAAGGAAGAAGTCACGAGGTTACAGACTATAGGAGAATGTGAAAAGGAGAGAGAATGGTGGAGCCAGGCTCTGCCATCCCTGAGACAGGGGCAGCAGGTGAGGGCTGTATGAGAAGCAGGGGATCCCATGCCCTCTTGCCACCTGAAAAAGGATGACCCAAGAGATGATGGGGAATGGAGGCAGGTCCCTCCCTGGAGAGGTGGGAGAGGCAAGAGAGACTTCTCCCGGCCTCCCCTGTCTTCCCAGTTCCATACACAACAGGTATGAGGCTCTAGAAACAGAAAGCTGTGCAAAGATGGAAGACAGAGGCCTAAAAGAAACAGGTGAGTAGAGGAAAGTTCATGGCCTTGGTGGAATGTGAGTGCCTTCCTTGCCTGCCTCATCTCCCCAGGTGCCTCTGAGAAATAGGTATGAGGTATGAGGAAGACAGCCGGTCTAATGGGGATGTGGATGACAGGCAACCAGAGGTCTTGCTGCAGTCAGTTAGGTTTTCTGGACATATTACAACCTCTTCCACAAAGAAGAGGAGAGTTGTGGTTGTTGCAGACTTGCTCCTAAAGGGAACCTGATAGGCTTTGATGAGGACATAACTGGGTGGACAGATGATGGTACAGCAGTGGATGTGGTTTATCTTGATTTCAGTAAAGTATTTGACACTGTCTCCCACAGCATCCTTGCAGCTAAACTGAGCAAGTGTGGTCTGGAGGATTGGGTGGTGAGGTTGATTGTGAACTGGTTGAAGGAAAGAAGTCAGAGAGTTGTGGTCAATGGGATGGAGTCAGAGGTGTGAAGTTAAAACTTGGCTGGATAAGAAGATTTTTTTACAGAACCTCTTACTGTGGAACACATTTTACACAACCAGTCAGTTGTGCATTCTAACATGCAACAGCCAAGCTTGCAACATTCATCATTGCTTTGGGTGTAAAGATAGGCACAACAGGTCCTTGAAATATTACCATGCTTCATTCCAGAAAAAAGCCCCAAACTTTCAGAGTACACTTAAAAGGATCACTTTCAACTGAAAGAGGCCAATGTCTCCAGTCTCCTTTCATAGGCAGGAAAGCTCTCCTGAGGGTAAGTGCACTGGCCTCCAGAGACACCTCTCTTTTGCTGATTGTAGACTAGAGAGATCAGTCTTCATGGATTCAAACAGACTCTTCACTGGAAGGATACACATGCATGCTTTTGGAGAGAAGATAATCCCAGGTTCAGTTTGCCTCTGGTCTGCCTCTGTGATATCTAAAACTGGTTCTGGTAGTCATCTGAGTTGTTTCTTTAAGGAAGAATCCTTTGTAGTGTAAATCTTCATGTAGTATTTAGAAAACAGATATTCTAAAAATACATATTTGAAGTCTTGTTTGCTTTTAGTATTTTACAGGTATAAAAAGGAGTCAAGTAGCAGGGTCTGGAAATAAGCAACTCCCTCTTAGTGCAAAGAGCAAGAAAAGGTTTGTCATTATCCAGTGACACAGCAATCACATGATACCAGAACCTACAAACTGCTTAATGGCACTAGTGCAGCCTCACTGTATTGCTTGCTGTCGTGGTTCAGGCCCCACTGGCAACTGAGCACCTTGTGGCCACTTGCTCACTCCTCCCCCTGCCCCAGGGGGATGGGAAGGAGAATTGGGAGAAAAAGGTGAAACCCCAGGATTTGGGATAAGGAGAGTTTAGTAAAACAACACAGAGAAGAAACAACAACAATAATACTGCTAATGGAAAGATACATAAAATGAGTGATGTGCAATGCAACTGCTCACCACCCTGAACATTACTGACACCACCCAGACACTCAAATTGGAATTTTGTGTGCTTTCACCCAGCCAGCTCTGCCCATATACATGCTGGGCATGACATGGGTTGGCTGGTTTGGTTTGGCTGTCCTGGCTGTGGCCCCTCCCAGCATCTTATAGGGTTAATTTTCATCCTAGCTGAACCCAGGACACCCCTGTGGTTTTAACACCTCTATCAACTTTCCCAGTGATTTGGTCCTAGATGGTGTACTGTGTGTTCCTGAATATTTTGTAATACTTCTCTCTGTTTCTGGGAGTGCTGACTTAACATCTAAAATAGTACTGTCTTTGCCATACATATATTAGTGCAATTTTCACATATTTAATTTCGATTGCTTCATTATATGATAAGTTTTCAATTTTGGGTTCAACTGAAGAGTAACACGTGAGGCAAGAAGAATCTATTCATTTCACTGTAGAGAAAGAATGACTGTCAATTCTAGTTTTGCATTGAGCAGAGTAGCAGCCCCCATATGTTACATCACTTTTGCATCCTGTCTTCATTTTTGATTACCAAATTTTGAAATTTTTCCAGTTGAGTTTTATTCTGACAAAGTGTCACTGTAGCAGTGAGTAAGCATTTTGGGCTTTGGTCTGCGGACTCTGCCCTTGTAACATTATCATTGTTGATGTGGAATTAATTTTCCACCTGAAATCATGATCCTCTGCCTTTATCACATTATAATCCTCCCCAAAGCATCCATTTATGATACTGCAGGCAGATTATGACTTCAAGTGAAGAATAAGCTTCAGCAAACAGTAGCAGATGAGCTCTTAAAGAGATAAAGCTCCCATTTTCTTGCTAGTAATAAACAGTAAAAGAGGAAAACATATAAAATATGAAGGAGAAGCACTGTGTATAAAGAGTCTTTGCTGGAAGTCACAGTGACTTTTTCATATTGAAACATAATGCTCAATCAGTAAACCTTGAAGTACTATGAGGTGAAGCCACTCAGTGAGACAGACCCACATACTTAAATCCCTATTTGGCATGCATTTCTAAGCACTTTTAGAGCTGCTTAGCTTCTACCAAATTCTTCTGTTACATAAACATACTTTACCAAAGAGTTTTATCCAGCTAACAGGGATGGGAGTGTAGTGAGGGAGCAGCTGCAGTGCAGGGTATGGCTTCGGCCAGTAGCCATCGTCTGCAAATGAATCCTAATGCATTTAACCTTTAGAAAATCTCTGCTGATTTCAGTCCTCACGACATATTTGCTAAGTATTTTGATCTCTTAGGAAGTATTTTCTTTTGCATGCTATTTTGTTGTAAAAGAAAACTTCCACAAGACATAAGCTCTGTAATAGCAGGCTCCTGTGTTGTATTTTTTCCCTGTCATCCTGAATAGTCTTAGTGTCGTATTGAATTATATGTTGTAAGTATCTGCTACCCATTCCACAGAGTAGAAAGGAAATGGGGCAATATGCAGAGCATCTCATAGACTTACATCTTTGAATGTTTAGAGATCTTCCTAAATCTGTGCAGATCTGCTGGCTGCAATGGCTGCCGCTATACAGCTTCTGTTGGTTGATATGTACAGAGTCTGGCTTCCACTGAGATACAGGGAGTCAAAGTCCGGCCTTACCTGTAGTCTGAACCACTCTATTGCCTCAGTATAATAGGAAGAATCATAATAAAGGATTCAGAAAATTTTGGCTGTATCTTTCTAAGCCCTAAAGGGAAGGGGGGCCCAGGACAGCTGGTCAATTTTCAAGGATCACCTTCTCCATGTCCAGGAGCTATGTATCCCGACAAAGAGAAAGGCAGGGAAGAATGCTAGGGGACCTGCCTGGATGAACGAGACGCTCCTGGACGCTGTCTCATAAAAAGAATCTGTACAGGGAGTGGAAGAAGGGATAACTACAATGGGGGGCATACAGGGAAGCTGTCAGGAGAGCAAGGGAATTGGTGAGGAAAACTAAAGCTCAGTGGGAGTTAAATCTATCCAGAGAGATCCAGGGGAATAGTAAAAATTCCTATAGATATATTAATGGAAAAAGGAAGACTAGGGAAGGTGTGGGCCCCCTCAGAAAAGAAAAAAGAGAACTGGTGATGGGTGATATGGAGAAGGCTGAAGCTGTCTCAACAGCTGCTTTACTTCAGTCTTCACTGGCAAGAGCTCCTGCCACATCCCCAAAGTCAAAGAAGATAATGGCAGGGGCTGGAAGATAGAACTTCCTGGATGTTAGGTAGTGACAGAACCAGGGTAAAGGATGCAAGCTAGAGGAGGGTAGATTTAGATTAGACATTAGGAGGAAGTTCTTCACTGTTAGGGTGGTGAGATAGTGGAACAGGTTGCCCAGAGAGGTTGTGGAAGCCTCATCCCTGGAAGCTCTTAAGACAAGGCTGGATGGGGTTCTGGGCAACCTGATCTAGTGGAAGGTGTCTCTGTCAGGCAGGGGGGTTGGAACTAGATGATCTTTAATGTCCCTTCCAGCTCTGAGAATTGTATGATTCTATGATTCTGTTCTATGTATTTCGTAGCCCTGATGCATCACATGCATGAACCTTCCAGATGGACTAAGTAGAGCTGGCTTCTATTCCTTTCCCTCCTGTCCAGTGTCCAGAAGTAGAAGGCTGCTACTTGGAAGTTACTCCACTAGATAATATGCCTTGGCACTTCAGCCTTTACACATCATCTGTTTCATGCAATGTACATGTGTAGTAATTACTTGCATGTGTATGTAAATATATGTTTGTGTGTTTTGGCTATTTAGGGGTAGATGTACTTCGTGGAGCACACCTTTAAATAATGAAAATAGCTGTCTGTCTCTCTGAGCACCCAGAATAGACTGCAGCTCTTCTCTTGCAGTTTCGTGAACATTAGAGGAGTAAATCCAGTTTGCACAGAGCCATGCATCTGACTATTTGTTGCTTCAATTTTCCAGCATAATAACATTTTAGGTTAACTTTTCTATGACGATTTCATAATTAAAACAAAACAACAAAAGCCAGCTGAAAAAAAACTAAACCCAAACCTAACAGTTAAGAGAAGGGATTAAAAAGAAGAGCAGGTTAGTATGGAAGTGTGTTGCTCCCACTAGTTTTCAGATGGCAGGAATTCAGGATATTTAGATTCACAACAGATTTGTTTTCAGCTTTAGCTAAAATCTCACCTTGCAGAATTTTGATTCTTTATATGGACTACTCACTACTTCTGAGTGCTGGGTTTGTCACCTAAGGACTTCAGCAGTGATACTTTACTAGAAGAAAAAAGAAGGCAGAATATTAGCAATTGTTGTATCTCTTCCTGGTTTTTAAAGGGAATGTAGTCCTTAAACTGTAGATTGTCACTAAGGACAAAGATTTGCCTCACCTATTCTGAAAGATGATGTGACTAAGTGAATGAAACTTCTATTTACAACCTGGCCAAGTTTAATATTAACCAACATTGTATTCAGTACAAATAGAAACATAGAAGTACGGAAACTTCTCGTGGTTGGAGAGGACCTTCAAGATCCTCAAGTCCATCTGATAGCCCTGCACTACTGCTATCCCTAAACCATCCCCTAAGTGCCACATCTATTCTTTTTTTCCAAAACCTCCAGGGATGGTGACTCCACCACTTCCCTGGGCAGCCTATTCCAACACTGCACCACTCTTTCAGTAAAGAAATTTTTCCTAATATCCAATCTAAAGCTTCCCTGGCACAACTTGAACTCATTCCCTCTAGTCCTATGGCTTGTTACAAGTGAGAAGAGGCCAACACTCACCTCTCTACAACCTCCTTTCAGGTAACTGAAGAGAGCGATAAGGTCTCCCCTCAGCCTCCTCTTCTCCAGGCTAAACAGCCCCAGCTCCCTGAGCCTCTCCTCATAAGGCCTGTTCTCCAGACCCCTGATTAGCTTAGTTGCCCTTCTCTGCACCCTCTCCAGTACCTCAATGCCATTGGTCTTCTTAGCCACCTGGGCACACTGCTGGCTCATTTTCAGCCAGCCACCAATCAGCACCCCCAGGTCCTTCTCTTCTGGGGAGCTCTCCAGCCACTCCTCCCCAAACCTGTAGCACTGCCGAGGTTGTTGTGACCAAAATGCAGGACCTGACATCTGGCCTTATTAAAACTCATACCATTGGCCTCTGCCCATCGATCCAGCCTGTCTAGGTCCCTCTGCAGAGCCTACCTACCCTCGTGTAGATGGACACTGCCACCCAGCTTAGTGTCATCTGCAAACTTACTAAGGGTGCACTCTATCCCCTCATCCGAGTCATCACTAAAGATGTTAAACAGGAGAGGCCCCAGCACTGACCCCTGAGGGACACCACTCATGACCAGCCGCCAACCAGACTTGACTCCATTGAGCACAACCCTCTGGACTCGGCCATCCAACCAGTTTTTGATCCAGCCAAGGGTGTGCTCATCCAAGCCACAAGCAGCCAGCTTCTCTAGGAGAATGCTGTGGGAAACTGTGTCAAACACCTTGCTAAAGTCAATGTAGGCAACATCCGCAGCCCTTCCTTTGTCCAATAACCGTGTCACCTTGTCAGAGAAGGAGATCAGGTTAGTCAAATAGTACGTGCCCTTCATAAATCCATACTGACTGGGCCTGATTCCCTGGTTGTTCCGCATGTGCCTCAGAATTATACTCAGGATCATCTGCTCCCTTAGTTTCCCTGGTACAGAAGTCAGACTAACAGGCCTGTAATTTCCCGGATCATCCTTCCATCCCTTTTTATATATGGGGGTGACACTGGCTGATTTCCAGTCTGCTGGTACCTCCCCAGTCAGCCAGGACTGCTGGAAAATGATGCTAAGTGGCTTGGTGAACACCCCTGTCACCTCTTTCAATACTCTTGGGTGCATCCCATCCAGCCCCATGGATTTGTGCACATTCAGGGGATGCAGCAGGTCACTGACCACTTCCTCCTGGATTGTGGGGGGTTATTCTGTTCCCAGTCCCTGTTTCCTAGCTTTAGGGCATGGATTCCCTCTATATAGTTAGTNTTAGGGCATGGATTCCCTCTATGTAGTTAGTCTTAATACTAAAGACTGAGGCAAAGAGGTCATTAAGCACCTCAGCTTTGTCCTCATCTTTTGTCACTAAGTTTCCTCCAGCATCCATTAGAGAATGGAGGGTTTCATTTGTCCATTTGCTATTAATATGTTTAAAGAAACCTTTCTGGTTATCACTTACCATGAAGGCCAGGTTGATTTCTAACTGAGCTTTGGACCTTCTAATTCACTCCCTACACAGCCTTATGACAGCTTTGTAGTCATCATGAGTGGCCTGATCCTTCCTCCAGAGGCAATAAACTCTCCTGTTTTCCCTGAGTGCAAGCCAGAGCTCCCTCTTCAGCTACACTGGTCTGGTATGCCACTGGCTTGCTATTCAACACATAGGCACGGCCTGCTCTTGAGCCTTCAGCATCTCACTCGTGAAGAGTGTTCAGCCTACCTGGACTCCTAAATCCTTAAGTACTGACTGCCAAGGAGTTCTGGAAATCAGGCTACTAAACAAGTTAAAGTCTGCCCTTTGGAAGTCTGGGATGGCAGTTTTGCTACTTCGCCGTCCTGACATCTCTGAGGATAGAGAACTGTACCAGTTCATGGTCACTGTGCCCAACGTGGCCTCCAACCGTCACATCCCTTAGCAGCCTTTCCCTGTTCACAAAGAGTAGGTCCAGTAGAGCCCCTTCCCTGGTTGGCTTACCCACCAACTGCATCAGGAAGTCATCCTCAACACATTCCAGAAACCTTTGGGACTGTTCCCTCACTGCTGTGTTGCAATTCCAGCAGATATCAGGGAAATTGAAATCCCCCACAAGAACAAGGACAAACGACCTTGAGATTTCACCCAGGTGTTTATAAATTTCATCCACCTCAATGCTCTGGCTGTGAGGTCTATAACAGACACCCACAGCAATATCTGATTTACTGGCCTTGCCCCTAACTCTGATCCGCACACACTTGAGCTTATCATCCCTGTACTTAAGTTCATGGCAAGGAATGATGCATGGCAGGCTCATCAGGAGACTCAATGAAATGAGAGAATGCTCACTGTAAATGCTCTGTAGGTAGCAATCTAGGGCTAGCATTATAAGTGTTGCCATTAAGGGAATGAAACTCTGTAAGGCTATGAGACATTCTGGATCATACTCGGAGATCTTCCCTGCAAGCCTTCACTCACTCCAACATACTAGTGAAGGGCAGCTTTTCCTGAGTTCATTAATTTGGCCAAACATACATGTATTTCTCAAATGAGAGCAAAAGACAGCAGTCTGTCTTAATTATTTTATTCCAAATGGTCAGGTCTCCCCCCATATCTAGCAGCATCAGAACTCTTAACAAGAACCCTTAATCAGAATTAAGTGTTGCCAGCTACCAATTTTCCTTCACTTTCATTCTCAGGAAAAAAATGCACCTTTTCAGCTCACATTCCTTAAAACAATTTCTTGTGAGACCAAGGTTAACTTAGAAAATTTTAATTATAAATTTGAAATGAGAACTATTTAGTTAGAATCTCACAGCTTTAGCTATTTATAAAGAAAAGGAACAGGAGTTACTGCTGTCAGCTGTGTCAATAATACACATAATGGAGAAATAGAAAACAAATGTGATATTGACAGCCCTTGGCAACATCTTTTTATTGTTACATGCAGTATATATGGACATTCTATAATTTAAGATGAGCATGCTCAAGTTGTTAAAATCCTGCATGATTTTTCTGTTGTTCCATGGCTCCATCCTGAGAGCTGTCAAACACAGTGGTTGCTTTTTGTGTTGCAGGGCTTCAGATCGAGTCCTCGTCACGCAAGAAGACGTGTAGCACCTCGCCTCGAGGAGACACAACCTCTAGTAGAAGCTCACCACCTAAGTGAGCAGGAAACTTCTGTAAGAAAAAGAAAACTCAAGAAAAGCAGCAGAGTTCAACCAGAATTTTATCATTCTGTTCAAGTTACTCCAACTCGAAAACCTGTAAGTATTCTGCCTTGAGGGAGAAATAGCATTCAAAGTGTGCTATAGAGGCAGGGAATACAAGTCTGGTTTTTGGGCCATCCATATTCTGCTCCTCAGTTAAAAAACCTGTTCAATTCTCATGTTCAATGAAACTAGGCTTAAGTTTATTAGACTGTGTTTCATGTTGATGAGTAACTAAAATCCAGTTCTGAAGAGGGAGATTTTGAGTTTTGGTTTTTATTTAATAGTCAGTCTATAGTCAATATTCAACTGAGGTATTTAATTTGGTAGCTTTACAGTAATATTACTTAACAAGGTTTTATAGCACAAGTGCATGTTGTTGAAATTCCTCACTCAGATTTATCAGAGATTCTATGTACTGAACCAAAATTATATTAAATGTCATTACTAGATACAATTCTGAGGTCTCTTCTGCTTTATACATTATTTAAAATCATGCTGTTCAACAAAACTTGTATCAAATCTTTAAATTCTTTGCTCCTCAGCTTGATCTACATAGTTCTTTTAATACTGATAACTTACTTTTAGTGAGGAAATATAACAATTTGTTGAAAGTTCCCAGTGTAAATGTGCAGGAAGATACTTCCTGCAGACACAATGCACTTCTCTTCCTAATGGGAGCTCATTGCTTTGATGCATTTGCTGACTAACCTATCTGTGCCGATGTTAAGGGGCTTGAACTAGTTCTGTTAAGCTAGTATTATTAAAAAGGTAACTATTGATCATACCCTAAAAAAGATTATCTCCACATTGCTCCAGCCTAACTGAACCTACCCAGGTAGGTGTTATTTGAGCACCAGGAATTATCAGTGAGCTCTGTAGGTGGCTTGAGAAAGAGCATTCCCATGTGGAAGTACATTGCCTGAGAGAACAAGAAACCTGTGCAAAGAAAAGAAAGCTAGAGCTGCCAACAACTGCCAGAATTTTTTACCTTTTAGTTGATAAACATAATTTCTCTGCTTTCACTTTACTACTCCCCAATTTCTTCTCTTCTCTCATGATTCTACTTACTGTTTATTTTACTCTGCTGCTGTTTCTGTGATTTAATTTGATCTGATGGATTAATCTCCTGCTCTTCTTAAAGGATCTGCTCTTCCTTTCTTCTCAACCATCTCCCTTTTACTCCCATCCTATCCTGCTTTCTAGACTACTTTGTCTAACTGTTTTTCTTACTTGGTCTCCACACTCTCCCCAGGCTCTCCTCTGTTCATTACTTGCTTCCAGTCCTTTTCCCACTTTGCTGTCCTTCCTTCATCTCTTCCACCATCTCCTCTATTATTTTTCATTCTGCTACCAGTTTTTCAAGTCTCTTTTTTTTTGTTTGATGGTTCTTAATATTTTCCATGGTAGGTCTATGCCAAGGGTAAGCCTGCCTGTAACTGCTGAGGCTTTTACCAACTGCTGGTGCTTAGCAGCATGGGAAAAAAGAGCATCAGTGGTCCTAAATTAAATGGCTAGAACTGTGGATATGGTGTAAGCAGCAAATCAAACTTTGAAGAGTGGATTGCTTATTGAAGCTAAGAAAGCCCTGTTTTCCCCCAAATCAGTAGCACGTCAGGGAATTCAGGACCAGAAAATAGAAAAAAAGTAAAAAAATAGAAATTGTGCAGTGTTATAGAACTTCACTTTCCTGTCACTTCACAGGTATCTCTGCTGTGTCTGGCAAGACCTACTACTGAAAAAATAATAAAGCTCAGATTTAGAGAAAACTTCTCTCAGTGCTGTCACCATTATGTCACTCTCTTGAAATTGCTTTTGCACTGCATCTTTCATGCAATGTTCTGTAGTTCTTTTGGTAGCCTTTTGTTCTACAGCCTTGATGAACTGCCATTGCTACAACAAAGAATAAATCACTATCTTTGTTAGACTATGATACAGAAGACAATAAGTCACCACTTTCATTTCTCATGGACTCTGTAAGTTATTCTGGATGTATTATTAACACCATGGTGACAGGGTGAGTGAGGTTCATGCCATGACAAATCACTGCAGCATTGTGAGGTTCCACACAGTCACAATGTCATCCATCCCATAGTTTGTCACAGCTTCTTTCCACTTAGTCTAAATGTCTCAAAGATGAGAGACTTTTGGCCATCATCTTTGTACAGCTTTATATGATTCAGTGCCCTAATTGCTCTTGTTAGTCTGCATAGTTTCTTTCCATTATTATTTCCTGTTATTCCTAGCTCTGCCTACTGCAACCGCTTTAAATAAATCATCTCTTGTCTTGATGTTTACACTATGGAAATATTTATAGGCAGCTATGGCCATATTCTGCTTAGTCATCAGTTGAAAAAAATGATGTCTGCTAACTAGAAGACATAATTTCTCCTCATAAAACAGTTCTCCTTCTGAGCACTTTTGTTGCTTTTTCCCTACCTTTTTTGTCTCTGTTTTCTGAAAGCGAAGAATGGTATTTCCAAACTAACTATAAACCAGCCTTATGGCAGGATTTTTCTTTGCTCTAGGACATTTCTGAGTGATCAGTCTTAAAATATGTTAGCCTGTTTTGTAGCTGCATTAAGATAGATGCCTAAAGACTTTTCAGCTATCTCATTAAAAGTATTGTTGGATGTTTAGATGGTAGGCTTTTTCATTCCCAGTAATTTAGACTATTTTGTATTTGTTTGGTTGTGTTGTGTCTAAATCTTGTGTTAGAGTTTCCTAGCCATGGCTATAATTATCTGAATTTGCTTGGATTATTTCTCATTTCCTGCACAGCAATCTGAGATGGTTCCAGTGTAGTCCCTTATTCTGCCAGAACTAAATGAGGTGTGATTCTGTGGATGGGAGTAATCCCTGCTGAAGACAATAATTGCTCCTCTTGACAAATCTACATAAGCAGATGTTTTCAGAAATAGAACATTAGTTTTCTCTGAAAATGTGTGGGTTTTTTTCACCCTCTAGGTCATTAAAGAAGACATCAAATACATTTGGTACTAATACTGGTCCTTACCAGACAGTTCATAGCCATTTTCACTTTGTTTGATTCATCTTGCTGCAGTGCAACATCCATGTGTGTAGCTTCCCCCTTCTAAGGCCTGTTGTTACATCCTGTGCCCTTTAGGTCACCCTCTCAGGGGTAGCTGTGTTATTTGTGCTGACATTCTCTATGGATGACAGTTGTACATCAGCTTCACACTGAGGAGAGTACAGACACCTGTTACTGAAGCATGCTTTGAATTGTTAAACACAATGGAGAACTCTTGAGAAGAAACAGAACCATGTTCCTCAAATGAGCATGACTTCATAGGAGTCAGAGGAGTGTTCCATACCACTCCTTTCAAATAGGAGTAGCTGATTCTGTAGTCAGTTGAATTTTCTGAAGGTGTGAAAGGATGTGCAGAAGTCTCCTGTGGTGAGCTTGCCACTGCCTAACAATACTTCTCCAAGGCAAACTTTAAACTGGGGATTTTATTACAAGCATTCTGCAAATACTATTTTAAGTAGTGGCCTGTGCTGAAGCAGGAGGATAAAACTTTGCAAATTATTAATAGTTTGTGGGGTTTTTTTTACCCCTGTGTTGGCCTGGAACCAAAAGATGGCCTTGAGTTTGTGTAAACATATGTGGCTCAAGTCAGACACAGAGCTCTGCAAAATTCTAATTTCACCTGTATGTCTAAGTACATAGTTGAAAAGAGATGCTGTCAGAGCAGTGTCTTTTGACATCTCCACTGTTAAACAGTTTGGAGGGCTCCTAAATTGCCTGACTCATGTAGCCACCAAGGATTATTTGAGGTCATGAGATGTAGTACCAAAATCTGCATTTGTATTTGTCATAACCCCAGGCAACCTGATCTAATGGATGGTGTCCCTGCCAGGCAGGGGGGTTGGAACTAGATGTCCTTTAAGGTCCCTTCCAGCTCTGACAATTCTATGATTCTATAACAGGATTGCTGTAAGACATGTGGCAGATGAGACTACAGAGACTGGGGCACAGATAAACCTTGTTCTTTCACATTTCAGACGTGAAACCCCTGTTTCTACTCAAAAGCCTTTTATGTTACACATCCAACCTTAATGGTCTGTTTGGCCCCAGCACTGTAATGACAGCATATATTGAGGTGATTATCTCTGAAGTAATCCACAAAGAATAAACTGATGACAAATGATCTCAGCAGCACTGCTACTCATAGCTATTCCTCAGTGTCCCCTCATGAACGTGTTCCTAATTATTTTAAGACTGCCTTTTGCTAAAGCAGTTGAGTTCCTCAGGGGTAGGTGCAGCATTACTGTAAGTCACTGCAAGGAAACTGAAAGGGAGGTCTGATGACTGGCAGGACACGTGAAAAGTCTACTGATGTGAGCAGCTTGCTCTGGTTCCACTGAGACTTCTCTTATGACTGACGTGAAGCTTGCTGTGTAAAGACTCTGGTGATGTAAGCTTGAAAGCAAAGTTAATCAGTTTCTCATGCATGTAAAACCACGAGGTGTCCCATCCATGGTCTCATGCAGCTATCCTGGTTTTTGCTTTTAGGTTTTTAAGCCTTAAAAATGAGGAGAAAAACAGTGTTACAGTTCTGTAAGAAGACTGAGGAGGTTTTTAAACATCTGATACAAAACAGTTCACAGCAGTAGTCTGGTTACTGGTTGACACTTGGCTTGTTTGGGATTAAATTTTTCATATGCATGAAGTTGTTCTGCAGGGCTTTTAGGAGTTTTTATTAAGTCTCATTAAATAATTGCCACTTGCTTTTGTTAATTTCCATTTAGTCTTACTCTGGTTTTACTTGTTTTCTAATACCAGAATGCATTTTACATGATATTTGAACGACCTAATACAATTTACATGCAGAAATCCCTCATCACCCTGCACAAGACCTGGTTTACTCCAAGTATTAGCTATTTCATCTATAGATTGCATTCCCTCTTTTGCAGACATCTGCTTGTGTTGGATTGTGTCTCCTGTGAATCAGATTTAGAAGCAAATATGGCAAAACATGATCACAGAATATTCTACCTTCAGCATTTTCATTAACACTATATTAATGCTCTCAAAATGTATGACAAGGCTGTGAGCTACCAGGCTCTGCATCCATGTGTGTGTGTACACCCCTCCACCCCCCTCATGATAATTTGAGCACAGCCACAATGAAGAAATGCAGAGAACATGTGAATAAATATGAAACGGGAAACAAGGGCTACACTTTCTGATTGAAGAACTAAAGGATAATGATGGGGATTTTAAGAAGCACGTGAGAGTTTATTAGGTGATTGATTCATAATGGTTTTAACAAGATCTAAGCATCTAGCCATCATAAACATTTTTAAAAATACCTATTTTAGGTGTGTTGGTTCTTTGCAAATGTGACTACAAATGCTAAGTCCAGTCACCTTGGAAATAAAGAGAAAGCCTTCAGTGGCCAGTAGGTTGACTTCAAAGGTTCCTCTTCTCTTTTCAGACACATACTTGCCCACCAAGAGGCTATTTACATCTCTTTCTTGGGCTGTTGTATTGCTTTTCTTATAGCAGCTAACTACTAACTGATGAAGTCTTCATTAACAGTTCTGCACAGACTTCATTCTCCCACTCTTCTCCTAGCTTCTGTGACCTCCTCCCTTGCTGCCTGCTCCCCATTTCCTCTTGGCTGCTTTTCCCTTTCAACCCAACAGCTCACCTAATTACACTGTAGCAATTGCCTGTTTCTTCCACTCCTTTTGCCCAGCTCCTAGGCAGCTTAGATTTTTCAAGGCCTTTCTTAAAGGTGTATTGCTGTGAGTTTCACAAGGCCAGGGAGGTGATGGCTTCACAACTTTAAAACTACTTTTGATTAAAACACAATGCTAACATGTTAATTAGATCTGAGATTTAAAAATATTGTAGCCTTTCTAGTGATCTTTTTCCTACATTATACAACTATTAGGGTGAAAGAAACACAATTGCAATAGTGCTAATAATTGTATGTAAAACCACATAGAATTATAAATATATAATAATATAAATTATATATATCATAGAATCATAGAATGGTCAGAGTTGGAAGGGACCTCAAGGATCATTTAGTTCCAACCCCCCTGCCTGGCAGGGACACCATCCACTAGATCAGTTTGCCCAGGGCCCCATCCAGCCTTGTCTTAAGAGCTTCCAGGGATGAGGCTTCCACAACCTCTCTGGGCAACCTGTTCCACTGTCTCACCACCCTCATAGTGAAGAACTTCCTCCTAATATCCAACCTAAATCTCCCCTCCTCTAGATTACACCCATTTCCCCTGGTTCTATCACTGTCTGACCTCCTAAAAAGCCCCTCCCCAGCTTTCCTGTAGCCCCCTTCAGATACTGGAAGGCCACCACATAGAAATAAGCATAGCAGTAACAGTACGAATCCTAATTTAGAGCAGCTTAACTGATTTCACTGCTAGCTCCTATTTGGAAAGCTAAGGTAATTTGAATTAATTGTCTCTTGTGGTGGCAGATCATGTTTGTTTAGAAGGGTGTTTACTTAGATTTACACTTGTGTGGTTGAAAATAGCATCAAATCTGTTCCTTTTCTAGACACAGATTCAAATCATCCTACACCTGCAGGCAAAGCCCTCTAATATAGCAGGTTTTCTCTTGATAGGGAAGCTGATTCCATACAATTTTTTGTCTGTGTCAGTTTTTATTCCCAGTTCAAATGCTTGTTTACTGGAAGTGGGATAAGAGTTTAAACCAGTTTTGCTGGTTGTTTCTACAGTGTTGAAAGAGGCTTCGAGTGCACCCTTGGCCCTTGGAGCTGAAGTTAACTTGTTACTCAGTTAGGAGTGAAGCAGTTAAACAGTTCTTCAACTGCTGTGTCAAAGAAACAGGGTTGTGAAACATTGGCATGGAGAATGTCTACTAAGGGTTTTTTTGCCACTGTTATTTTGACATTAATTGGATTAACTGGGGTTTTGTGTTCATTGATAAAATTATGCTGCATGTATGTAGCATAGCCTCACTGAGAAACTACATTTTTAACTCCTCAGATTTTTCTTTTTCAAAGCCCACTGTCCTTCCTTGAGAGGTAGTAATATAAACCTAAGCTGCTAACATGTGCTAGGGCTGTTATCTGTACAA
The DNA here is from genome assembly GCA_013399015.1 of Galbula dea. Lineage (NCBI taxonomy): Eukaryota > Metazoa > Chordata > Aves > Piciformes > Galbulidae > Galbula > Galbula dea. The sequence goes on along the minus strand of VWZX01009214.1, from coordinate 72,249 downwards.
AAAATGTTTTATGGAAGTGATCAAAAAGAGTAAATAATGTACAGTGACTAAAGGCAGGTTAACAAAACCAAATCAGCTGTGATTTTGTTACGATGGTGTTGTTTGCACAACTTAAAATGAATTGTCTCACAGATGCATACTAATTATGGAGTCTAAATGCAGATGTTTCCTCTTCTTCCAGTGCTACAGGAGTCACTCTTCAGAGTTTTATTGTGTAACATCCTACTGTGGCACATAAACAGTACATCTTTCTATAGGAAGGGACTCTTACCCATGTGTATTTATATACAACACTACACATGAGGATTATGTTAGAAGAATGGTTTGGCTGAGGCACATATTCAAAAGTTAGGAAGTGCTGGAAAAAAAGGTTAGACATGCAGCTTTAATTCAGTCAATTAACATCTGTGTTATCACATAGACTTTAACTGTATGATGGCTACTGCTTTTACCCAGGGCCTACTCGTGTCGTAGGATGGAAGTGCTCTTAGGATGACTCTTATGTGTAGGAGTTCTGCTGCAGAAGCTGTAAAGTGTAAATGAATAAAACAGATTGCAGAAAGAAAGAGGATCTCATTTCTTCAGAAAGCAGTGAGTGCTGCTTTGGAGATTGAAGCTGGGCCCCAGGTCATTGTAAACATGCTGAACAGCTGTCTTCAAACATTTTTTATCTTCTATTTTTCCAAGTGCCTGACTCAAATCATGTAGTTGAGTTTATAAAAGTTTTCAAGCTGCCATTCACCACTGAATTCCATGTGTGCTGTGGTCTAAGCATTACTGATACATTATTCTACTAACTCTTAAAAATCAGACCTGTGGCATCTCAATTTGACCTAGGTAACAAAACTGACCTCCTGATTTCAGTCTGCAGCCTGTGTAATAGGAAAGATAATAGTATTGGTGAAAGAGTCATATACTACTGTAGTGATGAGCACCACAAAACAGTCTGGGAAATAATTATTTCTTCTTCATTCCAGCATATGAATAACATGAAGTAAGTTAAGTTCTGGGGCTGCCCATTGAACTGAGGATAACAAAACAAACCACTGAATAGCTGTTTATGTAGTGAATATCACCCAACATTTGCACTATATAAGAGCTAGACCCTGGGGATGTAATAGCATATGATCACATCATTATGACTGTAGCATGAACTAAGGTTGCATGGTAAACCTTGGATCTGGGATTTGGTAACATTTTAGTGCTTGACTTTGCAACCTTAAGAAAAGTATTTTAACAAGAACTTGGTGTTTAATTTCCTACTGTTGTGAAAAAATAACAGCAGAGCTCCATTGTGTGACTCAGCAGCAGGTTTTGACAGAAACTACAACACAGAAAATTCTGCTGTTGCATTTCAGGGAGAGACTGATGCTATTTGTTTCCTCCATATGAATCATTAACACAGGGGAAGAGGTATTTTTTCTAGAGGAACCCTCAGATATGTGTTAATGGCCGGACTTGGGGTGAAATTTCCGTTTCCTACCAGGCTCCTTAGGGGGATGTGCTTTCTTGTGCTCATTCTTCCCAAGCATGGCTCTTGCTGCCCTGTCTCCTCCAGCCTGCTCCTGACCTGCCTCTGCCCCAGCAGTAGTTCCTTTCTCGCTGCCTTGTCCTCATTCCTCTGCTGACCTCAGCCCTTTTCCTCTCACTTTGTTCAGCTGGGCTCTGATTTCTGTGTCTCCCTGTGGCCTCCGGTTGCCTACTCCATACATACCTTCCTTGGCTTGCATTTCTCTTCTTGGAGACCTTCTTCTTGCACAGTTTCTACCCTTCTTGTTCATCAGAGTACCTTCACAGAATCACAGAATCGTTATGGTTAGAAAGGAGCCTCAATATCATCTAGTCCAACCGATAGCCCTACACTACTCTTATCCCTAAATCACCCCCTGAAGAAACACATCTAGCCTCTTCTTAAAAACCTCCAGGGATGCTGACTCCACCACCTCCCTTGGGCAGCCTATTCCAATATCTCACCACTCTTTCAGGAAAGAAATTCTTCCTAATATGTAATCTAAACCTGCCCTGGCACAACTTAAGCCCATTCCCTCTAGTCCTGTCACTAGTCACAAGGGAGAAGAGGCCAAGACCCGCCTCCCTAGAATGGCCTTTCCAGTAGCTGAAGAGAGTGATAAGGTCTCCCCTCAGCCTCCTCTTCTCCAGGCTAAACAAGCCCAGCTCCCTAAGCCTCTCCTCATAAGGCCTGTTCTCCAGACCCCTGATAAGCTTAGTTGCCCTTCTCTGCACCCTCTCCAGTACCTCAATGTCCTTCCTAAACTGCGGTATATTGTTGAAAGCCTTTTGCTGAGGCAATACCAGTGTCATGCCAGCGTGTCAGATCCTTAGCTCTCTCCCGATCATAGAACTAGCTGTTACATTGCAGGTACTTTTCTCCTCTAATCTTCATCCACAGAGCCTGCTGCTCTTTTGAATGCTTTCCAGCTGCAGCTTCCAGACTCTGCCAGTCTCTGTGTTTGTTCCTCAGGCTGTCAGCCCCCGTGTATTTCTCCAGTTCTTCCCTCCAGTGTGCTGGTTCTGGTGTTTGTCCTCTCTACATTCAGATCTCATGGCTTCTTCCTCTTGCTGGCTAAGTACAGCCAAGCAAGTCACGGAGGGCATAAAAGAAATGGTCTCCTGCCTGTCAGGTCTGGTGCCTGCCCTCCCCTGCTCTCCATGCCTCTTGCCTGCACTGCCATCAGCCCTCAAACACAGCAGGTAACTATTAGATGGAAAGATTAGTTTTGTCTCTGTATCTCCAAGCTAGAAGGATGCTGCTGAGCTCCTCAGTGGGCATGGCAGGTGTCCTGGGAGTGGAGGTAAGAGCTGCGAAGGTGGAATTTGCTTGGTCAGCCTTTGATGGTAGGGGATTGGTCCAGCAGCTGTTAGACTCCTGAGAGTCTTGAGAGGCTTTGTTCAGTGAGAGCCAACCTGAAGGAATTTCAGTTTATACATTGAAGACCTTTTAGTTGATAAATTCAAACATGGTCTTGTTAAGGAAAGAAATAAAATCTGGTAAAGTCACATTAGTAGTCACCTGAGCCCTAGGTTCAACTACTGAACTTTGCAAAGAAGTACTACTAGCAGATGAGGAGAGATTAAGAAGTTGCCTTGCTCAGCAAAACCAAAGGCTGAGAGGGGGTGCAGTGCAGGCTATGAAGGCCTTGAGGAAGCAAAAAACATATTTTAGGAATTGAATATTGTTCTCACAAAACCCAAAAGACCAGGAATATGTTTCAGGTGGCAGCTAGAGGAAGATTACTTGTAACAAGAGAGCAGTAGGTTCTGGAGCAGCTTTCTCATCAGAGCAGTGAGATTAAACCCAAACCTTAAAAGTTTACTTTATAGTCTCTGATGCCAGGGGTAGCAGATGATATTTATGTCTCAAAGACTTATGACTCTGACAAATGCAGATAGATCTTTTACGAAGATGGTGAAAGGTGTAAGCCAGCTTAAAGGGTATTCATGTTTGAAGTATCCATCCCAAACCTTAAGAGTCTTCTCCAAAAAATCACTGGGGTATTTTGTTGTGAGTTGACAAGTAACTACTGCATATTTTCATCACCTTGCTCTCAGGCTTCTCAGTCTGCCTTTGACTAACAATTTACAAGATGATTCAGCCTTGGGCAGGGAATATTGTTAATCAAACATCAGATCAGGCAACTTAAAATGGATTTTATAAGAGAAAACAGTCTGATAACAATTATTGACAGTATTACTAGTGTTGTGTAATTATAAGAACCTGTATTTTCAAATAGTTAAATGTTGATTGATTGCTGGATCAAGTCTTGAAACTTTGTTTTAAAACATGGGACTGAAACAGTTTGAAAAGAATAAATGAATGTTTAGCTTTGTGAGGAGGGACACTTACCAGTCAGGAATGTTAACTGTTGTCACTAAAAGCAGAATATCAATGCCACCATTTTAGATTTTCATTATGTCATTTAAAAAAAATTATTTTAAGTCCTCTTTTTATTTTTTCTTGTAAAAAGTATGTGCCCATCAGAGATTCAAATGCTACTTAGAACTTCAATTTGCTCTTTGCTGTCCAGAGTGTTTTCATGCTCTGATATACCTTGGATGACAGAAGCAATTTGGTTTGCTATTGAAACATATATATAAGACAGTTTACAATGAGAAGTTCAGAAGGGTAAGGAAAGTACTTGCAGCTGGATGATTTCTTATTCCATACTTCCTCTGTTACGTGGTTGGCCTTGTAGGTGTAGTGAGCAGATAAAGCTCTGCCTTAGTTGTTCTGTCATGTTATTCTCTTCTGTGTCTGGCAGACTGGGGAGATCTGAACAGATACAAGATAGCTGCAATTAAAAATTAATACAAAATTTATTTTTAGGTAATGGGAAGGGTTTTTTGCAACCATTACATACAGCAATCAAGTAAAGTATATGCATTTTTGTTACAGAAATAACTCATGATTTTGAGACCATGAAATTCTAACATTTTAGGTATTAGTATCTATGAAGCATTCATTTTGAAACAATATAGTGATAATTATAATGGAATGATTCTTGGTGGTTTTAGCATAAAACTCACATAAAATACCTATTCCCCATGCTGTAGCTTCCAAATGGTCAGACCTCAAAATGTTTTCTTCCCATCTGCAAAAGCTTTAGTACCTTTCTGTTAGCTTCTCTAATGTAGGTAAGCTATTTCAAGATTAAATCCCACAATCCATATTGAAATACTAAATAAAGGAAATAGGTGAGGAATAAAGGAATGGATTAAATATGTAAGACATCAGGGCTTCATGCTGATGTTAGTCATTTTCAAGTGACATTCAGAAAGAATCCACATCTTTGTTAGCACTGTTTTAATAAGCAACTTGGCAAGAGAACCAATGGCTTTGGCACAACACAGCTAGGTTAAGTTGAATGTTATTTGGCCCCGCTTAGACACAGCTTGTGGCTACACTGAATGCTTTTCAGTGTGTTCATTTGAAAAGCCAAAAAGCAGGCTATTCTTGCACAGCAACACACCTTAAATGCCTTAATTTTCTCTTCTCATGGCTATCTTCTCTGGTGGACGTTCCTGAGATCTGTGGAGATTATCTTGGCAGCACCTGATCCCTCAGCTCAGCTCAGTTACCAGGGAGTTACAGGTGTGGAGCAGCTCTCAACTTTCTGCTCCTGAAAGAGAAGAACAATAAATGAAGTGAATGAAACAGAAACTCTACTTGTAGTCTAATATGCACTAATTTATTTTTAAGACAGTATTACTTCAGAGCAATAAGTACTTGAAATGTGGCTTATCTGCAGAACTGGTACATGAGTTGCATTGTGGTTTCTGCTGCCTCCATTGCAAGTGTCTTGTCCAGGGACTACTTCTGTATTTTATAGGATCATAGGATCATAGGATAATAAGAGTTGGAAGGGACCTCAGAGATCATCTAGTTCCAACCCCCCTGCCTGCCAGGGACACCAGCCACTAGATCAGGTTGCCCAGGGCCCCATCAAGCCTTGTCTTAAAAGCTTCCAGGGATGAGGCTTCCACAACCTCTCTGGGTAACCTGTTCCACTGTCTCACCACCCTCATAGTGAAGAACTTCTTCCTAATATCCAGCCTAAATCTGCCCTCCTCTAGCTTACACCCATTTCCCCTGGTTCTATCACTGTCTGCAGAATGTATAAGCAGTCATGGGGGCAGGGATCAGAACCCAGCACTTCCTTCTCCCCAGAGAGGGCCTTGTGTGCTCTGCTACAGACTGCTATGCTCCTTCTTTCTCATTCTACACAAAAAATCTTGATTATTATTTTTGTTTTTAACCTCTACCACTTCCACAACCCAGACGTTGCTGCACAATAGTCTCCAGGCTGTCTGCTGGGAGATGAGAGTTTGAGCCTAAGTTTCAAACCTCTTAAGAAGACAGTAAGGAAAATGCAAACAGCTGCTTCACTTTTATGATTCAAAAGAAACAAGTGCTCTCTGGTGTTGTGAAAGGATATCTGAGAACCAATTTCAGGAGAAGGTTTGTGGGTGTCTTATGTGCCTGAAGAATGAGATGCTGCATCATCCTGGGTGACCAGGTTTTTCTGACTGCTTAGTTCCTGCCAAAAAATGTTTTGCATCATGTCAGCTTTAGAAGTGTAAGTAGAGGGTTATCCAGTTAAACATAACATGTTGTTACAAAACTGTATCTCAGTGTCCAAGTACCCACGTGGATCTAGCCCTTTATCCATTCTGAATTTCATGGCTTCAAATAACCTATTTCTTCCCTGAAAGCTGCCTCCATAAAGTTATTTTCAACTGGAAGCATGGTCAAGATTGACCTATGAGCATCCAGAAGAGATACCATGTCCTGCTGAAAGCCTCTGAAAGCATCACCATTTCCTTGTATAAATACAATCATAGGCTCAAAATACATGTGATAGAATAAACACTGAATTTCAGTCTTTTCCTACCTTTAGAAGGAAAGAGTGTAAATTCTCTCTAAAAAGCAATCATTTGACTTGATTTTTGAAAAGCCTACCTGTTCACAAACATTGTTTAGAACAGAGTCAGAGCCTTGATCCTCAGGAGTTTCAGATTTAGTGTATTTGCCTCCCATCTTGCTGCTTGCTGCTTTATAGCATTAAATGCAAACCCAGAAGATCTGCAGTTCTGTTTGTATATCCTGACAATGTAGGCATTTTCAAGTGTGGACATTCTCTTCTCTTAAATGACTGGTGCAGAACCAGAGAAAAATATTTATTAATATGGTTGTCTCTCCACTGGTGGATTTTATCTACCTACCTATTTATCTATCTATCTATGTGTAAACAAAGCATAGCTGGTTTTACATAGCCATTGTGTTACTTTCATTCATGTGTCTGTTCTGAATTTTAATCCTTCCTGACAACATTCAGTCCCAGGGGACTCACAAAGCCTGATTACATACATTGGATGTTCTGTCTTCTGCATTCTGTATTGCATTATCATCTAATCAGGTTAAAGTGGTCAAGATTTCCTAACGGGAACATTCAGTTGCCCTAGATTTTGTCTTAAATTTACTTAATTATTTTACTTTAAAAGTTGATCCACTTTAATATCATTCAATCTGGGATGGACAAAAATAGCCAGTTAGACTGAGTTAGTAAGCTAAAGCTGGTTAGTTTAGTAGAAGTAAAATATAAATAACTCCTAACTAAACTGAAAATGAAATTGCAGTCAGTGTTGACCTGTACTTCCTAATAGTTTCCAAAGACCAGTGTGAAAGGACTCACTGCAGTGGAAAATCTTTCTCAAAAGCTAAGCTGTGAAAGTACAGGATATTGGAACAAAATTCGGTTGGCCAACACAATCTCTGATGTGTCACAAAGTTGGGGAATTTTTGCAAGATGATGATAATTGGGTATCAGCTTCTTACTAGCTTTTGCCAGCTGGTTTGCTTGACTGAGTTTAAAATCTGACCTCTGCTAATGCTTCCACCTTGAGGAATGAGAGTGCAAAACCCACCAGTGTTCATGAGGTTATCAGATCCTGTTTGGAGGTGGCTTATCTGTGTTACCTTATACCACTTTCCAGCTGTGCCATCTTCCATCTAGTTTCCACCTGATCTTCTGCACTGTCTCACCTATGACAGTCTTTCTTTCCCTTCCAAATGGAAATCATGCCTTGGTACTTGTCCAAATCCCTCTTACAAGAAATACACTTCTTTGAAGCCATCTCCATTACTGGAAATCAGCTAGCTTTTATAGCACAGTAAGTAGCAAGCTGCATGCACAGGCGGCTGCTGCAAATCACCTGATGACAAAGAAAACCCTAGGCGCTGGCAGGAGTGAGTTGTGCTCAGAAATGCTTGTCCTGAGGACTTTGCCTCCGGCCACACAGTCGTGAGGGCTCCCCGTGCATAGCACCCTCCTGTGGTATGGACAGTGAAACATTTCATCCTGTCCTTTGAATGCAGACAACACTCTGCTTAGATTTTCTTTTGTGTGACCAACGGGCTTCAGTGCACAAGCTGTTACATGCCTAACTGCTATGCAAATGCACAAGTTCCTGCTGATCAGCAGCGAAGGCTACAGACACGACTAAGGCTAATGAGCAGAAGGAATGCATAATCAGAGTCATAGAATAAGCAGCTACAGCATCTGGGCTGTGACCTTACAGGCCTTCAAGCTAAGAAGTGTCAAACCTTGACCATTGCCAAGTCCCAGAGTAGGCTAAGAGAGGATGTATCTGATCAGTATTTTAGTGAATATAAAACATACTTCACTCATGCAACTCAAAAAAATGTTGTGTATTATTGGCTTGAGAGCAGCCCTGAGGAAAGAGACCTGGGGGTGCTGGTGGATGAGAAGCTCAACATGAGCTGCCAGTGTGCACTTGTAGCCCAGAAGGANCCAGAGAGGTTGTGGAAGCCTCATCCCTGGAAGCTTTTAAGACAAGGCTGGATGGGGCTCTGGGCAGCCTAATCTAGTGGAAGGTGTCCCTGTCAGGCAGAGGGGCTGGAACTAGATGATCTTTGAGGTCCCTTACAACTCTGACAATTCTATGATTCTTATGTTTTTCATTTGCATACAGCAATGTACTGTACAGAAAAATAACAGAAGTGCCTTATGTATTTTAATTATAACAGATTTTTTTTCACATGCTGTCTTAGTTGGCCAGGAATACTTTTCAGGATAGTGCAGATGTTTTTCTTTATTTTGTATTTTTTAAACCAGTTAATATGTGGCTGTAATCAGGGAATGACAATTCAGGACTTACATCTATGGCATGGAAAACATGTTTGCTAGAAACAAGTAATCCAGTAGGATGAGTGGTAAGGACCTTGTGAACAGTGGCTGAGCAGAAGGAGAACAATTACAGATGTCTTGCAAAACTATTGATTTACTCAAGCAAAGCAGTTATTCACATCATTAGAAATGACTTTGGAATAGCAAAGTTGAGATTCTTAGAAGTACTGATGTACTCAATAGCTCTCTGTACACCTCGTTTGGAAGCATCTCTATGTTGAATAAAAAAGTAGACTGCAATTAAGTTAGAAGTTGGCATTTCTTAAATGAGTTTGCCAGATTTTGCTCTTATGGAAAATTCCCTTTTGAGCTTCCTACCTTGTTCTGAAAAAGGAGACAACATGATTCCTGAGAAGTTAGTAAGCTGAAGTGGGTTTTGTTCATTCGTTTTGTTAATGCATGCATTAAGGAAGGTAGAAGGATGACTTAAAAGAGGATAGCTAGTTGTAATACACATGGATGCCAAAGATTGCTCTGCCATTGCCTGTTCAGTTTGATTTCTCAAAAGTATGGAAGTAGGATCTTCTCCCATAGCTTATCTTCCAGTATTGCAGCACAGCTGACAAGGACAGTCTCCTTTTCCTTGTAACCTACATCAAATAGAGAGCATGGAGAATATGTTCTGTGGTGCAGATGGAACCAATCACTCAACGGTGCTTTTGGTTTTTAAGGGTAGGAGGAACTATAGAAGTTGTTGTTCTTATAAAGAACTATGAATAGGCTATTAAGGCCTCTTTTGAGAAAAGGAAATCCTCTACTGGATAAAAATTATAGTGTACTTTCAAAGAGAAATCTGAGAGCTAGGCAATCTTTCTTCAAAGCTTCAATAACAACTTCTATTATACTTTGTCCTTCCATATTCTAAGCTGCTACATAAATACTAATGAACTATTGCTATAGCAGTACCTCAACAACATGTCTGGGCTTTTCCTCATTTTTATACCTTAAACTAGAAATGAAGAAATTGAAAGGCAAAATCTGTCTCTGTGGGTCTGTGTGATCCAAAGATATGGAGGATTTCTGAGCAGCCAATAGAAGATACAGGTCCAAAGCAGGATGTTCACAGCTGGGATTAAAGGGAACATTTTATCTTTTATTGCAAAATCTGGAGCTAAGGCCACAAGAAACCTAATCCCTGACTAAGCACTTCAGGGGCCCTGTCAGCACCACCTGGTACAGCAACGTGCCTTCTATATTCTGCAGCAAGCTGTGGAGCTTCTAGCTTCCTTCAGGAAGACACCTGTATGTGACCATCCTGCTTTATGACATCCTACAGAAAGAGTTTTAGCTTATCCTATAAACTGAAAATATTCAAAATATTCCTGGCACTAGAACTAATTCTGAAGGCAGTCAGAGCTGTGACCAGATATCTTAAGCTTCTCTTTTCCCACATTTACCTCTTGTTCTCCCACATCACAATAGAGCAAACAAGAATTCAATTAATTTGTTTTATGTATACATTCTTTCCCCTCTCCCTTTTAGAACTTGACCATGAAGTACTGTAGAAGGAGAAAAGAGGATTGGGATAGAAGTGAAGGTCAGAAGGAACAACAACTAATAAGAGATGCCCTCTTACTTAGCAGATTATTTAACTCTGCATTATTGGCAGTTTCATACATAGCAAAGAGTGCATCATATTGTTACTCTGGATTATGCAGGTTTTGAATTTCCAAATGGGTAAAATACCTTGCAATAAGTCACTTGGCCACTCCAGGAGAACTGACAGTAAAAAGATTCAGACAGCAGCAATAAATTTTATTAGATCTCAGTCACTGTACAAATTTCTTCTGTAAGTAAAGATACATTTGAAGTGTCTCAAAAAAAAGCTACAAGACAAGCCTAAAATAATAGTTGCCTTAGTATCAAAATATCTGGGCTCAAGGAAGGTTGTCTGCCTAACAAAGTATACCACACCTCTCCCAGTTGAGAAGAGCATGTCCCTAAAAAATTAACATCATACCTGCACCAGCATCGAGTTACACTTTGGAAGAACTGTCACAGTATCTCCTACATGAAATCACAAGTCAAACCCATCGTTTCTTAGTCCAGTGCCCCAGAGAAACCACAAGTCTCTCCAATTAGAAAATGCACAGCTAGAGAAACAGCACCTTGGCCCCACCGTGCCCTGATAGCCTGTTCATAACGTTGCATCCTAAATTCTCAACATACTGTTGAAATGTTATCATTCAGACATCACCCTAACAAGGAAGCTAGAAATTGGCTGCAGCCCTATCCCTATACTGCATCAGTGCTTATTTACGTGTCTGGAATTGCTCTTTTTTGGGAGGAGCTGGAGGTCTGGACATGGATACAGTCTTTAAGCCGAGATCAGCCGTTTGTTTGCCGAAGCTCTCTTGGCAAAGCGTGACCCAAGCGGGTGCTCTGATATTTTTCTTCCTTCTATCCCTTCCCTCCTCGCTGGCCAGCCGCGCCGGGCTGCTCTCGGGAGAGCGGAGCCGGAGGAGGAGGGGATCCGGGGGGGCCTGGGCCGGGGTCGCCAGGGCGCTAACGAAGAGCCCGCAGCCCGGCGGGGGCTGCCGGCGGGCCGGGGGCTTCCCAGAGGCGGACTGCGTGAGCGGTTTCAGTGATGCTCGGTGATGGCAAGTCTTTCCCGTGTCCTGGCGGGGGAGCCAAACTCTACAGATTTGTAGCCCGGAAGGTTGTTTTTTTTTTTTTCCCTTTTGGCTGTTGCCGCTGCCGCTGGGTTTATTGTTGGGGAAGTGGGAGGCTCGTTTGCGAGCCGGTTGCCCCGCCGCAAGCCACGGTTCTGCCTATACATCCCTCCAAATGCACTCCCAGACCAGCTGTTTTCTGAAGGATCACTCTCGTCGCTACGCACACGCTCCCCTCTCCCCCCTAAAATCGCGGCAATGGTGAGCGGCATCCCTCTCCCCTGCTCTCCTTTTCTGTGCTACTAGCGGCCCCGCATCCCGAGCCGCTCCCCACGCACCCTCCCCGTCTGTCTTGTCTCCCCATGCAGAGCTCCGGCAACGCGTCCTACCGATGCTCCATGTCGTCCTCCGCCGATTTCTCCGACGAGGAGGACTTCAGCCAGAGGTCGGGGACAGTTTCGCCGGCGCGGGGGGACACGCTGCCCTGGAACCTGCCCAAACACGAACGGTCCAAGCGGAAGATCCAGGGCGGCTCGGTGCTGGACCCTGCCGAGAGGGCCGTGCTGCGTATCGCCGGTAAGGCGCGGCCGGGGGCTGGCGGACAGGAGGTGGTGGGGCGCAGAGGGACCCCCATCCCTTGCCTTTCTGAACGCGGCCCCTCCGGGCGGTGACTAAGCTCTTTGGCCGCGTTTTCTGGCTGGGTGAACTGACGCGTGTGAGAAAGGGAGCCGAAACGCGCGCAGGTGCGCCCACTGAACTTTCATGTGAAAACGCATTAGCGGCGCGTCGCCGCGTTATCCCTTTCAGCGGATGCCGGTGTTTTCGGCCAGGAGGCCGAGGCAGCAGCTCGCCTCACCGGGTGGAAGCTGCGCTTGGCCGCCCGCAGTGCGGGGAGAGGCTGCGATGGAAGTGGCGTGCGTGAGGCGACGTGCCCGGTCTTTGTCAGTGCAGGGCTGGGCTGCGCTCGGGGAGAAGGGAGACGGACGACGGAGCCGCCCGGTGTGGTATAGGCGCGGGCAGGCGCTGCTCTACGGCCCGGCGACAAATATTGTCCGCCCAAACTTTGGGCGGAGATCAGCTTTTTCCGGGAGAAGGCTGGACACTGCCTGTAATTGAATACCAGGAAGATGCGGGGTTCTCAGTGCTCCCCGGGGACACCTCTGACCCTCTCCTCCTCTTTCCCCCCCACCTTTTGTGTGCGCTTCCGTAGGACCTCTCCTGGGACACGACTTCGGGTAACGCATATTAATGACGCTATTTGAGGGCAGTGGAGGGGGCAGTGGCAAAGGATGCTTTACGGAGCCGGTTTAATGCCAGCCCCTGAATGCTGTCGCAGGGCGGCGGGGGGCGGATTGCAGAGCCGGCTCGGCCCGGCCGGGGCTCGCCACCGTCCCCGGCAGGCAGGGAGCGCACGACTAGGGCCCGACGCCGGGGTCACAGCTGGGAGGCAGTGGCGGAGCGCAGGCGCGATAGGGACACTTGCAGTGGGGCTGAGGCTGCGCCTGACCCACCGCTGGGGTAGCGGGGTCGCACCGGGCTGTTGACAGCGCTGGTTGCATGCGGGGTCTTTGCCTGCGGCTCCCCCGCTCCCCTCATGGGTGGTATACGCCGCGCTGCGGTCCCTCAGTGGCAGTGTCGCATGGCAAACCCTCCCAGCGGCACGTCCCCGCCCCGGTGGTCGCCACCCTCCTGGACCCGGGGGAAGGGAGGCCGGGGCACAAATGCGGGGGCTGGGCAGGAGGCGGTTCACGGTTTGAGCCGCGAAGGCAGAGCCCGTCGGCCCCACAGGCGGTGCCTCGGTTATGGGGGCTGGAGCCGGGCAGCTGCGGAGGGGAGGCGGTGGTTGCCGTGGCGCTGGGGCCGCCCCCCTCAGCTCTCCGAGGGGCGGCTACCGAAACCAGAGCGGCCGGCGGGGGCGTTTCCTTGGCCGGGCTGGCAGCGCCCTCCCTCCCGCTAGCCTCTGGGTTTTTTTCTTGTGCCGTCTCCGAGTCTTCTGGCTGCCCGGAGCCGCTCGAGGAAGCGGGCAGGGCTAGCCGCTGGCTATGGCTGGCTACCTCTCACCCGGCGCGTACTTCTATGCTGAGGAGCAGGAGTACCTACAAGCCTACGAAGACGTCTTGGAGAGATATAAAGGTAGGGCAGCCCTCCCCGCAGCGGGGCGGCCGTACCCGCTCAGGCTGCTGCTTGCCCCGCCGGGCGTGGCGGCTGCGGACAGGGGAGGCTCCGGCGCTGGCGGGGGGCGGCCAGGTGCGCCTGTCCCCACCGGCGGCGTGAGGGGAGATCGGTGGCTGGCCCCGAGTCTTGGCGTGGTGTCTGTCGTGGGGGGAACGGGACGGAGGTTGGCGGCTTTGGCAGTAAACAGAAATGCCGTCTGTCGCTCACCAGCGGGTGAAACGCGCTCGTTTTGTGTTCAGGAGTTAATGCGGACATGGTGATTTACATCACGATATGCATTTGTATTTAAAAGCTTCGGGTTATTTTGACCTTTTTTTTTTTTTCTGGATCACCTGAGTTCTTTCATCGAATACAGAAAAAATACAGGGAGAAGGCGGTTGTGCATGTCAGAAATGCATACAACTAAATTTAAATGCTAGAAATTTAACTTATCTCGCTTTTTAAATTAGTCGGGATGGAAGAGATGGTTTGGGAGGTATGGTTCACTATTCTGTTCTTCAGTATGTTTGATAATACGAAATCTGAAAAAGCTTACCAAAAATGTTGCAGGTCTGATTTCAATTCAAGTGAAAAAAGGATAGAGGTAGCTGTTCAGTTAGAATCTTCATCCCAGAAATAGTTTTTACAGCATGTCACAGCATATGATGACATTTGCAGTGCTGACTTATTTTACAGTGTTTGGGGGAAAGATAGGTTAGGTTTTTTTATCTGAAAATTACCAGCTGTATCTTTCCAGTCAGTTCTAAAGGTTCTGGTTAAATGCTTTCCACTGATGGGAATGGGAGTGGCAGAGTTTAAGACATCTTGATTTGAAGAGACTGATAATTGGTTTTATTTAATCTGGGTTATTAATGGCCATATTTTGAAAAATAAACCCTCTACAGCTAGTTATTTTGACAGGAGAACTTTTTAGGTCTGAGTTTACTTGGTAGGTCTGTCACTTGCAGTTTCATCTGTCATTAACAGTATTGACCAGCGGCTCCTTTGTGTGTGTTGCCCATTGTGTCAGTGCAGCTATGGAGCATATGCACTATTTCTGTACTATGGTTTGTAATAGAGCATCTTCAAAAGCACATCTTTATTCCATTGTCTCCTGTTTTTTTAAAGTCACCGATTACTTTATAGGTAACTGAGTTGTTTTTTTGCAAAATTCTAAAACAAGGAGACTGTTTACTTTCTGAATAAAGAAAACACTAAGAAAACTTGTGTTTCTGTTCTGGTTCTAATCCAAAGTACTCTGATTCTGCTTTAGATTACCTTTGATTTGTTGCTAGAATCAGGTTTAATGAGGTTCATTCTCATTCCAGTTTGTCTACTTGCTTAAAAACCTGGGAAAGATATTAGGCCTAATTTTTTCTCAGTCAGTGAGAGGCTTATTAGAAAAAAGACTGAGAAATTTGGTTTTTAGATGGTGGAAGACAAAAGTATTTGAATTAAGATAAAATTCTTAAACTAGTTGACATCTCTGTTAGAAATAAAGCACATTCTGCAAATATTTGAGTGTAGCATATTGTGGGGATAACATCATGTCCCTTCACATGCTGCTTTCAGTGACAGCCAAGTTCTGATATCATCCGAAATTGATTGAATTTCTGTTGTCTTAGGTTTTAGTGCCATAGTCAGTATGTTGGTATGCTGTGTTTTGCTGCTCAAGGTATACTGTGTTCACCCCTGGGGAGCAAAGGTACAGATTTGGGCTTGTTTTAAGTAAGATATACTGGAAACTTGGAAAACACATTATTTTTGAAAATGTGTTTCTAAGCCAGTGATGATTTCCCATTCAAGTCCCAGTAGTATGACTTCACTACTGCAATTGTTGTGCTGATGACTTGCTGTGGGAGCTGACCTAATCAGAAAAGAATTGCTACAATATAGGCTTTGAAGAGGGAGTACCATTTCTCTGATTTTCTCAGCTTTGTAAACACTGCCTTTAGTAGTTTTCTTAATCAAATGCAAACCATGTTGACTTTATATGGTTGAGATGAGCTCCAATGTGTAATATTAATGCTATTAGTTCTTTCCCCCCTTTTTACAGGCTGCACACACTCTTGTATTCATCTAGGGCATTATCAGGGTGCCAAATTATCTCTGCCACAGCTGTTGAGTACTGTAACTAGCAGAGTCAGCTGTACAGAATTCATTGCCTGTCTTGGGATCATATGATGCCGCATCATGAAGGCATTTGGGCAGTTTGATTTAGGAAGAGAAAAGCAATCCTTTTTAAATGTTGAAACCTGAAATGTTACTTTTCATCTGTTTTTGCAGCCAAAGTAGGCTGCAGATCTGGAAGGAGGTGCAGTAACAAGTGCCTTGTTGCTTTCACAATTGAAACCAGGATCTTCAGATTCTGTCTGCTGACCGTGTCTCTGGCTGTGACAGTAAATAATTAGGCAACTGTTTGCTAAATCTGAGGTGGCACAGAAGAGATGTTTGCTAGGGGAGAACAGAGTGTTGTTTGCTGATTCCTGGTCAGCTCAGTTGCTGGCTGTTGTATTTTTTTCTTCTTGATTCATGTAGTAACTCATTGGCAGTATTTCTAAAGCATCTTGGTGGAGGAAAGAAAGTCATGTTATCTCAGATGGTTTAGAAATCATGTTGAGTGAAGCTACTTATTCAGGGGAGAATAAATGCTTCTTTGTTAGTAGCACCTCTGGGAATTAAAAAGCAAAGCCTTTATTGTCATAGTTGGCAATAAAGTGTCTATCATACTTTATCTGAAATGTTTGATGTATTTCACATCTTGTCTGTGACTGAATGAGGAGATGAGAAATCATACAAAAATGTGTTAATGTAACCTTTCAACTTTGTGTCACAAACTGCATTTGAGTTCTCTAGGAGGTTATAAAGAACATAACTTACAAAGCAGCAAGATAAATTTTTATCTCACCATTGCCTGGGAACAAAAAGGAAATAATTTTTAGTTGCAGCCTTCTTGATAAATAAGAAAATGTCCGGTAGTTTAATGTATATATTTAATTTTAAAAACATTAACTGCTGTCTCTGTCAGATGGTGTGGGTATGCTTTATTCCATATCAACATTATTTGAGTTTTAAACATTTGAAGATCATAGTTTAATATTTAGCTGTAGTCAATTCATTGGATTTACTCTGGTACACATCTTAAGCAATACACCATGAATCAAGACTTACATATATCATCCCTCTGAAATTGTCTAGTTCACTTCAGGTGAAACATTTTGTATTTTTCTGTTCAGGTAGTAAACATTTCAATAGTTATCAGTTGCAACTACCTTTTTTTCCTGCAAGATTTTGGACAATTATGTAACAAAGTTGTCTCCCTTTCATGTTATTGAAATGGGCATATCTGTTAATCACTGTGATTGCTGTTTCTGGAAGAGCTAATTCTCCTAGTGAAGTATTGAATAAATCTCAGTTATTCAAGAATCTTCTCACAGTTTTATAACTACAAAAATTTAAAATAGGTAGGGTTATCTGGCCTCTGCAGACCTCTAAATGCTGTAAAGTTGGGCTGTATAGGAAACAGAATAAGAAAATTCAGTTTAACGTGGCTGCCCACAAAAAAATACTGCCTTACAGTTCAGGGGCTGCATATAAGTGTTGTTAGTGATAGGAAAGGTATCACATAGATGTTTTCTTTCAATTGGATGCCTGATTGCTGCTTCATTAGGGTACTTTTGGCTCACTGCATAGCCTTTGTCTCTTTAGGAGGACCGGGGATAGTAAAACTCAGGTTGTATGTAAACTTTGGTATGTTGTGTTTCACTGCTGGCATTTCTCTCTTGCTTTAATAAGATCTGTACTACTACACATTCTGCTGAAGCAGGGCAAACAGGTCTGTTTCTGTATTCTGAGAACAAAGATGCTGGAGGTGTAAGAGCTAACAGGTCATCTGCATTTTGTTGTGTAGGGTTCTTTGTGCTGGCTTCAGGAGGGGATCATTTGCTCAGAATGGTTTTTGTAGATCTGAAACTGCAGCTGCTGCTGCATTGTAGGAATTTGTAGGCTCCTAAATGAGTTTGATATCAGGCTTAGTCCACAGATATTCTTCTTTAGAGATGGCTCTGACCTCAGGGGTCTGAAATTGCAGTCTGAAGAAATCTTGCTCTTCTAGGCTCTTGGCTGTGAACTAATCAGATCTCCTGCTTCAGGGCTTCCAATTTTGAACTTGGAAAGAAATTATTCAAATTGATGAGATGCTTTTATTTTCCTTCTCCTTTGGCATAACAAAACCTGGTGTCATATAGGTGTTAGCTTTGCAGGATTTATAAGGAATTTCCAGCCTTGATGGTTTTCTTCCACCTGTTTTCAGATGTTGGTATTATCTAGTCTTGGAATTGGATCACTTTTTTTAGTTCAGTTAGGGCAGGTTGTTTTTTTCTTTTCCTCTCTGACCAGTGGAGTGTACCTGAGGATTATCCAGCTGCACATCACCTAATCCTTTCTTTGCCATTTTGCAAGTCTTCAGCATGATAGCACATTTCCTACAGGAGGTTAAGCTCTGGAGAACAAGGGGTTCTAGCCAGCAGAAAGTACTTTCAATTAGGGATGGAAAGGTAATGGCGTTTGTGCTGCGTGAAGTCAGACAAAATTAATGGACTCCTTTGGGATATGTAAAAATATAAAACCTGTAGTTTTAGTTGTAGAATCATAGAATTGCCAGAGTTGGAAGGGACCTCAAAGATCATCTAGTTCCAAGCCCCCCTGCCTGGCAGCGACACCTTCCACTAGATCAGGTTGCCCAGAGCCCAATCCAGCCTTGTCTTAAAAGCTTCCAGGGATGCGGCTTCCGCAACCTCTCTGGGCAACCTGTTCTGCTGTCTAACCACCCTCATAGTGGAGAACTTTCTCCTAATGTCTCATCTAAATCTGCCCTCCTCTAGCTTACACCCATTTCCCCTGGTTCTATCACTGTCTGACCTCCTAAAAAGTCCCTCCCCAGCTTTCTTGCAGGCCCCCTTCAGATACTGGAAGGCCACAAGAAGGTCTCCTGGGAGCCTTCTCCTCTGCAGACTGAACAACCCCAACTCTCTCAGCCTGTCTTCGTAGGGGAGGTTCTCCAGTCCTCTGATCATTCTCCTGGCCCTTCTCTGGACTTGCTCCAGCACCCCCATATCCCTCTTGTAACAGGGGCTCCAGAACTGGATGCAATATTCCAAGTGGGGTCTCAGGAGAGCAGAGTAGAGGGGGAGAATCACCTCCCTCCACCTGCTGGCCACACTTCTCTTGATGCAACCCAGGATAGGGTTGGCCTTCTGGGCTGCAAGTGCACACTGGCAGCTCATGTTGAGCTTCTTATCCAATAGTCTGTTTCAACATTCCTTATTCTTTAAGCAGAAAGTTAGGCTTTCAGATTTTTTGGAGAACAGGCTTTTTTTTTGAGTGCGTTTCTGCCTGAACATGAAGCAGATCTTGCTGATTTGTATGAGCACTTCACTATAGAGTGCAGGGTCAAATAGGTCTTAATATTGTTGGATTAAAGTTATAAGAACCCAAATGTTAGGCAGTTTAGCAAGTCTTTATCTGTGTAAAGACCTCAAGATATGGGCAGCTGTTTCTGTGGCTGAGTTTGATGGTATACATAAAGTGATTGTGTCTCCATGGCTTTTAAAGATACCTGTTTCCGTGACTAAGATGGGCAGAATTTGGCCAGCAATCCAAACGTCTTTGGTACAGACATCAGAAGTCTGTTTCATTGCTTTTTTGGTACTTGGCAATTTGCATTGAGTCATCAATGCATTTTAAATAGAGCTCATAGGAGTATCTAATTAATCCTTTTTTTTTTTTTATGGCCATAACCAGGAAATGGTGAATTATGGGGTGGGGAAGGAAAATAAACTTCAGTCACCATTATATTAAAAATCTTATTTTGTCTCAGTTTATATTTTTTCTTGAGGTGTTTCTAATTGTTTGCTGTGATCTAGTTTGCTAATATCTGGTGATATTTTGCTTGAAAACCAGATTATGTATTTTTTTCCTCTACACTGTTTAAAACATGCCTGATTTGAAGAATTTATTACACCATTTCACTAGAACTTCAACATGTATTTGGAGTTAAATGCTTGTAAAATAAAAATGGGTTTAATCACATGCTTGAAGTTAAGTGCAAGTATTCAGACTTTATTCTTTTAAGTTTTGTAAATGTCAAATATGAATGCAGTTATTGCTGCATGCTTGAAATGTTTCCTGGAAGACATCATTAAAGCTGTTAAATTTAACAAAGCCTTGATTTTCTGTAGTGGGTGAAAGTATTCATGTACTGAATGCTTTCAGTCAACCCAGCTTTCAAACAGGTGAAACAATGCTTACAAAGACACTTCAGTCTGTGGGTCAAATCCTGAAGGGCATGCTAATAGCCAGATCTTACAAGTTGATCTGTGTAGGCAGGCTCCGGTGCTTTTGTGGGAAGACACTGGCTTCAGAAATCCACCCACGCTAGCCTCTTCCCAAGTTTGGGACCTGAATAATAGCTCATCCCTTAGTAAGGTGTACTTCAGCTGAAATCTGTCATCCTTTGGGGAATTCCAGTTTGGCCTTAGCTGCATTGGAAGAAACTTAGTGTTTCAGGATTTGATTTTATTGTACCTGGTGAATAGATAATTTTGTTGTGGAGTAGAATCTGTCAACTTTCTGGATTTGGTACATTTAAAACAGATTGACAGTAGCTGGAAGTAAAGCTGTGAAAGGAAGAAGATGCTAGGCAGATACATTGAAGGTTTAAATTCTGCACATGGCAATTACACAAGTAGTGTAACTGTTTCTGTAAGACAAGGAAGATTAGGCCTTTAATGGCTTTCCAGTAGCGTGGGCCAAAATCTGCCCTTCATTATAGCCACAGGCCTTGAACTTGTTTGGCTTTTCAATACATCTTTATTGTTCAGTTCCTTAGTTAACATGTGAAATTACAGTAGTTTATACTTTGTTATGCAATGCACACAAATCCATAAGAGCAGTTAAGTGAGGTTCCTAATTGTGTTGGAAAACTAAATTACTTTGGCCTGAGATTCAGATACCCAGCTATCTGACAGCTATGACACTTTGCACCACTTGTATCTAAAATTACCAGAGCTCTTCTGTACTGGGATTAGAGAGAAGTTTCTATGTTTTAGTTTAGAAAATGTGTGAAAGTCTGATTCCATATAGCTTTTGGAGGGATGTTTTGGGCAATTTGGAGATGATACTACGGGTGAACAAAGAAGCCCCTGAATGTGTTTTGTTGTTTTTTGTTTGGTTGTTTTTTTTCTGGGTACTGAAACGGGTATCCTGTCATCCTGCTTAGACATTGCCTGATCAGGTTACAGTCTTGAGCGTTCCTCATGTGACACAGTCTTTTAGGCACCATAGAAACAGCATTAGAAAATGTGTGTGGTCATTTGGACAAACATTTTACAGTAATAATAATAATAAAGCATACTGAGCAGAACTAGCAAAAGAGGTTTTTCAAGAAAGGAATGGCTCTTGTGATGCTGTGGTTTTTACTCAGACAAAACTTCTGTTAATTTTAGTAGGAGTCAGGAACTTGGCTATTGACATCTATAAATATTTAATGCTTTGCTTTTAGATAAATTTTTAATCTAGAGATAAAGGGTTTACATCGTCCTAGAAATTAGGAAATGACTTGAGCATTTGTCTGGAGAAGCCACTGCTGTGCATAACTTCTGGAAATAAGGTGTTGCTGCAGAGATAGTTCTGGTTTCAGAGTAGGATATTTTCAAAATCATGCATAGGAATTTGATGGCTAGCCCAAATGATTTTTGATAGAAATTAGGGGCCTCACTGCTGTTTGTACCTTGGAAATTCTCTCCCAGGGAGTATACATTGTTCTGATCGTAACCAGGTGCTGGAAACTGTATTATAATACCATGGATTATAGATGAGATTTGCATTTAAAACTCACTTTTTGAAAGGTTTTAAATATGAGATCTTCTCTGGAGGAAAAGGCATGATGATTTTTGGCAAGTGAGTTGGTTGCAGAATTGAAAAGGACATACATTTCAAACATACTGAGATTTTCTTTGTATTGTAGAGCAAACAGGCTTTATTGCTTCCATCCTCTGTTTAATTTTTATTAGAACAGTTGCTGAACAGTACTTGTTGTGGTTTTGGAAAGGTTTTTGGTTTTTCTTCTGTGTAGGAAGTGTTTGTTGACATCCAGTTTATGCTAGTCTTAAAGCAGCATTTGGCTCAGTGTTTCTTTAAAGGAGAGAAGAGCAGATACGGTTGAGCTACAGGAAGAAAGCCAAAGTTGATTAGGTCCCTTGATGAAATTATCTTACAATTTTACCATGCTCAACAGGATACTTCTGCATTGTTCTGTTTCAGTTTTTTAAAATAGAGCCCTTGCTAATAAAGTCCAAAAACTCCTTCTGAGGCCAGATCTATCCTACCTCCGAGAATATAAACCCAATTTCTAATTTTCTGATTTTTTTTCTGTTGCAGATTGTATGAAATGTAATCAAATTGGTTCATGTAAGCTTTATATGTTTCTACTTAATTTGTATGATGTATTTATTTATATATATGTATATTTTCACTTTCTCACAGATAGGCATTTCCTTCAGATCTTGTATTACACTGAATCAGTCCAAACACCCAACTTGGTGTTTGAAGTGGGTTTATGGTAGCTCCGAACAGCTTTCTGTAGTTTGTAGCACCAAATGATTATAGTCTGTTAGAAAGATTACATTAGTGTCCTAGAAACAGTGCATGTTTGTCTTAATACTTTAACTGTCATTTTGAAGCATGTTTTGCTTTGAGAACCAGATAAGACTCAAGCGAATTGAAAGAACTAAGTTAACGCTTGGAGAGCATGTGTGACTGCCTTAATTTGCAGTTCAGTATCTGTGGTGGGTTTAAAGGCTCTTCCCTGTTCTAACCCAAACCATAACAATACCAAATGTAAGGTTTTGACTAAATAACATTAAAATGTGGAGGATCATTATTCTAAGCATGAAATGTATTTTGAATTTGGTGTCTAGATTTTTGTAATCATCTCAATGACCAACAGTATGAATTGTCTGTTGGGGATTTAGATGTATGACTGAAATGAAATGTTGATGGCTATTTTTACAGTTTGTGTTGGATTTTTTTTTTTCTTTGTTCCCTCAACCAATATGCTTTGAGTCTACCCACCTCTCATCTTCTGTCCTTTGCCTTCAGGGCATGCTTGCTCATGGACAGTTGTATGCTTTCTTCTGTATCTCTAGTCAGAAAAACATTGATGGTGTGGAGTGGGAAGAAGCTTTTTTTTAAAAAGAGACTTTGTTCCCAGCATTTAGAAGATCCAGTGTGACTCCTGTTACTCTATTTTTGATTCTGCTTTCTCCCTTCCTCCATCAGTTTCAAATTAAATTTTATCTATAGGTTGGATTCCTTGTGGGCCTGCACCTACGAAGCGCAGGCAGGAGACACACTTCCTTTGAGGGGCTTCTGTGGGATATGTTTGCACACCCCCTGTATTGACTTTGCAGAGGAGTGAATCCCACTTCTTCCTCAGACTACTCCCTTCCCAGTCATGCTGTAAAAGGAGACCTCGATTCCAGTCTCCTCCTGCCAGCCACTGGAGCACTGAGCACCCATGGAACACTAGCTCTAGTCCTAGAAAGCAGCGCAAGCTTCACTCTCTGAACTGTAGTTGAAGCTGTAGAGAAACCTTTGAGCCTTTCCTTATCATAATCAACTGTAAAAAGTGTATGTGTGTGGAATCAGATTTCTCAGGCTATGTGCCTGTGTGCTGGGTCCTGCTGTGAACTTGAGCTCCTAAAGTCAGTATAAAGACTGACTGGGACTTGAGTGTCAGGTCATATACTGATGTGCTGCCGTCCTACTGTGAGAGCGTTTCAAGGGTAGAGTTTAATCCTTTATAGTGAAAGTGCTGAGAAAGAGAGAACCACCCAGGGCACAGACACTAACATGGTACTTCTTTTGATGTGACTGTATTTCTTTTGCTCTTGGTTTCAGTAGTCTAACTTGCATCTGGGTGCATGAGAATTGCAGTCTGGGTTTGTGCTCTTAACTCACACTGCCAGTGGAAGCAAACGCTATCTCTCCTGCTGTGACCAAGTTAATTATGCAATGCACTTCCATGTCTTCTGTATCTTAACTGCATTTCAAATCCCCAAAACTACTTTTCCATGTATTGGTATAACAACTCAGTTGAATAATAATTTTAAATTGATATATTTGCCTTTTCTTTTTTTTATTCTGAGTAAATAAACAGGCCCTAACAGTATTTATCTCAGTGACTTAGAAGTTAGTGTTGACAGATGGCTTCAATCTTAGATACTGTGTGAGATAATGGAATCTGCTTGTAATTTGATTTTGTCAGGCTAGCAAATATGTGAAAAGTACTCTAAACATTTGTGATCCTGTTTTCTTTTCTTTTTTTTTGGTATTTTAGTTAAAATTCTTTTAATTCTGTATTTCTTCATTAAAAGTCTTGGCTTCTACAGTCTCTTCACGCTTCTAAGTTCTCCCTGTGCCATAGTACTAAGGCATTTAATGACTGTATCACGGAATGTCAGGAGCTGGAAGGGACCTCAAAAGATCATCTAGTCCAACCCCCCTGACACAGCAGGATTCCCTAGACCAGGTCACACAGAAGCACTTCCAGACAAGTTTTGAATATCTCCATAGAAGGAGACTCTCTGGGCTGTCTGTGCCAGGGCTCTGGCACCTCAACAGGGAAAACATTTCTATGTGTGTTCACACAGAATCTCCTATGCTTCAGCTTACAGCCATTTCCTCTTGTCCTATCACTGGGCTTCACTAAGAAGAGCCTGACCCCATCCACCTGACACACACCCTATACATACTTAAAAGCATAGATGAGGTCACCCCTTAGCCTCCTCNTTTCATTCCATGTCTCCCTGCCCAGCTCTCCAGCCTGTCTAAGTCTCACTGAATGGCAGCACAACCCTCCGGTGTGTCAGCCACTCCCCCCAGTTTAGTGTCATCAACAAACTTGCTGAGAGCACACTCTGTTCCCTCAGCCAGGTCATTAATGAATAGATTGAAAAGTACTGGTCCCAGTCCTGACCCCTGAGGGACTCCACTAGACAGAGGCCTCCAACTAGACTCCATCCCATTGACCACAACTCTCTGACTTCTGTCCTTCAACCAGTTCACAATCCACCTCACTACCCAATCAGCCTGACCACACTTGCTCAGTTTAGCTGCAAGGATGCTGTGGGAGACAGTGTCAAATGCTTTCCTGAAATCAAGATAAACCACACCCACTGCTCTACCCTCATCTCTCCTCCTGGTTGTCCTTACAAAAGGCTATCAGGTTGCTCAAACATGACTTCCCCTTGGTAAACCCATGCTGACTGCTCCCAATGAACCCCACATCCTTGATATACCTTCTGTTCTTTCAGAATTTTTAATAAGGTGATGGTAGTTGGCTATGGAAGCTGCCTGTAGGTGGATGCATTCAGGTTTTCTGCGTGGCTGTGCAATCTCTTTTTGGGGACTCTCTGTGGTGGAACTTGGTAGTTTTTCTGTGTACGAGGCTGTGGAGAAAGAACAAGAAATTGTCATCTTAAGGGCTATGTCCTTGCTCAGTAGAATACTTAGCCTTTGCAGTGTTTTTTCTAGTCACACTTCCTCCCAGATTCTGATCATTCATGAACATAGGTGTGAGTGATTTGTAAAAAAAATTCTGTTTTCTTTTTAATAGGTACTATGGCTCTTGTTTTGTTTGTTGTCCTGATTTTCATTCCATTATTGCTTGAGTATGGCTTGTATCTTACTAAGGGAATGTTTCTGATATAGCAAACGTCTCTAGCATGTTTCTCTTTACTTGTTGGCATTTAGATTACTAGCCTGGTGATGTTGATGTAAATTGTACTGCATATAAAGTGCATTTGAAAAGTGAACAATATTGCACTCTTCCCTTCGTTTTTCTTCTTTAAAATGACTTCATAACATCCTCACATCATCTAACAATGTCTATGGTACTGGGAATCATAGAATCAGTAAGACTGGAAAAGACACTTGAGATCATAGAGTACAATTGTTAACCTAACATTTCGGAGTCCACTATTAAAGCATGTCTCTAAGTGCCATATCTACACATTTTTTGAAGACTTCCAGGGATGGTGATTCCACCACTTCCCTGGGCAGCCTGTTCCAACTCTTAACCACTTTTTCAGTAATTTTTCCTAATACCCAAGCTGAACTTTCCCTGGAGGAACTATCACTAGTCATCTGGAAGAGGAGGTCCACCTCCATCTCACAGCCTTCTTTCAGGTAGCTGTAGAGAGCATGAAGGTCTTCCCTGAGCCTCCTCTTCTTCAGACTAAAGAACCCCAGTTCGCTCAGTCACTAGGGCTTGTGCTCTAGACCCTTCACTAGCTTTGTTGCCCTTTGGACATGTTGCAGCACTTCAGTGTCATTCTTGTAGTGAGGGGCCCAAAACTGAACACAGTATTCAAGATGTGGCTCACCCGTGCTGAGTATGGGGGGCACAGTCACTTCCCTAAGGCCAGCAGGACTTGTAAACAGGGCTTTTTGTGTGTCAATTGCTGCTGATATTTTTAGTATGACAGCAGTTTTATCTGCAAGCAGGGCTTTTTATCTCACTTGCTGGGCCATTTTCATTTTTGACAGCAGGGTAAAGCTATTTTTATGTTTTAATTGGTATCACAGTTGCTGTTAGTGTTGTTTTTATCTGAGCCTTGAGGGCAGTAATGGGCCTGACTGTCCCAGCTCCCCCTCCCAGAGCTCCCCCACCTTTCCCATGGCGCAGAACCGCATTTCAGCTCCCCAGGGCTGTCAGCTCCTGCCCCAGTGATAGAATCATAGAATAGCCACAGCTGGAAGAGACCTTAAAGATCATCGAGTCCAGCCTTTGTCCTAGCCCTATCAACTCACTAAATGATTCCCCCCAAGGCAACATCCACCGGTTTCTTAAACACCTCCAGGGATGGTGACTCAACCACCTCCCTGGGCAGCCTGTTCCAATGGCTGACAACCCTTTCAGTAAAGAAATTCTTCCTAATATCTAACCTGAACCTCCCCTGGCTGCAGCAGGGTTGATCGCCAGCTCCCCACAGCCATTGCCTTGCCGGCTGGGCCCTCATCCTGGCCCAGGGGATGTTTGGTGTCCAAGGGTTCGTGTTGCCCCAGTATCCTCCATCTTCCCTGGCTGGGACAGTGGGACAGACCTGGCTGCCAGGACATGTCTTGCTGCCCCCTCAGTGGGGAGCCCTTGCCTCCCCCAGCATACCGACCTCAGTGAGTTGCTGGCCTCTGCTGAACCGTGCCAGGTCCATGCAGGCCTGTCTGTTGTTCCACCTCGATTTTCTTCTTTTTTTTAAATTGCTTTTCCACTATTGCTTAATTTCTCTCTGTGTAATTTTGCCCTCTCTCCTGGCCTCACAACATGTGCATGTCAACTTTTCATATTAAGAGTGTGGTTTACACCTGCTTGGCTTTCTGTACCTTCCTGGTCACTTGGACCTTGTTGTGTTTGGTGTCAGCCTTTCTAGAAATGGTTCCATATGAGGTTGAAAAACTGCTCTGTGAAAATAGCCCATTTTAATGCTTTATTAAGACAGCATTGTTAGTGCAGTTTCTGTGAAAGTAAAATTAATTTGTTTATACAGCTTTGGTAGAGCCTGAGTCACATATTCTGACAGGGACTTGCATACCACTTTTTGAATTACAGATGTCTGTTTGGGGGGAAAAAATAGGCCTTTCTCTTCTTTTCATGCTTTCAAGCTTTTAATTAGAAGGGAATATGGAGAAGTTCAGTTTTAGATTTAGATTTCAGTACAGATGGGCCTAGTAATCAGCAGTTGTGATGTCTGCTAAGTGGAGCATAGCTGCAATAAATAGCTCTTGTTACTCTTTGGTGCTGTAAGAATATTTACGAAATGCCTTGAGAAACTCTTAATCTTAAATTGTGACAGACTAAATACTTTTTAATGTTTAAATTTTGTTGTTGTTTGGTCCCTCCTTGTTTCTGAGTTGGCTAAAATGTAACACCAGTAGAATACCTCATTGGGGAGGTGTAGATCTCAGAAAAATGTTTAGAGAATACAGAGTGTTGAAAGTCTTGGAGGAAGGGTGAGGAATGGAGAGAAAGGCCACCTTTACTTGAGGACATGACAGGAAGATCCAAAAGTGTACTTGAAGTTACCCAAAGGGTGCTTGAAGTTAATGACTTTCATTATTATTATTAGCAGGACTTAATTACTTCACTCTTTGGCCTAAGCAACCTGGTGATGGAGAAGGAAGAGCTGTAGAACAAGCTCATTGCACAACTTAAGAGTATTGAGAGGTAACTTTAACAGACAGTAAGGATCATAGAATGTTAGGGGTTGGAAGGGACCCAGAAATATCATCAAGTCCAACCCTCCTGCCACAGCAGGACACCCTAGATAAGGTCACACAGGAAGGAGTCCAGGTGGGCCTTGAATGTCTCCAGAGTAGGAGACTCCACACCCCCCTGGGCAGCCTGTGCCAGTGTTCCCTCACCCTTACTGGGAAAACATTCTTCCTCACATTAACACTAAGCCTCCTATGCTCTTAACTTGCTCCCATTGCCCCTTGTCCTAACATTGGATGACAGGGGTTGGGAAGAGAGCTCCCTTGAGAGCTAGGAGAGCATTGTGCTTTGTGCATATGTATTGCTAGTTGGTAAAATAATTACTTAATGTTTGGAAAATCCTGTGGTCCTTGGAAGAAGTGCTCTGCAGTGTGTTACACTGATTTGATAACCAGTCACCAGACCACCCAGTGTACAGAAAACTCCTTTGTGTGGTGTAGCCAAGAAATGGAAGACTAATTGGTACAAAAGCCTTAATGTAAAATCAGTGATGCTTAGCAGTAAGGACGCATGTAAGACAACGGGAAGAATCCAGTCATTAATCCTGCCTAAATTGAATGTTCTGTACAGCAGTCTGGGTTAACTGCTTTCCACAGCTTGCAGCTTCTTCAGGCATCAGAATTCGTGAGGAGCATCAGTGTTTAGCTTAAAAGGCCCATGGATACCTGTGTCTTCTCAGAAATCCTGCATTCTCAGGAGTTTATTCTCTCATCTTCTGCCTGGGGTTCCCTGCTTGCCAGGGTCAAATATCAAACTGTCTGAATGGTTTGTTTACTAAGCAGGGAAGCTTAATCCAAAACTGCATACTGCTTCTGTGTATATTTGCATAAGAATGATAGTGATTTGAGTATTTGCCTGAGAATTAGACCTAATTTTAGCCCTCTCTGACTTTAAAGAGTTTTGATTGTTTGTGACTCAGAATGCCACAGGTTTTTGGGTATTTGGGTAGGACAGTAATGTTTTTCTCTTAACACTGACTTACTGTGTGAACATGTTGGCTGGTTAAGTACTCTGGATAAGAACTGCTGCATCCAGGCCCAGGATGTTTTAGTTTAGAGGAGGGGATTATCTGCTAGATGAGATTCTTTGTAGCATACTAGAGGTGTACACTTGAAGTATGGAAGAGATTCTTGCAAGGTTTTGCACAGTCTAGTGTAGACTTTGTTATTTACAGCCTTTGGCTGTTTGTTATGTTTGAAGCAAATTGTTTGTCTGTTTGTTTGTTTTTTCTCTTCATTGCATGTCAGTTTGCCACCCAGTGGTACAAATTTTCTGCATCTTGTCTTTGATGATACAAATGCTTCTTTTAGCCATCAAAGCCCACTGCTGCAAGGTCAGCTTGGGATCCAGTGATTTTGAAATTTATGAATCTCCCCTCACATGTGTCTGAATATTGCCTTCATGACCTTATTCTGAGTCAAGGATCACTTGAGCTATTTTTAGTAGCTGTTATTTCAGCAACAAATTTCTATCTGAATCTCCAGGAAACAGCTTTTCACCAGGATTGTGAAATTCCCCCATGGTTCATTTCCATGGATTTCCATAGAATAATAGATTTTTGTCTGAAACTTCTCTTCTTTTTAGAACCATGTTTAGTGTAAAAGAAATAGAAACATGTTTAACCTCCCCAAGATTATGGTTTCTTTTACTTGATATTGCCTCCTCTGTTTGTTGTGGTATGTGAATGTTAGGAAGGCACAACCATGTCTTCAAATGTGATATTAAAGTGCATAACCTAGTTAATCTTGCCAAGGTATCTGCTGTCTGGTAACTTTTCCCTCCAGCTGAACATCAGAACTCACTCCACAAGACCAGTTACTGCATCTTCTAGCCACTTCAAGGGTAGGTGACTTAGTACAGCAGCAGTGTGGTGTAAACAGAGGAGCAATACAAGCAGTATGCTTGGGACTTAGCTGCTGAGTCAGATGTTCCTTTCAGGAGAACAGTGTTTTCAGCTGCTGCTTGACCAAAGCAGCTGAAGTGGCTCTTCCATATCTATCTTGGAGGGAGAGGTGTTGGGCAGCCATGTTCAATGGGAGTCATACTGCTTCTCATGCAGGAGCTTATGGCCAGCTCTCCACACCATGATCCAGTGAGACATGGGGCGTGTGATCCCTTCTGCTGGTCAGAACTACCCAGCCTCCCAAGCACCATGGGTTTGTCTGCCTCCTGCCTTCAGCTGAAGGAACTTTAATTACTGTATGGTTTGGCAGAATGGATGAGTTGCTCTAGACTAAGATAAAATGAGAGCTTACAGAGCACTGGCTAATCTGTATTAGCTGCCTTTTGTGTCTGCTTGTGCTCAGTGGTGAAATGGGATGTAACGAACTGTTCTGTGAAGGAGCACTGTGCATGCAGGCACATCTGACATCTGCCTCCAGGTAACCATGATACATCTGATATGCTCTGTGTCCCTTCCTTGCCTGGCCTCACAGCACTTGCTTGTCTTGGGAAGGCATTTCCTTTTCAGTGCAACAGACAGCACGATTGATGTTTGCAAGGATTAGAGGTAAGAAATCCAGGGCAGTCCTTTGAAATCTGGTTTAAAAAGTTGAGGTAAAAGTTACTTGTGTTGCAGTTACATCAGTGCTAGTAAATGAATGTGATCAGGGCCATTTTGTTATTCTGATGCCTATGGAAGAGCTTGCTTGTGTATTCTGAAATTCTCTTTTTCTCCAGACTGGGATGCAGGCAAGCTCTGTTGGGAATGGTGCATGACCCATGCTCATCCTGGACTGTGCCTGAGAATTGTCTGGGAGATGGACAGCTGACAAAGGCTGAAAGCAAGCTAAAGATGGGGCTCTCAAAAACTTACTGGAGTTGGAGGATTTAATTGTGGTGCCCAAGAACACCAGGATGCTGTTTGATTTGCTAGAATAGAAGCAGTTTGAAAATAATCCTAAAAAGATCTTTACAAGTTCAGGGTATTTTTAATTACTAGGCTTTAATAAGTGTTATAGTTGGCTTCTACTAGCATGAATTAAGCAAGCTAAATTCTGATGTCCTATTTTTAGGACAGTTCATGATTGTAAGATTGGAAAAACTGTGAGTGAAGATTTAGAGCCAAAAAAATTTTGTTTGAACATTAAGCTATGGGAGAAAAAAATCAAGTTAATGAAATTGTTATTTAATTTGTTATGATTTTTGCTTAATAAGGTATTCCATCTGCTTGAATAAGAATCTTCTGATGCTTTCCATGACATCTTTATAAATTGCAGTTATTTTTGCAATTATGAATTTGGTTTGTGTTTAAAATGGATATTTTATAGGGGAGTACTCCAGTGCATAGGGTAAGCAAACTCAGAGCAATGAGATTTCAGGAAGGAAATGGTGTAAATTGAAGGTTTGATGCTATTACTCAAGTAATCCTTAAATGTTCAAGGAAGTTACATATGAGCATTAAGAAGTTGGGTACTTGGCTGAGAAACTAGCATAATATCATGCAGTATAGAATACACCAAACAGAGGTGCTTGCTTTCTTCTTGGGTTTGATGGGGAAGGAATATACACTAGTACTTGTATATATATTAGTAAGATGCTGATTCTTTAGTAATTAAAAAGTTTACTTGAAGACTGGAGAGAGCCTAAGTACAGTGGAAACATGCCTCCTTGTTCTGAGGGGGAAAAGGGTTCATTAACAATCAGCAGTGGAGTTAACAGTTGAAGCCTTACCTATGGGCATAGGCTCAATATTTGCAGAATTGTAATGCAGTCAAAGTTTGGGAGCATGTGAAATGGTTACCAGTTGTATGTTGCTGTGGTCTGTCCTGCAGCCTCTGCCTGACTGTGGAAAAATGCAAAAGGAACTTTGCTTGGTTGTGTTGATGGAGTGTTGCATTCTGCATTTGTTTGTCCCAAATAGGAGTTTGTGAAATGTGACAAATATAGTTCCCTTAGGTGAGGCCTGTCACTTACAGAAATATTAATGGTTTGTATGGAAGAGCATTTTTGAAGCCATTTTCCTGTGGAAGAGATTAGTTTTCTCAAAATAGGAAAGAGTATGGATTTTTCCCCCCCCAAAAAGTAGGTCATCTCCTTAAAGCAGAAAAACTGTGCTTGAAGGCTTCTTCAGAAATCCTTCAGAGAACTCTCACTTGGTGCTTGTGTACATACAGAAATGCTCCACAGATGTGCACCATTAAATGGTGATTTAAAAAAAATATTCCAAATACTAGATTGATAAGTTTATGGAAAAGAGATTTTTCTTTCTTCAGAGAAACCCACAGTATTTAAAATGGCATTTGTAGGTTGGAAAACCCCATCATTTTCATAACCTTTGGAAACTGAAAAAAAAAAATCAAACTCAGCCAGGCTGTGAGTGGTAGTGAGGAACTGTCAGTCACTCTTGCACAGAGACACCAGATAAGACCCAAAACTGACTGTCCATCCTCAGGGAAGTTTTGACAGCCTGTTAGAAATCCTGTGGTAGCCCATAAATGTTTTCAGCCACCAAGCCTGAGGGGCTGTCACCTTTCCAAAGTGACATGGGAATGTGCCTCAGAATCTGGTGAAGGGTAGGGAGCATGGGCACCCCTGAAATGCAGCTGCTCTTGCTTTCTGCAGAGCTGTGATCATCCACTCATGTTCTCCTGGTGAGATGCTCCAACTTTTGAGGTGGTCTTATGATGTGCCACACCAGTGTTTTTCCAACTGCATGGAGGGGAGTATGTGCTGAGAATTTTGGGTAGTTTTATTTCTAGTGAGATCTGGAATAGCTGTGTTGAACTGCAGAAATGGTCAGAGGCAGTGTTTTGTGGTCCAGCTACAGTGGTTGGTGTACATCTCCAATGGGGAATTGGTGTGCATGTGCACTGCCTGAGTAGCACAGATAAGAACAACTACACAAATATCACACTCACATTGCTTTCTACTTGCTGAAGTAACACAGGAAGATGGATAAATGCTCTGGTTCATGACTGGCCTGCTCTTGAGGAAGGTAGGTGGCTGGAAGGCTACACCTATCTACATAGGTAGGTGTAGCTGAAGAAGGATCTAGAAGGGATCTTCTCATGGGGGGGGTGGATATATATATATATTTTTATCTTAAAGTAGTTTTTTATCTTATTTAAGTAATTTATATGTACTAATACAGAGTTTTCTCCCAGTGCCATGGTGGTTGATTGGTGTTGTATGTGCTTAGTGCAGTATGATTTGTGAGATATATACGTTTGGCCTGAGTGTTGACATTTCTTTTTAGGTGTGCATATTATATTTATATATAATATATTATATATATATTATATATGTATTTAGGTGTGCATATATTTTATGCATGTTGTCTGGTTCTTCATTTTCCTTGTTGGGTGCCATTTCTCTGCAGCTGGTCTGTGGCATAGTACTCTGGAACACCTTTGTCTAATTTACCTGTCGGATATTGAGATTTTCTTCACAGGAACTTTGCTCTGACCCCATCATTTAGCCACATTTAATTTGTCTCAATCAGGTTATACTTTGGTCCCCAGCTGTATCTCTCCTGAAAGCCTGAATTGCTCACATTACCTTTTGGCAAGTTAGCTTAGCTCAAAGGAGAACAGCAGCTGTAAATAATACGAGATGCAGACTGAAGTTTGGTCACTGCTCAGTCATTGTTTCCACTGTGATGAGTTGGCAGCTAATGAGTTGCACTGGTTTGCACTGTACCCTTTGACAGCTTAGACAGTCAGCATCAGCCTCCTAGAAGAAAAGCTTTTATTGCATAGAGTGTCAGTCTTTGTTAACAGTAATTTGAGCTTCAGTTAACTCTGTGGTAGAGGTAAAGGGAAAAAGAAAGATGACCAGAGAGCATATTGTATATCAGTACATCAAAAATGTTTAATATAATGGTGCCCAGCTTTTTTTGGGGGGTGAAGAGTTTGAATTCAGATCATATGCAGAAACATCTGATTCTCCATCTCTAGATGCTGCTGGTTCAATTACTGTCTTTGGGAAGATTTTTATACTAATTTTCTTCAAGCAACTGAACCCCATAATTAGATGGATTTGCCAGCAGTGAGTGATGTAAAGAGATAGAAAAAATCAGCAAGAAATGAAAAGGTAAATAAAAAGTAGGTAAAAAAGTATTGATTTCAGCAAAATAGAATGTTTAAAGACCAAAAGATCAGAAAAAGGTATGAAAGCTATAGTTAGTACATAGATCTGAGCTCAGAATGTGCTGTGCTTAATGTTTGCTGCGAAATCTTTATTATGCTTACAGAGCTGTAGGTAACTCTTTTAGTAAAAAAACCCCAAACACCCCACAAAAAAACCCCAAAAGAAAACAAAAAAGCTAAACAACCTCCCCCTTTGCTAATTGTGATGGATATTGAGGGACATGCAGAGGGCTGAGACAGGAAGATCATGGTCAGGAGTCACCCAGCCTCACTGAGCTGTCAGAATTAGGAGTGTGGTTTGCTCTTTGGACATGTCCCTTCCTGCTTGAATACAGAAGGAACCGGAAGGTGTTTGTGCTTAATGGTACAGTACTGAAGTGGGGTGAAGATGGGCCTGTGCTTAGAGGCTGTTGTCCTATTTTGGCTATATCTGGGGTGTATTAGAAGGGGTGTGGTTAGTAGGTTAAGAGAGTTTCTTCTCCCCCTTTACTCTGCCCTGGGGAGGCTGCATCTGGAATATTGTGTCCAGTTCTGGGCCCCTCAGGTGAAGAAGGATAGGGAACTGCTGGAAAGAGTCCAGCACAGAGGCACCAAGATGATGAAGGGGCTGGAACATCTTCCTGATGAGAAGAGGCTGAGGGAGCTGGGTCTCCTTAGCTTGGAGAAGAGGAGGCTAAGGGGTGACCTCACCTCTGCTTTTAAATATGTGAAGGATGGGTTTCAGGAGGATGGGTTCAGGCTCTTCTCAGTGAAGCTCAGTGACAGGACAAGGGGCAATGGCTGTAAGCTGAAGCATAGGAGGTTCTGTGTGAACACACGTAGAAATGTTTTCCCAGTTGAGGTGCCAGAGCCCTGGCCCAGACTGCCCAGAGAGGCTGTGGAGTCTCCTTCTCTGGAGAGATTCCAAACCCATCTGGACGCGCTTCTGTGTGACCTGGTCTAGGGAATCCTTCTGTGTCAGGGTGGTTGGACTAGATGATCTTTCAAGGTCCCTTCCAACTCCTAATATTCTGTGATTCTGTGATATTTGAACTTCAGGACTCGGGAGCATCCTGATTTAGTACTGGGATGAGCTCTGAGCCCATACTCTTCTTTTCCTTCCCTTTGGCTTCTGCTTTCAGCCCGAATCCTGACGCGTGAGCGTGAGGGTGGAAGAGAGCTGTGGTGTGCGTAGGTCAGATCCTCAGTCTGCATAATCTTACAACTCATTGCAGGACATGGACACTTTGCAGTGTAGGTGTAGCTTAAAAAGCAGTGAAGTCTCCTGAAGGCTCATCAGCAGATGACCCATCTTGATGACTCAAGACTTTCTCCATTGAAAACAGAAGAATGGAAGAATGGTGGTGACTTAAGAGGGTGTAACACAGCGGAGACAAATATAATGACTTTTGTAGAGAGGGAAACCAAGAAACTTCTATTTTACCTTTCTGCAAAGCCATGCACTCCCAGGGGATGTGGTGCCTAAATTTTGGGATTTCTCTTCAGTGGATTTAGCCTTGAGATGGCTGCAGAGCAGCACTTGATTTCAGTCTGCTGGTAACGGTGTGAGAGAGCAGAGCCTTTAT
The DNA here is from genome assembly GCA_013399015.1 of Galbula dea. Classification (NCBI taxonomy): domain Eukaryota; kingdom Metazoa; phylum Chordata; class Aves; order Piciformes; family Galbulidae; genus Galbula; species Galbula dea. The sequence continues at coordinate 36,771 of VWZX01009214.1, read as the reverse complement.
TTTGAGGAAATGATCTCGCATGCTATTTTTGATGTAACATAAGCACATGGTTGCACTTCAATTAGGATAGTCAAGGGCAGATGGCTACTAAGCTTATTTTATTAGGATGATGAACTGAAAAGAGGAGGACTGTAGAAGTAGGTGGAGATGGTGAATTTTAAGCTCAGGAAGCAGCTGATGTTTAAAGAACATCAGGGTGTTTGTTATAGAAACATAATACTAAGAAACAAGTCTCCAACAGGGAAGACTCCAGCCCTGAAAACCTTGTGATATCTCTGTGCTAACATAAATGGATTTGCTTTTGCTTCCTTCCTGAGAAACAAATCTGCCTCTAATTGTGGACTTCTCTATCTACCCTTTGATATTTTTCATGTGGTAGTTTTAATAATTATAGCTCATGTATGTCTAGGGAATCCTGCTGTGGCAGGAGGGTTGGACTAGATGATCTTTCCAGGTCCCTTCCAACTCCTAACATTCTGTGATTCTGTGATGTGGGGGGAAAAAAAAGCAGTTCCAACACCTAGAGTTGTTGATTTTGCCAGCAGACCTTTTGAATAACATCTTTCTGTAAGCTAATATTATTGCTTGCATGCACCTACACTTTTTCATATTCACATTCCCTTTACATGATGAGGTATCATATTTCTCAATTTCTAAAGCATATTTCTAAAGATTATTGTAAGGTTTGCATTCATGTAATTAAAAAAGCATTGTATTTTTAAGTCCCTAGTGGTGACTCCAAATGCTGCAGCTTACCTCAGAATTGCCAGATACTCTTGCAGAATGATAACAAACATTTGAAAATCACTATCCTGCTCACATTTTGGTTTTTTGTTTTAACCAGTTCTTTTTGCATAGAAGTGTGGATGAGGATTAACTTTTGCAAGCTGGTGAGTCTGCATTTTTGGTTTCCATACAGCCCCTCTGAAGTCATGACACTTGCCCAGCAGTTCCTGCTGGTGGGATCTGGCCTGTGTTTTGGTTAGTCCAGCATCAGCCACTGTGGTGTCATATGGAGAAAATGTAGAATATGGTTACAGAAATCATATGACTGTGACATTTCCCCCCTTTTAGAAGGAATTATTTGATATGTTTTTGGCTGATCTAGGTGTTGTAAGGTACTCTATGTAAAAATCTTACCAGTTCAATGTAAGACCCAGTTTCTCTGAAAACTGTAAGATGGAGACAAAAGGAGCTTCATCCTGATTGGAGTTGCATATCATATTTTCCTTTTTATGGTTGTTTATGCCTTAGCAGTAGGGGTGCTTTATGAAGAAAAATCTTGCATCAATTGACTTCCAAAAATACTGGTTTTTTCCATCTTGAAGCAAGAGAAAGTGATTCAGTAGCCAAATCAGAAGCTTAAACAATCAGAATTTTTCTTGCCATTTGGGAAAATCTGTTTCCAAAGGAAGGAGTTGCATGGTTGGGATTTTCCACTTGCACATTTACAGTACAACTCAGGCTTCCAGATTTTTCTTTGCTTCTGATGGAGTGCTTGTGCCTCTTTACAGAGAGGGCCTGTGCTCCTGCAGGATGTAGAATTAAGACTCATGTGAATTTCGGTATTAAAGACATTCAGATAGGTGACTTTGAAGCAGAAGAAAACACTATTAATATAAACAGGAAAATATACTTGTGAGTCACTGGCATTCTATGCTGAAGTCTCCTTTTATTAGGCTAATAACTGCATCAGTTTCATTATCATTACACTCTTAATGCTTCTTGAATTTTCTCTGAGCTCTGTGACAAATATTGAGGGGAAAATGGCATGAATTCTCCTTTGAGATCTGTGTTCACTTTTAATCTGACTGATTTCCAAGATACCAGTTCAGAACTGTCCTGTTCCTTTCATGGGAATAAGAAGTTGTGCAAACTCAGGCTATCTGGCCTGGGTTACCAAAAAGGAACACAGAAACCAGGTGGCTTGGGCTAAATGTTTTGCTTTTGTCTGGTAGGTGACATGAGTTTATAAATACTTTTAGATTAAAAGGTTATCTATTTTATCATCCAAATAGAAAAATGTTTACATGGTTGGGGTGGAGGCTTTGGCATTGAACAGGGCAAGTAGACAAGAATTATCTTCCCAAGTTCCTCAGAGCTGGTGATCCAAGGCTGAGGGAATTTCCAGCTTCTCCAGAACACTGGCAGTTGCTTCTTGCTGATTACAATTTTAGACATCTCTATTCTAATAGAGTTTCCAGTTTTTACACTGAAGTGTTTACCATATTTTTTTTAATCTACTTTCATATTATGTGGTGTTTCCATTGAAACTTCTTTGAGCTGTAAAGTTAACACACATAAATCTAATAGGACAAATAAAATGGGAGGAGTTGGTAAAGGTTAAGTGATGTTGCAGATTAGTTTCCTGGAGCATCTGCTGCCCAGGGAATTTGAAGATCCAGTTGGAGACTGCTGGGTCCAGGAACAACACTTGACATCTATGGATGTGTGATTCAGCAAGTTCAGAGTGTTGCTAAATCCACTTCTGATAATAAACATTCATTAACTGTCAGAGCAAAGCATTACCAGGGTGTTTGATGTTCTTCACTAACCAAATCTCCTTCATTACTCATGGAGTCGCATGGCAACATGTTTCAGGTGCATAAATCACTGGCTAAAATCCTCTTCTATCTGTGACACAAGATCCTGGATAATGTGTGTTCATTATTGTGCACTTCTGTATTTTTGCTTGTGTTTCACAGGAGAGCAGTGGCTTAGCCAGAGTTGTATCTGATTTTTCTGAAAAGAAATTTTTACATCCTCAGTTGTCCCAAACACACAAGAAAGCAGCTCTAAACAAAAAAAGAGGGGAGGGGGGAACAAGAAACCTTCTTAGTGAAACAAGAACATGTCATCTCAAGTTCCAACTCTAGTCATGTCTCTTTCTACTGTTGAGTTTTTCTGAGGCCTGCTGAGTAATGCACCTGCTGCATGTTTCTGTAGTAACTGTGTCCCAGTGCAAGTGCTTTCTACTGGGCAAAAATAGAGAAAAACAGTTACTGGGCCATAATCTGTACTGAAAAGATCTATTATGATTTTCCTTCTTTGAAGCTGAAATTTGACCTTGTAAATACTTGGATTTCATTATAAAAGGGGAGTTGTTCAGCACTTTCCTGATTGAGAGTTTTTCAGTAGTTTGCCAGATACCTGGCTCCAAAGAGTAGATTTTAATTTGATTCTTTTCTAGTGAAAAAGAAATGGGTAAACTTGGAAAGGATATTTTTGTTGGCTTTTTTTTTGTTTTAAAGGTAACTTCATAGTGAAAAAGAAGAGAGAGCACATGCAGTACACTTACCTATTTAGACTGTATTTCATCTGGTTGTGATAATCCTGTATGATACTCCCCAATTCTGCCAAGACTATTTACAAGAAGCTGTGGTCTTTTTGAATTAGTTTGAAAGTAATACTCTTTTAATGGTGTTATATAGTCTGGAGTTTGACAATAGTAACAGTTGACATAACAACTTTTCAGAACTGGGAAAAATTGAGTCAAATGCTCTCCAGGTGAGCTAGTTGTATTGTCCAGGCAGAGGTATTAGGGCTTACAGGTGTTCTGTGATTCTTCCTTTCCTCCTTGGGGTAAACCGCTTTACCTCTTGTAACCATGAGAACCATGTAACCTCCTTGCCCAATATGAATTATACTGTAATTACATGCTGGCTGTGATAAACTGGTTTGTTTGCACTAAATATGAGGGTGAGATCACAGCTCTTCTCTTCTTGTAATTGATTTGACAGCGCTAGAGTTAAACAACTTTTGCTGTGCAAGATGTTTGTTTTCTGTCCGTGACTGCTTTCTCTGTTCTCGATGAGAAGACTCTTGGTTTTGTTCATGGAAACATGCTTTAATGTTTGGAAACATTTCACAGAATCACAGAGTGTTAGGGCTTGGAATGGACCTCTGGAGATCATCTAGTACAACCCCACTGACACAGCAGGAGTCCCTAGAGTAGGTCACACGGAAACATGTTGAAGAGGGTTTTGAATATCTCCAGAGACGGAGACTCCACAGCCTCTCTGGGCAGTCTGTGCCAGGGCTCTGGCACCTCAACTGGGAAAACATTTCTACATGTATTCACACAGAACCTCCTATGCTTCAGCTCACAGGCATTGCCCCTTGTCTTGTCACTGAGCTCCACTGAGAAGAGCCTGACCCCATCCTCCTGACACACACCCTTCACATACTTAAAAGCATAGATGAGGTCACCCCTTAGTCTCCTCTTCTCCAAGCTGAAGAGCCCCAGCTCCCTCAGCCTTTCCTCATCAGGAAGATGTTCCAGCCCCTTCATCATCTTGGTGCCTCTGTGCTGGACTCTTTCCAGCAGTGCCCTATCTTTCTTAAACTGAGGGGCCCAGAACTGGACACAAGATTCCAGATGCAGCCTCTCCAGGGTAGAGTAAAGAGGAGAAGAACCTCTCTTGACCTGCTAACCACATCTCTTCCAATACACCCCAGAATCCCATTGGCCCTCCTGGCCACAAGAGCACACTGCTGGCTCATGGTCATCCTTCCATTTACCAGGACCCCCAGATCCCTCTCTCCTTCACTGCTCTCCAACAGGTCAGTCCCCAGCCTATACTGATCCATGGGGTTGGTCTTTCCCAGGTGCAAGACTCAACACTTGGCCTTGTTGAATTTCATTCCATGTCTCCCTGCCCAGCTCTCCAGCCTGTCTAAGTCTCACTGAATGGCAGCATAACCCTCTGGTGTGTCAGCCACTCCCCCCAGTTTAGTGTCATCAGCAGACTTGATGACAGTGCACTCTGTTCTTAAAAAAAAATCATTTTTTCAACAATAAAAAAATTGTTTGAGTATGTATATGTACATTTCCTATTATTCTTGGGTGAGAATGTAACTTTGGAAGTTGACAGTTAAATATTAGACACCATAGTATTGTGCCAGTGCAGGAGAGCAAAGTTCTCTACCTCCTGCTGTTGCCCTGTGAGACTAACATTTTTGGGTAAAGAAGGTGCTGACGTTGTAGTTTCCCATTCTGCTGTCTGCAGTAATGAATTTTCCATATTTTTATGAGAAGTCTTGGAAAATTGGAAGGCAGAAGCTGGCAGGTAAGATGACAAATTTACTTTGGCCTTAATAGTGGCTAAAGAAGAGCTGGAATAGTTGGAGGCTGCCAGACAGAGCTTCCTGGCAAGGAGAACTGACCTATCTCATACCTTCGGAAAAAGCAGTCTGTATGACTAGGTGTGGTACACAGTTCTTCCTTGTTGCATCTGGGAAATCATTTGCAACACATTACCATCAGTGGAGAAATATTCCTGCCCTGGTAACGGATTCACATCCTGGACCAAGGCAGAATAAATAAGATTGACACAGAAAGCCATCAGGGACAGTCACCCTTGTTTGTTCTAAGTCTGCTGATCACATAGGCCTTAAGTGGATTTTGTATTTCTGTAGTTCAATCTTTTATCTTAGTTATTGCTACCCATTTCCTTGGTTCCTGCATGTCCCAGATGAACCATGGCTCCTTGCATTCTGTTGGACTGCAGATGAAGACTTTGCAGAGAGGTGTTCTTAGGCTTTGTGGCAACCACACAAACTGCATTGCTGGATAATACTTTCAGAGAGTGCAGAAGAACTTGTTCTGTGTTGTGTGAAGTGTTGTTTTTTTTCATTTTAGTCTTATACTGTTGTTCATCTCATGATATTACTACTGCTAAAAATCTTTTTGCAGTCTCTAGTATCTATTGCTGTACTGCAAGAAGTGTGATCTTATGACTGGTGCAGTAACTGTTATTCCAATCAGATTTTTTCAGTTTATTTGAAAGACCACAACTTCAGAGAGACCAAACTGGCTGGAGGAGCTGAGTGACTTCTATAAGTCATTCTGAACAGGAAACGATGCTGCACCCTAGCATGTAAATAGTTCTGCTCTTCAGCTAACTAGTAGCACACTGTGAGCTAGTGTTGGAGTGCAGGAAACAGGAAGAAAAAGTGGTGTGCTATTTTTAAGTATATAAAAGTTTGACCTCCATATTAAGTACATTTATTAACTGCACATACTAAATGTGTTTGCACAGTTCTGAATCAAACAGTCCCAGCAATCTGCTAAGCTAGTACTGTGCATGACTGTTAGTTGTCAGCAGAAATTGATTTTTGTGTTGACTGTTATTTTTACCAAGTGATGTGATTTTTTTTTTCAAACTATACCCATATAATTGATTAATGAAAGAATGAGCCATCTATTTACTAAAAGAGAGGAAAGGATTTATGAATATAGGGGGGTTGTTTGTTTTAACTTGTGGTTCAGATATGGTGAAGAAACGGCCTTTAACCAGCATTTCTATCTCCTTCCAGCTTAAGAAATATTAAATTCTCTACTTAGTATAGCTAAGCAGTCAACTTGGCTATTTGGAGAATGTTATCCTAGCTCTGCAAAGGCTGAATAGACTTGATGTTCTCTTCCTGGTGTGTTTTAGAATGGAGAAATTACAATCTAAATCACTTTGAGTTTTGTCTACTTGAGCAGCTACGTTTTGTGCATGACCCAGCAGGACAGTTGAGTTCATCTGTTCAAGTTGTGGTAGCAGGTCTTGACTGGAAATGTCTGGGGGCTGCTAGCATGCCTTTGTGTTGTGGGATGTGGAGCTGGCATCCTCCCCCTTTTGACAGGTCTAGAATTGGTTGACCTTCCAGTGATAGTCCATTTTTTCACTTCCCCTTTTGTCTGGATGAATCAACTTGTATTGAATGTAAGTGCAAAATTAAAACCACATCTTTATGCTAAATGTTAAACCTTTAATTTTCTATTGTTTTTTGAAAGTCAAATGTTTCATAGTATGTCGTGATCTTGGAGGCCTGCATTTTTTCCCTGCTAGTGTTTTTATTTTAGCCTTAGAACGTGGTTCCACTCTAAGACTTCTTAGAGCTATTGCAGGTACTCTTTGTGATACCCTGCTGCTCAGTGAGGATAGAAGTAATAAAGTGCTAACAATTACATCTTTCCCCTAAGGTGATCTTTTGGGTGATTTGAATTAGAATACTGATAGCAGCGTGATTAACAGAAACAAAATCAAATGTCCCCACTTTCACCTGTCCTGCTTTTTGGAAGTATGCTCTTTAAGTTCTGGGGGTGAAGTCTGAGGGGATATACCTCAGGAACTTGGCCAGCCTGGGAGAACATAGCCCTGTGGTTCCTACTGCAGAGCTGTAAGATTGCTGCTGCTTGCAACGTGACAGCTGTAAAAAAACTGTGCTTCCCAATTGCAGTTCTTCTAGAAGCTCTGAAATGAGATGCCTCTTAAAAGTAGTTGGGTAATGAGACAAAATCCCTCAGCACTTTCCAGTTTCTCATCCCTGGAAGAGTTGAAGTTGGCTATTTTAACTTCTTTCTGATTTATTTATGTGCTGAATCCATTTTCTTGGTGGAAACACATACTGTATTCTGGCATTGCTACCTCACATATGGCTCAAGAAGCTTAGATCAGGTTCCTGAATGTGGAATTAATCTCATTCTCTGGCTATTTCTGCATCCCTTCCATCATCCTAAACTGTATCAGATCAATGCCAGGTTTCCACTGGATCAAAACTTAACTCTACCTCCTGGCTTTCTGCATTGAAGATGTTGAGCAATGTTTTTGGGTCTCTCCTCTAGAAAATTGGAGACAGTGAGTAGACTAACATGTTTTTAGATGGTAATACTTAATGGTTTATTAGGGGCTTTAGTTTGTTTTTCTTTGTTTTTAAAATAAATAAGGTGACTTATTTTATCACAAAATTCCCTACTGAAATAACACCATGTGCTGGTAATTGAAGAAGAATTTCTTGTTAGTCAGTGTTTGGTTGTAGACATATTTTCTAGGTGAACAGTGTTGAGATTTGGTAAAAGACAAGGTGAATTTATTCAGGTGAATGGAGTTGTCATTTGTTCACAAAAGCATTTCAGGGCTTCTTTCCTAAGATTTAAGTATTACATTGATACACAAATATACATTGAAGTGTAGCTACTTGTTCTGTTTTATCAAGCTGCTGAAGCAATCCTGCTTGCCTTGGCACCCAAATTTTACATACTCAAATGAGCAGCTTAAAAATACGGGAGATTAAATCTTCCAAGATTTGATTTTCAATCCTGTTTCTTTCTTGATGGCTGTAGCAGATTCCAAACCTGACTTTTCTGTGATTAATAACTTGATACATCTGTTAACTGTTTATGTAGAAAAATGTACAAGTACAAACTCTGTGATAAGGTCAATGTTAGTCACAATAGATGTTGTCTGCTCCCAGTCTGCTAATCCAGAAAGGCAGACTTAGGTGAACTAGGAGTTGATCTAAAGTGGGTGACTGTATGATTATGTTGCTTGTTTATGTTGTTTCAGGTTATTAGAGGAAGTCTGTGTGCTTCACTTCCAAGGTTGGGCAACTCTAGCTTACAACCTCTTGCTGATGCCTGCTGTGCTCAGACTGGGATGCCTCCATTTTGTCTAGCAGAATAATTTTTTTGGGTAGTAATTGAGCAACAATTAAGCAGTGCATTCCCAAACTTCTCTTCTGTGTTTATTATAATAACCTGTCTTTAAGCTTGGATGTATGATAGAGGTAGCCAACTAAGTATCATGAGGTCACAGTGGTTTCCTACATAATTCTACACTACTCACTGTACTTGATCTTAGCTAAAAGGCTAAGTGATCTGGACAGGCTGGATCAGTGGGCTGAGGCCAATGGGATGAAGTTCAGCAAGGCCAAGTTGGGTCACAATGCTCCTGTGCAGTCTTGGGGAAGTGTGGGTGGAAAGCTTCCAGTGCAAGAGGACCAGGGGATATTGGTCAACAGTTGTCTGAATATGAGCCAGCAGTGTGCCCAGGTGGTCAAGAAGACCAACAGCATCCTGGCTTTTATCAGAAATGGTGTGAGCAGCAGGACTAGGGGAGTGATTGTGTCCCTGTACTCAGCACTGATGAGTTTTGGGCTCCTCACTACACGAAGGATATTGAGTTGCTAAAGTGTGCCCAGAGAAAGGCAGTGAAGCTGGTGAGGAGTCTAGAGCACATGTAGTCTTATGATGAGTGGCTGAAGGGTCTAGGGCACAAGTTTTGAGGAGTGGCTGAAGGAACTGGGGATGCTTATCCTGGAGGAGGCTGAGGGGAGACCTTATCTCTCTCAACTACCTGAAAGGAGGTTGTAGTGAGGTAGGAGTTGGTTTCTTCTCCCAAGTAACAAGCAATAGGAGTAGAGGAAACAGGCTCAAGTTGTGCCAGGGGCTGTTTGGTTCAGATACTAAGAAAAATTTATTGACTGGAAGAGTTGTGAAGCACTGGAAGAGGCTGCACAGGTAAGTGATGTATGTCACCAGCCCTAGAGGTGTTTAAAAGATGTGTGGATCCAGTGCTTAGGGATACAGTTTAATGGTGACTTGACAGTATTAGGTTAATGGTTGGATTTGATAGACTTGTGGGTCTTCCAACCAAAAGGATTCTATGATTCTGTGATCATTCTGAATCCTCTCTTCCTGTAAGGGAGGAGAGCATTTGCCCCACAAAAGAGCATTGGTAATGTAGATTTTTCTTGTTTTCACTGCTGCTGTCATGGTGTGATAAATGCCTATGAAAACTGTAGAGCTAATTATTCAGACAAATACCAGTTGTAATGGTACACTGTGGTAATGATCTGCTTTTATGGAAAAATGCACCTTTGCAATTGCACATTGTGAAAAATAATTCACAACAAATCTAATAGAGGGAGAACTCCTCCTGAAAAATACTCCTGATGAAATATGTCTCTCTGGTAGGTCTATGTTTTTGAAGTGCAAAGCTCTGAGTGCTGCTGGAGATGCATACCTGTGCAGGAAAAAAGTCTTTGTCAGAAAGCATTTTGGCTGCCTTCTTGCCATTTGTCCCCTGAGATATCAAATGTGCAGGTAACAGAAGTGGGAGTTGAAAGACGTCGAACTCTCGAGTTTCTAACTTGTCTAACTTTCACTACCAGGGAGGTGATCATGCTCCTTTACTCAGCTTTGGTGAGGCCTCACCTTGAGTACTGCATCCAGTTTTGGGCCCCTCACTACAAGAGGGACATTGAGGTGCTGGAGAGGGTCCAGAGACAGGCTACCAAGCTGGTAAAGGGCTTAGAGCTTAAATCTTATGAGGAAAGACTGAGGGATCTGGGCCTGTTTAGCCTGGAAAAGAGAAGATTGAGGGGAGACCTCATGGCTCTCTAGAACTACCTGAAGGGAGGTTGTAGGGAGGCAGGGACTGGTCTGTTCTCCCTGGTGGAGGGTGATAGGACGAGAAGAAATGGATGGAAACTGCGTCAGGGGAGGTTCAGGTTAGATACTGGGAAGAATTTCTTTCCTGAAAAGGTTGTCAGCCATTGGAACAGGCTGCCCAGGGAGGTGGTTGAGTCACCATCCCTGGAGGTGTTTAAGAGACGGGTGGATGTTGCCTTGGGGGGAATCGTGTAGTGAGTTGATAGGGCTAGGACAAAGGCTGGACTCGATGATCTTCAAGGTCTCTTCCAGCTGTAACTATTCTGTGATCCTGTGATTCTATGATTCTACAGCTTCTTCTCTTGCTCCACAGCTGTCAATACAGAAGATTTTCATTTTCATCTGTAGTATTTCACTAATATGAAAATATAGTTTAAACATAATATTGAAATCCATGCTGGATTTGTACTTGTCACTCACTGCTTTTTATTCTCTTAGTCACCACTCCACTTCTTAGCTACTTCAGAAGGGCACCACTAAATATCCATGCTATTATTTTTCACTTCATATATGACTCTTGTTCTGAAGCATTACTGCTTGTCACAGTCTGCCTCTTCCAGTGTCTACAACTGAAAGACATAGGTAAACCTCTCTGTTTTCCCAGGAGTTTTGTGCAGCTGATGTCAGATGCTGGGAATTTGAGCTCTCATGTTACCCCTCTTGGTCACTCCTGCTATTTCATTATTTGAGTTTGATGGCCCTTTGAAAAATGCCAAAGCATTTTAGAATGCTTATCATACCATGGGCATGGAAGTGGGATTTTGCCTCCAGGCAGTTTAGTCTTGGTGGTTGCACAGCTGTTGTTACCAGGATGGTGCTATTTCCTTTTTGGAGTCACAGTCAACTCCCAGGCAGTCTTATTTTTGTAAAATAGTAAAGTCCCAGTCTTGATCTCACTGATGCTAGTGGGAGTATTCATCTTTGTAGGCTTTTGTTCTGACTGTAAGCTTTTAAGATGATGGAAGTATGCAAGGATTTAATTGTTCATATTAGTATTAACTGAGATGATTTTAATTGTTCGGTATTTAGTCAAGTAACTAACTGCTTATGCTTCACAATGTTGCAGCACATTTGGGTAATGGTCATGTCACTGATTTTTAAGGAGTTACTCAAGTGTAAAATTGATGAACTGTAGGATAGAATTGTGTCATGAATATTTTACCTTCCTGCTGCGTTTGTGATGCAAATTTAAGTGACACTTCCTTGTTGGATCCCTTGGCATAAGAATTCTCTGAGCTTTCCATAGTGTGTCTTGCTCTAAAATAAAATAAAGTACCATCACTGGTCATCTTATTCTGTGTCTTATGACACTGGTTGTTCTTAGAAAAGCTCCCATTTCTGGCTTAATATAAAATTTCATAAGAATCTCAGTTTATGTTACAAATGGTAAAAATTTGACTCAGATGATAACAAAATTTTGGTGATGTGAATCCTGAAGATTAACAGAAGATGCAAAAGCTGAAAGCAGTGGAGTAGAGACTATTTGAAACAAACAAACCCCCAGAAAACAATGGTTTGACATTCATAAAGGTAGTTTATTTGTCTTTCTAGTGTTGGGAACAGGCAGAACTTAAAATCTGGAAAGATTTTGAAATTTAGATGCTAGATTCTCTCCAGATCACAGAGAACTGGAATGGCCTAAAAAGAGTAAAGGACTAGGGGCAGTGGGGAATCTCCCAAGTGCAGTTGCTGCTGGTTGGTTCAGGTTACAGAGTAAAAAGAGGATATCTGTGGGATAATTGTATAATAGAACAACTTAAAATTGAGAGTAAGTGAACAAGGGGAGCTTGGCAGAGTGTGTGTTTATTGATGGTGAGAGCTAAGAGGAAAGATGCTTGCAGTGCCAGGTGTTGTTTCAGTAACTTTAGGACCAAAATGATTTTATTTCCCTTTTGTTGCAAATAACTAAAACTGCCACGTTGGAAAAGATTAGAGAAACAGTTAATTTCTTTAACAAACTATGAATCTATTAATTAAGGGCTTCACTGTGCAGACACCTTGAATAATGGGAGACATGAGGTTTTATAGCTTGTAGTGTAGTATAGACTCCACCTTTATTTTTAAGCATTTATGTAGAAGATGATGAGAAGGATCTCTAACAGATGCTTGAAAAGAGATGAAGAGATGAAATTCTCTAATGAAATAAAAAATCATGGGTTTATTTTTTCACTTGTAAAAGAGGAGTCTTATTATTCAGTTGCTAGGATAGCAGAGGACAGTGTCAGACTCACAGAATCACAGAGTGTTAGGGGTTAGAAAGGACCTCTGGAGATCATTCAGTCCAACCCTCCTGTCACTGCAGGTTCCCCTAGAGCAGGTTGCACAGGATGGGGTCCAGGAAAGTTTGGAATGTCTCCAGAGATGGAAACTCCATCACCTCCCTAGGCAGCCTGTTCCAGTGCTCCACCACTCTCAAAGTAAACAAGTTCCTCCTTATGTTTAGATGGAACTTCCTATATTTCAGTTTACCTCTTGTCCTGTCACTGAGCAGCACTGGAAGAACACTGGCCCCATCCTCCTGACACCCACCCATTAAGTACTGGTAAGCACTGGTAATATCCCCTCTCAGTTTTCCTTTCTCTAGGCTAACCAGCCCCAGCTCTCTCAGCCTTTCCTTGTAAGAGGAAATCAGATGTTCTAGTCCCCTAAGCATTTTTGTTTCTTTGAAAATGTTAATTCTTTGCCTTCTTTTTTTAGTTCATGCTGTGTGCCATTTTCTATACTTTTATTTCTTATATGTGAACAGAAGTCTTTCAGAGTCAACTACAGGCAGAATGTTGGCATGCTCTTTTAGATAGCATGCTTGTCTTTGTATTGCTCCTTTACACCACTTTTCCATGCCACTAATGCCTTCACTCCAGCAGAAAGCCCTAGAAAATGTAATAAAATTGTCTGCATGGGGAGAGCATTCATTTTCCTCACTGCAGCTACTCTGGAAACTCCTTTTCTTCACCACAGGCTTTATGAGTGTCAGAAGGCAGTCTCTGTACAATGGGTGTACTTCTGCTTTCCCTGGCTGAGTTCCAGAGAGGAGCCAGAGGTTCAGATTCTTCCATGCCTGGTTGAAAGTCAACTGAGAAGAGTTTCAGTCTTCCAGCTAGGCAACGTGGAAAGGTCATTCTGCTGTTCTGGGGGAAGGAATCAAACATAAAGGCAGTGCTTTGTTTAACAGAACATGCCCAGTTTGTCTTCCCTTTATCCCCACTTTCTTTTTTCCCCCATTTTCTAGTGGAACCTTAAAGTTAGTTTTATGTTATTTAAATAACAGTATTTGCCTCAGAGCTGTATTGGTGCAATTGGGAAAACAAAGTCAACAACACAGCTGGCTTTTAGATGGGTCATAAGCATGAGCAGAGGATAAATGGAAGAAAAAAAAGGTGTATTTATTCTGTGGAAATGATATAAACAGGTGAGTAGTGCTTGCTAGAATACAGATTGGTTGTAGGTTGTTGGTTACTAAATTGTGAACTATTTCATGTGTGTCCTACCTGAATAAGTGGGTTTCATCCTAGTTATTTTGAATATCTCATATTCTCAATCACTGTAGTTGTCATGCTACCTTTTTTCCCTCCTTCTTGATTGAACATGTGTGGTTGGCTTAAGCAGAATAGAAAATAAGTGCTAACAATTGTCAGCAGTACATAGTTTTAAGGAAAAGTGACCTCTGCTGTAATCCTTAATGCTGTCCAGATTCAGGAGTGCATGCTGCTGCTTCTCAGTGTCACAGTTTCCTAACTCCTAGCAAAACAACTGTATGAAATTTCTCTGTGAGAATGCAGGTAAATCTTTTCTCTTTGCTTACTGGATTATTTTGAATGGGAAAGTTTGTATTTGTGGTGATGCTTAACAATTAGAGTCAAAGTTTGAAAGTAATCCTGTCTTGTCCTTTGTGCCCAGCTGCACCTCGCTGCCTGCTCCATGAGCAGCACTCGGTGCTCCCAGCAGCCAGGTTGCTGCTGCCTCCAGCTGCACTGTGACATGATTAAAGCTGAAGGAAAAAAAACCACAACAGGACCTTCTCTCCCAAATTTCTTTCTTTTTGGCAAACAGTTCAGCTACATCATTATTAGACAGACAAAGACAAACCCAGAAACGGTAGTCACCTATATTTCCTCTTTGTTCTGCTCTAGATGGATGTGATCTTTCAAGTGGTCCCTGTCCTTTCTCATGTCCCTTCCTGGCACCAAGATGAAGTAATTTCTCCTTGGACTGCTTCTACCATAACAGATTTCCATTTGTTTTCATTTCTTCTTCCAGGTGTGATCTGCCTTGCAGCTGCAGTGAGTCAAGGTTACTTGAACCTTTCACTCTGTCTGGGGTCATTTGTTCATCCCATCACTTATGGACCCAGAGCAGGGCCATTACTTTTACTCTCTTCTGCCTTTAGCTGGAAATGGGACTTGATAAACTACTACATGAGCTGTAGTACAGACACTGTGTATCTGAGGTTCCCTGATGGTGAGACCCATAGAGAGCAATGGCAGAAGCCTTCCCTTGATTGAGGCTATATTCACATCTAGCAAAGTGCAAGAGTTGTGTAAGTTGCATTTACAAGTGTGCTAACAACAAAAGCTGTTGAAAGAGGTAAAGAAAACAGTGTCATCCAGTTCTGCAAGGTGGAGAGATGAGCTTGGAGAATTTGAGTGACTTGACTGATCAGAAGTTTAAACTAGTTAAGTGTATGTGGCTAAGAATGAACATAAACAAGTCAGTTTGTTTACTAGCAGTAAATACTGCTGCCATAATCTTCAATAACAGCATGTGGAAGCCAGGTGATGTTATGTTGAAGTAAACTAAGAATAAAAGATGATGTTAACCTACTATAAACACAAACCAATTCTAAAAAATGAGAATACATTGATTTTCAAAATGAGGAAAAAGAATGTTGTGCTGCAACTAATTACAAGTCAATTAAAGGATTATTCTAAGACAGTTACAACTTCATGGCTATAGAACGTAGGGTGAAGAAGTGACATCTGTGTTCAAGAGCTTCTCTGTTGGCTTTGGCACAGCAAGGCTGTTCTCCCACACACCTCTAGGATGTGGTTAAATGTTTTTATAGGTGGAACTGTCCTGTTTAGATGCTGAGCATCTCAGTTACATTACATTAGGAAGGTTGCCTCTTGTGTATTTGTTCCTTCTCCTGACTGTCATGTATCATGGAGGACAAGGGGCACATCCTGTTTGGATGAGGAGTGCAGTGTTATGTTTAATTCAGGAATGAGAAGATGATTGAAGTGAGAATGTAGGGGATCAAAAGGGTGGAATCATAAAGAAGGAATGGCAATTGGCAAAAGACTGAAAGGGGGAGGAGTCAGTGGGGTGGAGGGGAGCAGAATAGGATATTTAGGAGGAAGAGTTGGGGGGAAAAGGAAGGAGAGTCACATAAGGCCAGAAAGTTGCAAAAGATGAATGAGATGGGCTGAAGTAATCCGTGGAGAAAGGGCTTTGGAGAATGCATCCTGGATGCTGAGCCCAAGAATGCTTAATCTGCATGCAGTTTTTCTGTCCAAAACCACATTGAAACAGCAAACAGCATTGTCCCTCCTTTCATGGCTTTCTCTGTAGAAGATAGAAGGCCTACATTTTGTCATCTTTTGCATCGTCAGACAAATGGTGGAAAGAGTAGGCCCTACTCTCTTACCAGAATAGCTTAGTATTTTTTTTTTGTCCTCAGTTTTATGTTAAAAGTCCTTGTTAAAAAACTGTGATTATGAATCACATCCTGGGCTGCATCAAAAGAAGCGTGAGCAGCAGATCCAGAGAGGTGATTCTGCCACTGTACTCTGCTCTGGTGAGACCTCATCTGGAGTACTGTGTTCAGCTCTGGAGCCCTCAGCACAGAAAGGACATGGACCTGCTGGAGTGGGTCCAGAGGAGGGCTAGGAAAATGCTCAGGGGCCTGGAACACCTCCCCTAGGAAGACAGGCTGAGGGAGCTGGGATTGTTCAGCCTGGAGAAGAGAAGGCTTCAGGGGGACCTAATAGTCACCTTCCAGTACCTGAAAGGAACTTACAAAGAGGCTGGAGAGGGCCTGTTTACAAAGGCCTGTAGTGAAAGGACAAGGGGAAATGGCTTTAAATTAGAGAAGAGTAGGTTTAGATTAGATATTAGGAAAAAGTTCCTTCCCATGAGGGTAGTGGAACACTGGAACAGGTTTCCCGGGCAGGTGGTTGAGGCCCTGTCCCTGGAGGCATTCAAGCTGAGGCTGGACAGGGTTCTCAGCAACCTGATTTAGCTGGGGATGTCCCTGCTCACTACAGGGGGTTTGGGCTAGATGACCTCTAAGGTCCCTTCCAACCCAGATGATTGTATGATTCTATGAATCAAGTGCTCTAGCTTGGAATAGGAATTGTTAGTATTTAAGTTGCAAATCCAAGATAAGAATTTCAGCAAGTGTTTACAGTTAGATCTGGCCAAAAGAGTACCTGAGGAGCCTTTAAAACAGACTAACCAGGTGTTAATAGACCTCATTAAATTTTAACTGTGGGATTTAAAGGCCTTGTCTATACATGCAGTTACAGGATTCCTTGGGTGGAGGGGCTGCCTCCCAAGGAGTGCTTTATATCCATTGATCCTAATCCACTGTAATCTAGTTTGCTTGTTGTCTTGGTTTTTGACTGCTTCAGGAACCAGTGCTACTTGGGAGAATTAGGCATATCACTAAACCCAAAAAACCCAAAGAAAATTAAAAAAGCATTTCTTAGATTGTCCATTTAAAAAAGTGACAGCAAAGCTCTCAATGTCATGGAGTTCAAGGCCTGTGCTGGGACCTAGTTCAGAGGAATTGTGCCTGGCTCCTGGGCAGCACGGATCTTGTTAAGTGCCTTCTGAATGAGTGAGGATAGGTGTACAGCTAAGATGCAGCTTTCTGGCTTAGTTCCTTCCCAAACCAGTTGAATTTTTTTTTCTGAGTCTTGTGCCATAGTTGCTAGGATGATAAAATCCTCTCCTAAAATTAGTGCTGGAGGAAGAGGTTCTTTGGGAGCATTTTCTGGAGAAGGGGCTTTACTGTTTCATTCTGGGATTAATTTATCTTCTATAATTCCACTGCATAAAACCCTGGAATTTTATTGTCATTATATATAAATGAAATTAATAAATTTATATCAACTATATATTAAATACATTAAATTAAAATTGTGAAAATAGGTGTACTTATTTATAAATATACATGGTTTTGCAGAGACAAGTTTCATCTTGCTTTGCTATCTGTATTCATGGCTGATGGACTGTGTGGTACCAGGAGACGAATAAATGGAGAGGAAGGTTATTCTCATTGACTTGTTTAACCTTTTCTGTGTGAGGGCTTTAATTTAAAACAGCAGTGCTTGCAGAAGTGCTGCCTAAAGATAAGAAAAAAATGCTGTTTTCAGTAGTTGTCTGTTCCTGTGGTTTTATGTGACTACCACAGTATAAACAAACTAACAAAGAAATACAATAAAATATGCTATCCTTTTCCTTTCTTTAGTCTCCTAACTTTCCCTCACCCCATTTAGTTGTGTCACAAAGAAGTGAAATACTGTTGATACTCTGGTGCAGAGACAGAGGCCAGTCAAGTAATGGGGCAGATGCAACCAAGTTTACCATCAGAGTACAGTAAGAAACTGCTTCTCCATTGCCTACAGGCATGAGCAGAGGACACACTGCCTTTCAGGAAGTATGTCAATAGCTTTGGAGTCTTTGCTGTTATTCCATTTCACATAAAATGCTTAGTTTTAACTACCTGCTTCTTTAGCTGTGTTCAAGGCAAGTTAGAGATTTTCCAGTGTATTCAGAAAACACTGTGAGAACATTTAATGTGGCCAGTACTCCCAAATCTGTGGAGCTAAGGACCAGTGGGTGTGTTACTGCTTTACATTTATCATCACTTTGTCTGATTTAAAGTTTCAGGGTTTTTTTTAAGGAGATTTATTTTGCATGTGGGTGTGTTTGTATATTTAGAATTTCTCTTTCTGAAGATGTCTAAGCTAGCCACTTTGAACAGGACATGACCTTCTGCTTGCTCTTGGGAACCCTGATTCACCTGTGTTGTTTTTAACATTGTAAATATCAGGGTATTTTTTCATGAATGATACTGGTATTTTTTTTCCTGCGGTTGAGTTTGTCACTTTATTTACCATAGATCAGAAACCCCAGCAAGCTGCCTGTGTGCTTTAACAATCGCTATTGTTGTGCTGTAACTGGAGCTGTTGATGTGGGGTGACATTCTTGCCCTTGATTAGTCAGTCAGTAGGCTTTGTGCAGCTGTTCGGGTGGCGTTTGGGGAGGCAAGTTCCATCGCACCTACAAGGCCCCTGAAAACAAGAAATGTCTCTGCTGGAGACTGTGTGATTATTTTATTGATCTTAAAAAGACATATCTGCATATCCTGGAAAGTGGTGGGCAAAGCTGTTTGTAAACACAGCCAGAGTCCTGCTGATTGGATTCAGCCAGTCCTGTGGAGACCTGAAGCAAAGAATTAGACAGACTTGGGCTCACTTGTCTTTAACTTCACTAGGAACATTGTCAGAGTCAATCTGAAGAAGATGGTTCCTTCATAAATACTCATACTTTCACAGAAGCCAGGACTCCTGTGACTACCATTCTAAATAATGCTTTGCAGAATCCATTGTTTTTGAATAAACTTCCTATCCCTCAAGGATTTTGAAGGCAATCCTCATCATTGCATAATTAGTCCACAAAGGTACTCATCTTCCTGGGGGACTGGTCTCTGCTCCTACCTTTAAGCTTTGTAATGTTACTAAATACTGCTTTTTCTGTGATGGTGTAAAACCTCAGTAAACCATTAGCCTCTGCAAAGATAGTGGTGCCAGGCCTGCCTACTATTTTTCATTCTTCTGATTTTTAATGTTTAGTAATCTTTACTTGTCTAGTCATGAAAGTGCAGTGTTTCAGAAATCTCTTCTAGTGTAGAAGTGTCCTGGACTTCACTTGAAAGATCTTGTCCTGCTCACTGGTTTTTAAGTCATGGACCAGTGCTGCAGCATCTGCCCCAGTTACTCCTTGTTTCAGGTTTTTGGTTTGGGTAACTGCAGAGCTCTGTTCTTTTATGAGACTCACAGAAACTGATATTCCTTGTGCTTATGTAGGTGTGAGAAATACATAGTCCCATTCTAGTACAGGGACAGTTCCAGAAGATCTCTATGTTGAGGCTTTGCTGGATCATGTCAGTATGTGTTTCATTGCCAAAGATAAGTTTCCTTTATACTTTCTTTTTATTAGCAGAAAATCTTGCTCTTTTCTAGGGGATCATTTAATCAGCTCTGGTTTTTAATTTGTAGCTCTACCTTACATGAAAGAATATGAATTTCAGGAGGTTGAATTCGCTGCAGTGAGTGTAGAGCAAATCTGATGTGTAGAACAAACCAGTTGTTAACAAAGTCCCACTCAATAGAAAATAAATTTCTCTGCACCTCAGGTCATAGTCATACTGTTAACTGCAGTACTGTAAAATCAAGTAGTTCACATCTTGTCAGCATCTTGTGACTGGGCAGACTGTGTCTTATTTCATTACAGTAATTTCAAACAGTAAATAATTTGATCCTTTTACCTCAGGCAGTAACTATTTGAGGCTTACAAGCCAAGCTTTGGACTCTGAGCTCCAAAAAAAAAAAAAATAGCTCCTCCCTATAAAGTACTGGGAGACTTGCAGGGACTCTCTTTGGTTGCTTTTTGTAAGGTGGTTTGAGTAGTACAGAGAGTTCAGCTGAGGAGCTTGGTGCTCAGTGGTTGACCTGTGTGACTGGGTGCCATGACCTGACCTCCTTTACACCCTTCCTTACCCCTTTTAGCTGGATTAGCCCTGGATATGTCTGCAAGCTGCAAAACGGCCATTTTAGCCTGTGTTTCTTTACATGTGTTGCTTCATGTATAATACAAAACTTTGATTTGCCCCTGAATAGCATGGTGAAATACGAGAGTACAGAGCTAAACTAAGCCTCAACCCAGACCTCATGCTGTTAAACCTTCACTGAAGTTTACCCTTGGTTTCAAGGGGCTGGGTCTGGCTCTGCTGCCGTTGATGACTTTGTTCAGCTGGTTGCCTTGGGGCTGTGTTTCCTTCCTATTGGAATAACAGCAGCATAATGAGAAGGGCAAATCTCCTCTGTGGCTGGGCATTTGGTTCATTTTCCTTTAGCATGATTCCTCCTGTGGGTTCTTCTGGGAGCCCCTTTCCTCCTCTGTGGTCATTCCTGTCACCTGCTATCCTTTCATCAGTTCTGTCTCACGACATCGTGTGCCAGCGACCCTCCTTGACCTGCTGCTTGTCTGGTGCGTGTCAGTGTGCAAGGTCTGCAGGCTAAGCAAGGTTCATGAGGTTTCATGATCATTCTTAGCATAAGATTTCTGCTTTTAGAATGTCAAATCTCTTGTGTATAAAAAAGCTGTTAATTCCATATTGTGATAATAATAAAAAGCTATTAGAGCAAAATCCATTTATAGCCCAGAAATATTTGCAAAGGCTAAAAATACATCCTAACTTGGACAGAGAGACAGGCTTTGGTCTGGCAACCCTGGTGGTGGTAATCAATCCTTCTGCCTGGGACAGGCAGGTGGCATGTCACTCAGCCTGCCCCCCTTAACTGTCATCCTGTCCCTGTTGCGCTGGTCAGCTCTGTCTCAAGTTAGATGTCTTAAGGTTGTCTTTCATCTCCTCTTGTAGCATAACTGTATTGTGTATAGATCTGTAAAGATTTAGAGGGAGTAAGGCAAACATGGGATAAAGTTATCACAGTGGCAAAGTTAATGGTGATTTTTGTAACCTGATCTAGTGTTCTTCTAGGACTTACAGGAAGGACATCGAGGCACTGGAGAGGGTGCAGAGAAGGGCAACTAGGCTGATCAGGGGTCTGGAGAACAGGCCTTATGAGGAGAGGCTTAGTGAGGTGGGGTTGTTTAGCCTGGAGAAGAGGAGGCTGAGGGGAGACCTTATCGCTCTCTTCAGCTACTTGAAAGGCCGTTCTAGGGAGGCGGGTGTTGGCCTCTTCTCCCTTGTGACTAGTGACAGGACTAGAGGGAATGGGCTCAAGCTGTGCCAGGGTAGGTTTAGATTGGATATTAGGAAGAATTTCTTTACTGAAAGAGTGCTGAGATATTGGAATAGGCTGCTCAGGGAGGTGGTGGAGTCAGCATCCCTGGAGGTTTTTAAGAAGAGGCTAGATGTGTTTCTTCAGGGGATGATTTAGGGATAAGAGTAGTGTAGGGTTATCGGTTGGACTAGATGATCTTGAGGCTCCTTTCCAACCCTAATGATTCTGTGATTCTGTGACTTGGAGTTTTCCAAAATGTTTGCATTCTTCTTAACGTTCTTCATGATTTCTCTCTACCTACAAAGTAATTCTAGTTTGTGAGCCTGAAGTACATGGTTATATATTTCAGAGTTCAAAGAGAGTTCTTGGTGTTCTACCATATTATTCTCTGCCCCCCTTCAGTGACATGAAATGAAATGTAACAAAAATTTGAATGATGGGACTGAAGAAAATCAGCTACCACTGAGGTCAGTGTGTGGCTGTTTTTAGTCCTGTGAGAACAGAAATTGGCCCTCAAGGTTTTAGTGACTAACTTGTGTTTTCCTGAGTTGAGAATACAGCGTATGACTTTTAAAACACAGGAGTAGGACTGTAACTGAAAATTTGGCTACAGAGATCTTTTGAAGCCTTAGGGGATGAAAGGCTAAAAGGCTTAATTATATCAGAGCAAGGAGCTCACAGGTGGGTACAGTCACTTCCAGAAGAGAGTTATTGTACAAGTGCACTCGGTGTTATAATTAGTGTGGAGTCTGAGCGCCTTTACACTTCTGGCTAGGTAGCTAAATCCAAAAGTCTGATCAATCTGTGTGACTTTATCTGTTGCCATAGCAAAGCTGATTCAGCTATGTGTTGCCCTATCTCTGTCTCCTGTTTGCCTTGCCATCCTCTTGAGTGCAGCACAGCCAAAATTAAACTCCCTGTCATTGATCCACAAACTTCCTCAAGTTTAATCACCTTTTCTCCCTTCTCTCTTTTTGCTTCCCCCCCCAACCCGGTTGAGAACACTTACCAGTCCCTAAGGCTGAAACACGTGATTCTTCTCTCAAGGCTCTTAGTCTGTAGTTTCAGACTACAGAGTGCTTCTGAAACCTTGCCCTTCTCTCTGTGTGCAGTATAAGATGTCTTCCAGAGAGTCTGAGTCTTGTACTGACTGCTGTAGATTCCATCTTTATGCTACTCCGGATGCCAAGCTTAACCAGTCATCTCAACATCCATTTTCACTAAAATCATCATCTTTCTGATTGCTGTCCTATAATCCTCCTCTTCCACTCTAAAATGTCTGAGCTTCTTGTCTTTATCTTCAGTGCAGTTCACAGCTCTCTCTGCCATATCATTTCTCATTCCTTAAATTCTACTGTTCTGCAGACATTACAGAACTCCCTTTGCCAGTTGTTCTTGTGTTGCTCTTTATCAGCCACTCTTTATGCATGGCAATGACTTCTCAAAAGTGACCTTTTAATCTCCTTGAAGCCTTAAAATCTCTCTCCATGGTGGCACTTGTCTGTGGGGCAGCATGGTGTTGCTATCAACAGGAAGTCATCAGAGGTCTGTGGACCCTTGAGTATGGGCAGGGGAGGACAGAGTGTGTCGAGGTGAGTTTAGATCTCCCAAACTCTAGGGGATCGGACCGTAGATACTCCTGGTGAAACACAAAGGGTACTTGAAACAGTTCAACTCAGTGAAAGCATTTATTTTGGGGGTATGTGTGGTAACCAAGAAAAGTGGTCAGTGAAATTTCCCAATCATTGTAGGCTTGTTTTAAAAAATGAGGCATGGTCTTTGGGCCAAGTCATCAAATGAAACTGACTGGGATGCTTTTTTATTTTAATATGTTACTCTTTTATTCTTCTTTCATAATGTGAGCTGGCATTATATCTCTGGATAGTGTTTTCAGAGTGTGTTTCTTCTCTTCCTGCAATTCAGAAAACATCCTAGAAATTATTTTAATGTTTCTTTGTGGAGGAGAATCTTTTATTGTTCGTGAAACTGAAGAGAGAACAATGAGTGATGTGCTGGCACAGATGAAAGAGTAACAATATCATATGTGTGTGGTGTAAACATCAGCTGGTGAGCTTTTGTGTGTTGTTTTTTTTTTTTAATGCCCAGTGTTTCTGATTCTTGTTCCATTTGTCTTGACACCACATGCAAAACAAATGAATCTCCTTTAATATAAAGTGTATCAGAGGGTGTGAAGATCAGAGGGAGAGCAAGACCTACTAATGTAGGCAAACCCATCATCACAGATCTCATATCCTCTCTTTTCAGCCTCTTGAGTCTGCTGGTGAGTATATTTGTGTATTTTGTACACTGCATTAAAAGTTCTGTAGAATCATAGAATGTTAGGGGTTGGAAGGGACCTAGAAAGATCATCAAGTCCAACCCCCCTGCCAAAGCAGGACACCCTAGATAAGGTCACACAGGAAGCAGTCCAGGTGGGCCTTGAATGTCTCCAGAGTAGGAGACTCCACACCCCCCTGGGCAGCCTGTGCCAGTGTTCCCTCACCCTTACTGGGAAATACAGTCTTAGCTTGTACTGAGCTGTGCTGTTCAGAGGCTACATGAAGACATTGCTGCTCTCCCTCCAGTTTTTCCCACTTTGCTGCAGTCTGGCCTTCAAAGGCTGGCTGAACAGTTTGCAAACTGAATGCTGTTCTGGGTCTTGTCTTTTCTCAGGGCCTTTCCATAGATTTGGTGGGAGTGTATCCCTCTGCTTTCTCCTCAGAGGAAGAGGGTAGAAAGCAGAGCAGGACAACTTGATCAAAGGACAGAAATAGACACAGCCAGTGTGGAGCTTCACTGGCTTCTAGGGGCTTGAGGATAACTGCAGTTTTCTAAGTGCAGTGCTGTTTGTTGCTGTGGCCTGGGTCTGCATGGAACTGATGACACAGGCTTTGGTGTCATCAGCCTTTTGCTGTTTGGTTGGTCACATCTTTCCAGGATGGCATTTCTCTTAAAACTCACATCAACACATTAAAATATAGAAGCTGTCATCTGGCATTGTAGAAACCCCTTTTTAATTTGTATCAGAACTTTCTTGATCTCTCCCTAAGAAAATACCCTAACAACCAAACACACAAACTTCTTAAAAAAGAAAATAGTTTAAATTGTGGTTGGGGTGGTGATCTGAAAAGAAGCAATACAGCCACAAGCCAAGAGGTTCTGTTATACACTTTGTGTAATGTCTGCTGAGATGTTTTTGGACTCTATTCAGGTTTTGTGTGTCTTGATAGCTGGATGTGACTTCTTCAAATGGATGTCCTCTCTTATTAAAGGCAGAAATAAATTCATACTGAAAACTGAGTCCAACTGGAAAAAAGTATTTTTGTGGTAGTTTTTGAATGCTGCTCACTTCTGTCTGTGCAGTTCTGCTTTGTTGGCTTTTTGTAGCAGTTGAGCCTTGGTCCTACTGTAGGCCTTGAGGGAGAGAGTTGTACAAAAGCAAATATATTAGAAGGTCAATGAGCTACAGAATTTTTTTCACAGGATATTGTTCTAGTGCAGTACTTAACCAGCAGTGATTTTTCTGGTCAGAAAAGAACCCAGACGTGGAGATCTACAGCGCTGCAGAGGACAAGAATGTCTTCTTACATGGCTTTAGTCTGAGTTGGTTAATGACATTTTTAAAAAGCCTAACTAAGAAACTCCAATGCTGGATTGGCTTTTTTTTCTCCCACTACTTTTAACCACTATTATTTCATTATTTCCTCGTATTTCTCCTGTGCTCTGTTTGTGTTTGGTATTAATTTCCTGTTTAATAGTTTAGCTGCAAACTTTCAGGGTCTGCGACCCTTGTTTGATTTCTAAACCTTTTGGAGCACTCATTACTGGGACTAGAAGACACTATTTAAAATGCTTTTTGAGATGATTTCATGTCTCATTTGTGGTGAGGTATAGCTATGTAACTATTATAAAACTACAAAGTGCTGGCTGACTGAAATCCTGTGAATACAAAACGATCCTTTGGGGTCCATCTTGGCTTTGATGTATGTGCCCACAGTTAAATAACAATATTTCTTCCATACAGGTGTGGGAACCCTTAATTTACATTCCTGCACATTGTATCAGAAGTGCAGTTCTTGTTGCAGTAGCTGAAGATGTAGATAGCATCCTCTGCACAGGATGCTAAACCCAGGCAGATCTGCAGAGATTTATGCAGCTGAGTTATCCCTACGTGTTTTGGGAATAGGCCAGCTGAATTCTTTGTCCTGTGTAACATAGATGGAAAGTAGTAGCAGAAAAAATGTTCAAGTGAGAATTTGATGAGTACAGTTTCTTCCTGAGCCAGATGGGTGTGCAGTTAGCAAGTTTTTGACTATTTTCAGGACACAAAGCATTTATTTACTACCTGTTGTGGTTTCGTGTTTGCAGGGTTCAGGTGCAGTGTGTGACAGAGTATCACAAATGTAAATGGTGAGACAGTCACTCTTAGGGTTTAGCTTTTTTTGTGTGTGGTTTTGTCAGTACATGGTCTTTACTCTGGTTTTTGAGGTGGTCATAGCCTTCTCAATGGTTGCCCCTTCATTTGCAATTAAGTTTAAACTTCAACCTCCAAAAATATCCAAAAGTCCTATTTAGTTTGTAGCAAACTATTGTTGTAACGGACAATATTGTGTGTTATGCCTTCTGTCTTTCTGTTTCAGCAAGTATCTCTTGATATCAGTCTGGATTATGAATGTTGTGGATGGTGTAGTCGAGACATGCCTGACATTCACAATGTCATGGATGATCAGATATACCTGGGAAGCAGCTAGTTTGGAAACTGGGAAGAGATTACCCACAGCAGCCGAGGTCTTCATAGGCTGGAAAACCTGTTCTTGGGGATCCTGGTTGTAGCTGTTTTACTATTTATCCAAAGTATCTTGCTGAACAGTGTCTAGAGTTCATCAGTAGGAGCTTGAGGTCTTCTCTGGGGCCAGGAGGCAAGTGTACCCAAGCCATGCAGGGAGCTTAAGCTTCCTGGACTCCAGAGAAGTCTTTTCCTCTGGGCTGCTTCATGGAATTCTGCTAGATGTTCATCTTGCATAGACTTAAGGAAACTGCACTTAGTTGTTTGCATATAGAATTGTTTCTTTTGTTTAAGAAACAATACATGAACAGCTGGTGTGTGTGCACAGCTGGAGTGGGCAGTGCAGCTAATATTACAGTTTTATTCTTGGCTCTTTGCTTGCCTCCTGGTAAGCCCATCAAATCAGTTAACAGGTTGTTTTCCAGATTTGGGTCTAAATGTTGCATTTTGTTTTACAGAAGGATAGCAAGATATCTTAGAGTGCTGTATTTTATGAAGCCTTTTGCAAGAATCACACACAGAATCACAGAATTAGGAGTTGGAAGGGACCTCAAAAGATCACCTAGTCCAACCCCCCTGCCACAGCAGGATTCCCTAGACCAGCTCACACAGAAACGTGTCCAGATGGGTCTCGGGTATCTGCAGAGAAGAAGACTCCACAACTTCTCTGGGCAGTCTGTGCCAGTGCTCTGCCACCTGAACTGGGAAAAAACTTTTTCTTGTATTCATATGGAACCTCCTGTGCTTCAGCTTACAGCCATTGTCCCTTGTCCTGTCACTGGGCTTCAGTGAGGAAGAGCCTGACCGAGGGTCGAGGGGTTCGTTGCATATCCTTGGGTGTTCTGTGGCTGAAAATACTGCAAACAGTGATGGGAACACCAGCATGTGATACAACCTTTTTATATAGATTTTAAACACAAATAATAAGTATTTTGGATGTGAGCACTTTCCCTTCTGGCTGCTGCAAACAACAGGGTCTTGCATTACTTCACTTCCCTGTGGCTTCGCATCGGTTCCAGATTTCAGACATTGAGGAGTGATATAGTGACAAAGGAGCACTTTGTGCCTTCTCTTTCTCTCCCCTAGAAGTTCATGGTCCTTTGTGTATGTGTGGAACACGTCAGTGGTAGTTGAGACTTCACATCCACCAGCCAGATGAGCTCAAATTGAGGCTTGTCATGAACGAGAAAGTGATGGCAATAAACAGTAAGTCAGAAAGAGAAATAGAATTATGCCTGAATGAAAGAAGAGTTTGAAAGAGGATTTTAGGTTTCCATCATTTTTAAGAAGTGAGCCTCAGCTAGGCAGTGCATTTCAAGGGTCTGTGCCTTAATTATGAATGCTTAACAGCATTCATTTTTGCTTGCATTTCTTAACTAGTAGGATATATCCTTTGTGTAGGAATCCTTGTCTGTGCAGCTGCCTCTGGTTTGTTTGACAGTTCTCCCTATCATTGTGTTTGCGCTGAATTCTGTTATCCTTCCTTCACTATCCAGACTAATAAACTATATATATATATATATAAAAAATTATTCCTTCTCACATATGGACCAGGTATCTCCCTTCTCCATGCCCTTACTCTTCCTTACTCTATATTATCATAGAATGGCTGAGGTTGGAAGGGACCTTAAAGATCATCTAGTTCCAACCCCCCTGCCATGGGGAGGGATGCCACATGCCCTAGACCAGGTCATCCAGGGCTACTACTGTGTGCCTTACCAGTCTGTACCGAGTGATCCTCTTTGTGTTTGGCTGACAAGGCTCCATTCAGTCCTTCTGGAAAACAGAAGTACTGTGATGCTGTCTGCAAGGCAAGCTCCTGCAAGCTGCTGGTGCTGTTCGCTGAGCTGCCCCTGTACGCCAACACCAAGAGAGACGTGAACAAGAAATGTTAGGAGTTGATTTTTCATGGATCTAAGAGGAAGCTGATCAAATAAAAAAAAAGACAGAGGGTAAAAGATAAAATGTTACTTTTAATCTTCACAAACATCTCCTGTTCTTCAAGACCAGCTGATTTAAGAACAGTGCCATTTTCTGTTAAAATGCTTGAAGTGCTCTTTTGAAATATAAACCATAAAATATAAACAATAAAATCTGTAGCATAATCTGCTCTGTTAAAGGAAGCAAATACCTAAGAAAAAGCTGAGTTGTCAGGTGAACTCACCCAGAGAAAACTCATGTTTACACAGGGCTTTTGGGAGTAAAGATAACAAGAAGTCAGTAGAGATCCTTTGACTGAAAAGGTAATAATTTGTGACAAGTGCTAAATGTATGTTGCCATTCTAGTTCTAGGGCACTAAATTGTTAAGTATTTCATAGACATCTGGGTTTGGTCTGGTGGTGTGTTGTGGTGTTTTGGTTTTTTTGGTGTTTGTGGGGTTTTTTTGTGAAGTTAGAAACTGTTGAAAATAACCTAGGAGTTCCCTCTTTTTCTGTAGTGGTTCTCATACAGTAAATGCAGGCCCTGGAACTGTATTGCCTACAGATTTAGTGTTCATCTTGACTATGGTAGTGGGGCTGAATATACAGAAATCCCCATATGAGGCCTCTAAATTTATTTTTTGAGAATTTTTTTAGCATTTCTGGAAGACCTCACCATAGCTGTCATCTAGGAACACAATTGCTAATTCAGCCTTGCTGTTTTTATAAGAGGAAGGTTATGTGTTTTTTCATTATTGAAAGTTATTGCCAAAGCATGGAGGATTTTGTGCTGTATGTCTTCATTAAAATTTTATATCATAGCATTGATGTTCATAGCATTGGTTTGTACTCATACCTTTACTAAAGTTTTATTAATTTCTAAGTTTCTCTAATTTGGGATACTACACAGGGTTGAGGATAACCCCAGCTCTTCATAACAGAGGTAGCTTTTACTGAATCCTTGTTTCAGATAGTCAAAACTGATACATGAGGCCTGTAGTTAGGGGGTGGTTTAGCCCCAGCTTCCCAGTGGAAAATGCTGTTGTTTTAACTTTCCAAATGAGACTTGTTTGAACTGAGACTTCACCTTCCTAGAGACTGTTTCAGATTGTGGTAGGGTGGTTGGATGTCCTTGCTGGCCAGAGTAGGCAATGGGAACATTTTGGGCTCCCCTGTTCAAGAAGGAAAGGGAACTTCTGCAGGGGGTACAGAAGAGGGCTGCAAGAATGATTAGGGACTTGAACATCTCTCTTGTGGGAAAAGGCTGAGAGCTGGGGCTGGTTAGCCTGGAGAAGGGAAGACTGAGGGGGGATCTTATTAATGCTTATAAATACTTAATGGGCAGGTGTCAGGAGGATGGGGCCAGGCTTTTTTCAGTTGCGCTCAGTGACAGGACAAGAGGTAACAGGCACAAACTGGAATATAGGAAGTTCCATCTAAACATAAGGAGGAACTTCTTGACTTTGAGAGTTGTGCAGAACTGGAACAGGCTGCCTAGGGAGGTGGTAGAGTCTCCTTCTCTGGAGACATTCCAAGCCCACCTGGATGCCATCCTGTGCAACCTGCTCTAGGTGACCCTACTCTGACAGGGGAATTGGACTAAATGATCTCCAGAGGTCCCTTTCAACTCCTAACACTCTATGATTCAGTGATTCTTAATTAATGAGCAAGAATGAGTAACTGGTGCAGACATGGATGGCCTGTGAGAAGGTCAAGTTTGTGGGAGCAGATAGCAAGGCCTCCTAGATAAGGTGTTTTGGCACTCTTTGGTGAATTGGATTTGTTCCCTATTTCTTTTATGGCTTTGTGATTCTGAGTGGGTGTCATAGGTGTTTTCCCCAGAGATCACAGAATCATTTTGGAAGAGACCTCTTAGATCATCAAGGCCAACCATTGACCCAACGCCACCATGCCCACTAAACTGTTGCAAAGTGCCATGTCTGCATGTTTTTTTCAACACCTCCAGGGATGGTGACTCCACCATTTCCCTGGTGAGCCTGTTCCAGTGCTTAACAAGTCTTTCAATGATGAGTTTTTTCCTAATACCAAACTTGAACCTGCTCTCTTTTCTAATTGCAACATTTGACATACCATGGTCTAGTTTGCCATAAGAACATTAGGAATACCAGCCCATCATGAAATGAATTTTGTCTTCAGAACTTGGAATATAATGAATGAATAGGTTTGGTTCTCCATATTCAGCAGCATGAAATGCATCATTGAATAAGTATTTCTTAAATGAGTAGCATTCCTTCTGTGCAGTAGGTAGTAGTCTCAAAACATAAATGATCATTTGATTAAAAATCATACTGTAGATTCACAAGAAGATTGTATTAAGGTTTCACAGGTGGTCATAGTTCTTGTTTTAACTCTGCTTTTGAGTGCTTCAATTTGTGACATTATTTGTTAAAATAATGTTATTTTACCACAGTTTTTTGAGTTTATTATGAATAGATATTGTAAATAGCAACAATATGTGCAGAAAAATTAATGGACTTAGAGATGAGTAAGGCATAATGCCTGTCAGGGCTTTTGTAAATAAATGGTCCAAAGTAGAAAAGTCTCTTGCCTATTTGACCATTCATGTAGGCAAACAAATAGCAGAGAAGAAAATGTAACTTAGCAGTGCAGAAACCTGCTGAAAAAAAGGAGAGTTTTTTTTTTTTTGGTATGTTTGTCACCAGATGGAGGAACTCCCAACTGGGATATCTTCACTGTTGGAATTAAGTGGCACAGAAGTTTGCAGCTTGTCTAGAAAATGAGGGTTTTGTATTCCTGCACACTTCTTGCCTTTCCTCATGTCACTGTGTAGACAAGTGCACTGTTCTGTTCATTTAAGCTGGTGATATCTGGTGTGGTTGCTTGAAGATGATTTCAGGTTGCTTTCTGGGAGAGAGAATGACTCAGCAGCTTCTGTGCTTGGGCTGCAACAACCCCATGCAATGCTACAGGCCTGGGGAAGAGCAGCTAGAAAGCTGCCCAGTGGAAAAGGACCTCGGGGTGCTGGTTGACAGCTGGCTGAACGTGAGGCAATTGTGTGCCCATGTGGCCAGGAAAGCCAACATCATCCTGGCTTGTATCAGAAAGAGTGTGGGCAGCAGGACTAGGGAAGTGATTGTGCCCGTGTAGTCAGCACTGGTGAGGCTGCACCTTGAATGCTGAGTTCAGTTTTCATAGAATTATCAGGGTTGGAAGGGACCTTAGAGGTCATCTAGTCCAACCCCCTACAGTGAGTAGGCACATCTCTAACTAAATCAGGTTGCTGAGCACCATGTCCAGCCTCACCTTGAACACCTCCAGGGACAGGGCCTCAACCACCTCCCTGGGCAACCTGTTCCAGTGTTCCACTACCCTCATGGGAAGGAACTTTTTCCTAATATCTAATCTAAACCTACTCTTCTCTAATTTAAAGCCATTACCCCTTGTCCTGTCATTACAGGCCTTTGTAAACAGGCCCTCTCCAGCCTCTTTGTAAGTTCCCTTCAGGTACTGGAAGGTGACTATTAGGTCCCCCTGAAGCCTTCTCTTCTCCAGGCTGAACAATCCCAGCTCTCTCAGCCTGTCCTCATAGGAGAGGTGTTCCAGCCCCCCGATCATTTTTGTAGCCCTCCTTTGGACCAGCTCCAGCAGGTCCATGTCCTTCCTGTGTTGAGGGCTCCAGAGCTGAACACAGTACTCCAGATGAGTTTTGGGCCCCTCACTACTAGAAGGACAGTGAGCTACTGGAGCGTGTCCAGAGAAGGGCAGTGAAACTAATGTACTAGTGAAGAGTTTAGAGCACAAGGAGCATGTGAGGTTACTGGTGTTGTTTAGCCTGGAGAAGAAGAGGCTGAGGGGAGACTTTCTTTCAACTACCTGAAAGGATAGCGAGGTGGGTGTCATGGTCTTCTCCCAAGTAACAAGTGGCAGGACAAGAGGAAACAGCCTCAAGTTATGTGTTGGCTTAAGCAGCACTGCTGCTGCTTGTTTTATGGTGGTGCTCTTTTTTTGCTGCTTGCTGCTGGTAGAGATAAAACCTGGACTTCCTGCTTTGAAAAGCTCAACATTTGTACTGAGATGTGTATTAATGCACCTAAAGGTTCAAACCAAACAAATGTTGATGCTTAATTTACATCCTGTTGTGAGTTAAATCCAGAGGGTTTGCAGTTTTGCTTGCTGTGACAACAGATGGGCTGTTAGCTCCTGTTTTAAAGACGGGAAGTTGCTACTTTCTGTCATAGTCATTTAGATTGGAAAAGACCTTAGCATACAGAGTGCAACTGGGAACTCAGCACACCCAATTCCACTGCTAAACCTAAGCACCACGTCTGCAGGTTTTTTAAATACTTGGTGACTCCACTATGTTTTGGCAACCACTTTCAGTGCTTGAGAACCCTTTTATGTTGAGAAACTTGAGGCCGTTTGCTCTTGTCCTATTACTTGTTACTTGAGAGAAGAGACTGACCTCCACCTCGCTACAACCTCCTTTAAGGTAGTTGAAGAGGGCGAGAATGTCTCCCTTCAGCCTTCTTTTCTCCAGCCTAAGCAACCCCGGTTCCCCCAGCCGCTGCTTGTCTAGGCCTTCCCCAGCACCGTTGCCGTTGGAGATGGCTCGAGGGGTCACCGCCCCCTGTGGGCAGGGCTGCCGGGCGTTAACGGCTGGCGTTCTGTTCCACCCAAGGCACCGAGTCGAGCCGCACTAGAACCCCAGCCGGGAGCAGCTCGGCTCGCGTTTTCTTGGGAAGCGGAGAAACTCCTCAGGTTTTTAAAGAATGAGCGAGAGAGTTTCCAGAGCTGCCTTTTGCAGAGCTGGTGGAATCCTCTTGCTGCGTGGCATCCCCGTGGGCTAGGCTGGCAGAGCTGTCTCCGGGGGGAAGCTTTCTTTCCCAGTCAGTTGTCTGCCTTCTAGGTACTTCATCTGTTGGGGGGAAGGATTGGTCTGGGGGCTGTATGCTGAGCTGGAGCACACTGGATAGTGTTGCATTTTCTTTTTCTCCTCGTATACATTCACTTTTCTGGAAGAATTTGGCTTTTTTTCACTAAAAATCACAGTTGTGGTGGTTTGCTTTTTTTGTTTCGTGGCTTTTTGTGTGTGTGTGGAGTTAGTTTCTCCTTTAATAATAGTGATTTTTATGCAGGTGTTTCTGTATATATGCCGATTTAAAAGGAGGAGGGTAGTAAGCATCACTTCTATATATGTTGGCATTTTAATTGAAAATAGTTTATGTTAATAGTGGCTGCATGTTCTGACAAGATACAAGGAAATCTATTTAGTTATTTATTTGTTTCATAGAATCATATGATTCTATGGAATCTATTTAGTTATTTATCTATCTATTTATTTATTTATTGGTCCCAGTAACATTTCCCAAACTTTTGTGGTAGACAGACTAAACTAGCTGATGTAACCTATTCACTTTAGGAAAAGAGGCAGACTGTACACTTGTGGGCTGGAATTCTAAATTTTGCTGTTGGGAAAACTTTGATTTCCTTTTAAGGCAGCCGGGATGGTGACGGTGGGACGGAGCAGAGAGAGCCCATCTGCAGGAGCCCAGCCTCAGCATGCAGCCTCGGGAAGGCACCTGTCCCCATGTGCTCGATGTTTGGTACTGCTGGAAAGTAAGGCTTTATTTAGATAAATGAGGGAAAGAACCAGTGGACCTTCTGGTCATGAGGGAGGTTGAGACACTGCAGCAGGTTGCCTAGATGAGTTGTGGATTCCCCATCCCTGGAAGCATTCAAGGCCAGGTTGTATGGGGCTTTGAGCAACTTGATCTAGTGAAAGCTGTCCCTGCCCATGGCAGAGGGATTGGACTAGATGATTTTTAAAGGTCCCTTCCAATGCAGATCATCCTATCAATCTGTGAAACAGTTAAAAATGAAAGTATTTCTGGTTTTCTTTTATTTCTGAGATTGTCGTGTTCTCTACTTCTACCAAACCAGAGCTCTGCCTTAGTTGGGTAAATAACTGATGCTGGAAATGCTGTTCTGCTAGATGAAGGCTAGAGGGGAATGAATATATAGCAAAAGGTTGTCTTAATCTGCCAGGTTTTTTTTTTTTCTCTAATAGCTCAGCTTTGCTTCTCATACTCAGCAAACTGTGGCTGAAAAAGTTATAGGTGTGTTAAAATAGCAGAAAAAACCCCTGCATTTGTCAATTTTAAATGCAAAGAGATGTGTAAGCATGTGGAGTGTCTTTGAGTCACATAAGGCACCAGTATACAAAGGCTTCACAGACTGTGTGACAACAGCAGAGGCTTCAAATGCTTGTCTTGTTTTTGCATTTGTTACTGAATACTCATTTCACACTACTGTTAGGAATGAGCATACAGTGCTCAGATTGGCCCAGGATGGACTCTTGTATGATCTCATGCTGGTTTGAAAGACCTCAGTATCACAGCAGACTTTAAGTCCATGAATAGGAACCTCCTGTGATTTATTATTATTATTCTTTAAAATTACTTATGTTAGCTTTGACCACTCTGAAACAGAAGTAAAATACAGGGTCTGAATCAATCTTGTAGTGGTGGCAGAAGCTGCTGAAGGGGTCTTGTTTTGGTACCTGAGCTCATTGCTCATTCTCAGCCACACTACAAATAGCCTGAGTCAATGAAACAGCTGCAGTTTTCTTGTACAGGGTCTTAAGGGATCTTGCTATTTTAGGTTTGCACATATGGTCCTGTTCCTAATGCACCACAGCTCTTGCTCTGGAGAGCTCTGGAACTGTGAATGGGCTCTGTAGCAGTTGTACTGGGTAGTGACCATACCTAGGTTTGTGAAGATGTCTCTTGTGCTGGAGCAGTGGTTAGTGTTGCTCTGATGTGGCTCAGTAGAGTACCTGTGCATACTTCCCATCTGTAGCTGGGGTCTGTCTTTCCAGTATTTTGTGTAGCACTGAGGCTGTCATGCCAGGGAGCAAACTGCTGTCAGTTGCTGGGTCCCCATATCTTGAGTTAGTGGACATCCCTATTTATTTCACAGAGGATTAAAAGAAAGAGAGTCCTTTTTCTGTCTGCAGCTGTAGCTCACCCTTGCCTGTTGGAGCAAGGGTGATAGTCCAGTGAAAATGCAGAGTGATTATGAAAAACCAGCTTTCATATAGCAAGAGATTTTTTTGGTTGCTAAATACTTTAATAACTAATTGGATTTTAGAGGCTCTAGAGTAGTACTCTTAAAGGTTTGCCTTGATCTTTTTAGTACATTTTAGGGAATGGTTGGCTTCTCCTAAGAAGTTGTGGTTTTGTTAGTTGTGCTGCTGTGGTACCAGTGGGGCTGTTGCCCTGGAGGAACTCACCTGGAGCTTCTGCTCGGGAAGCTTTTTCATGACATGCTGTGATGTACTGACAAACATTTGTGTGCTTTTATTTTGATTAGCTATTTCAGAGCTTTTACAGGCTTTTTAAACTTTGTTAGAATGCCAGTTTTATAAAGCTCTCCATAAAAGCCCCTCAACCTTCTGCATCCTTTGTGAAGCTGTTAACCCTTCTCGTTTTCCTTTCTCCCCTCCAGATGAGCGAGACAAAGTACAGAAGAAGACCTTCACCAAATGGATTAAT
The DNA here is from genome assembly GCA_013399015.1 of Galbula dea. Taxonomy (NCBI): domain Eukaryota; kingdom Metazoa; phylum Chordata; class Aves; order Piciformes; family Galbulidae; genus Galbula; species Galbula dea. The sequence goes on along the minus strand of VWZX01009214.1, from coordinate 1,275 downwards.
CAGCATCTCATGAAGGTCAGTTGATGTTTCTGTGATGTCTGGATGACTGATGACCACAGCAGTGGTTGTGTTTTCTACTAACTGTCTGATTTCAGGATGCAGCTGTGTTACATACAATAAAGAATATGTTACCTTGTTAGATTTATGCATGTACTTTGAGGAGTTGTAGTGGAGTTGAAATGTTGCTGTTTGGTGCCCAAAGATGATCTATGCCCCAAAGATGATCTATGCCCCATCCCTGGCAGTGTTTAAGGCCAGGCTGGATATGGCCCTGGATGACCTGGTCTAGTGCATGTGGCATCCCTGCCCATGGCAGGGAGGTTGGAACTAGGTGATCTTCAAGGTCCCTTAGGTCCTGAGCCATTCTGTGATTCTGTGATTCTGTGATTCTATTTCAATACATTAATTTGAAATGAAAATGAATCAGAGTTTAAGGGACAAGATTTCTTTCTCCAAAGCTTGACTCTCTGGCATTACTGTGTCATGGCTGTAGTACCACAGGTAAGGCAAATGAAAAATAGAATAATTGGGGGTTTTTTTTTAAGTACTGTGTTAAGGAGAGGAAAATGACTTTGGGAAGGAGAGCTCTAGGTTATCCCTTGGCATCAGGATGCTGCTCATGCTTTAGAAATAGAGGCTTTCTAGGGATGAATGTCAATTTTTCAATATCTTTCTCTGGAATAGCAGTGTACTTTGCATCAGAGACAGAGCACATCATTTTTACAACATGTACAGCTTTTAGCCAACAGAGAACTCAAAGCCATGAATTTACCTTCCCAGTAAGGCCCTTTGGTTCTAAATTTAATCTTCTGTTTCAGTGCCAACTGTTTAGCCTGGACATTACTCTGGAGAAACAGGCTGTAGAATCATAGAATGGCTCAGGTTGGAAGGGACCTTAAAGATCATCTAGTTCCAGCCCCCCTGCCATGGGCAGGGGTGCTAGTGGCTAGACCAGGTCGCCCAGGGCCACATCCAGCCTGGCCTTAAACACTGCCAGGGATGAGGCCTCCACAACCTCTCTGGGCAACCTGTTCCAGTGCCTAACCACCCTCCTGGTAAAGAAATTCCTCCTAATCTCCAACCTAAATTTCCCCTCCTTTAGCTTCTAACCAGTCCCCCTTGTCTTATCACAATTTGACCACCTAAAATGTCTCTCCCCTTCTATCCTTTAGTCCCTCTTTAAGTACTGGAAAGCGTCTATGAGATCCTCTCTAAGTCTTCCCTTTTCCAGGCTGAAGAACCCCAACTGTTTCAGCCTATCCTCGTAGGGGAGGT
>VWZX01009211.1:53228-109035 GCA_013399015.1 Galbula dea | reverse complement strand
CTTCGTCCTGTGATTGCTCATCTAGTACCAGGGCCTCGTGTCTATTCTGTATAGGCACCTGGGACTGTGAAGCAGGCCGAGAAAGGGCATGCCTACTACTACGAGCAGTGACCTGTTTCCACTCTTCCCTATCATCTAATCCTCCTCCTTCCACCTTGTGGTGAGAGCGTAATGTATTCAGCCTTTCAGAAGGTGGGATCTCCTGCTGAGAGCACCTCGAGACAGTCAGGGAATGAATCCACCAATCAATCTCTCTCTCACACTCCCTGATAGCTCTTAATCTTTCCACTTCCTCTTTCAGCTCAGCTACTAGGCTGAGCAGACCACCTATGTGCTCACATCTCACACAGCAACCTTCTGCAAACAGCGACAGACTCTGGCACTCCCTACAGCCAGACACCTGAGTGACTGCTTGCTCATACCGGATCTCCATCTGAGTCCCCACTTCCCGAAAAACTGTGCCTTTCTTCCTAGTTTTAACCATGACTAGGCATTTCCTAGGCTAGCGACAGCCACTCGTGTAACTCACCTCAAACAAACAAACGCTTGTGTGGTTTGCAAAAGCACAAATTAATAAATCCAGTGTTAGTGCACTATACTGAATATATGGCTCAGCATAACATGAGCAGAACAAAAAAACACAGATCTTTTTCTAGCCGGATTACCTTTCAGGAAGTGTGAAAGTTGTGTTGTGGGCTTCTGCTTCTCTCTCAGCTGGACTGAAAGCAGACTTCAAAGTTTCAGAACAACCTCAAATATTCAAAATCAATGTATTTAAAATGATGTGATGTGGCACACTGTAGCTATAGTCTGGGTAATATGTAAAAGAATTTTTTATAAGAGGTCAGCATTGTAGCTATATCTAATGTAGTAAATTCAGATTTTCAGCTCAGAAGGAGTTTCTCACGGGACTATAGTTTAAACTCTTACTCAGTACATTTCCCTTGCAAAGCACCCTGAAGAGTTCTACTGGATACATTGATTTTTATATAAACTCCCTATAAGTATTCTCAACGGCAAGTAACTTAAAAATAATCCAAACAAACAAATAAACAATCAAAAATAGTAACAGCATTAAAACCTGTTTCCAGGCTAAACTCAGACCTGAGCTGTTCTACATCACCATATTTCATTTTGACTTACTGGTCACATAACCATACTTTCTAGAGCGCTTCTAGCTTTTCATATTGAGAGCTTTTGTTGTGTGTTCCTAACATTGACTAGAGGCCCCACAAAGCTGTATCTCCCTATGGGGAAGTTCATCATATATAGGATGTTCTCAGCTTTATCTCTCTGAGGGATATAGTATAATCCTCTTAACAACAGAATGTAGTGAAATTGTGCCTCACACTTCTGTTATGGAGGGGTTTTTTTGTTTGTTTGTTTGTTTATCCTATGGATTGGTTCTTGCTTCATATGATGCAAGTAGACAGTGCAAGAGTGATGCTGAATTTCACAGATGTCAGCAGGAAAGAGAAGGTGGTGTCACCTGGACACCTACAAGCACCTTCTGGACAGTATGTGGAATCTAGCCCCAAATGTCCATCTGTACATATGGCTGAGCAACATATTCAAATAAGCTAGAAAACAAGGCACAGTTGCAGAACTCTGCTATAAAACCTGATTCTTCACGTGCAGCATATTTTCCTCCTTACTGTGATGAAGAAACTATGAATTTACTTACCAAAGTTCAAATTGTAGAAGATGTTAGAGCACCAGGAAAAAGCACATCAGATACTTACCCAAAAGTATCTGATGACATGAAAGGGTTACAGGGCTGAACTCAGGGAGGCTTTCAAATCTGCCATCCGTCAGGGCTGCCTGTAGTTGGGTACAGTGTTAGTATTTCCTTACCTCAGGGAATTTCTTCTTTTGTAAATACTCTGTCATTGCAGGATCAAAATACTTCGCATAACCTTCATTGAGACTGTATATCTTTCCTTTCTTCTTGATTTTAACATCTCTGTCCACCAAAATAAATTCACCAAGACCCTACAGGAGAACAGTATAGACCAGCTATTAGCAAGCAACAGAAAATTTTACTGACTTTTGGTAGCAGCTGTCACACTTGAGATGGTAGAAACATTAGCACATCTTTGCCCTTTCAGCACCAGTCTTGGGTATAGTATCACAGTATTTTAAACAGAGCAGAAAGCACAGAATCTGTGTTAAGTTCATGAAAACTTGTCACGTTAGTACGATAAAAAAAATTGACTGTAATAGTTGACATATCAAAAGAACACAAATCAGCCCCGAAAGCAGATGGATTGTGAATCTCTGTCCACAGATCATAAGGTTACAATTTAAGACATTACACTGCCTTCTAATTTTCAGAGAATTCTTGCCTGTCTTTTCTAAATATCTCAAAGTAAAATGTGGTTAGCTACCCCTAGGGAGTTGCTGTGTGCAGTTTGAGTGCAACTTTCACTTTCTTTTCCTTTGTCTCTAACCAGTGCAGTTCATCTCCCAGTTTTTCCCACTTGGAATTAGACTATTTATAAAGATTAAAAGGTGTTTTGATAACACTGCATCCTTGTACCGAAAAAAAGGTCTAGGCTAACTACTGAACATGCTGAGATTCTTCTACAGACAGAAAAAGCAGAACAAGAAAAAAGCAGGAGTCCTTTAAATGAAGGAAGGACACTGTTCAGAGTGAGTTTTCTTAAGTGTGTGCAAATCAGCAGTATGGTTTGAATGAACAGGGTTTCAAATGTTATTTAAATTAAATTAAATTCTCTTTCACTCAATGGAAAAAAACCCAGAAATATTGCAACCAAGATACTAATTTTTAATTAATTACTTCTAAAGTGGAGGTGGGATGCTACAGGACATGGGTGGAAACAAAGGAATATCTTAGATAACCTAGATTACTGAGACAAGGAGTGAAAAAAAAATAGTAAACCCAAGCACAGAAAGCTCTAAAAGATAATGGTAAAGTGTTTAACACCATGACTGTACCGGGTCAAGCATGAAGCAGTCCACTCCTTGCCCTGTGGAAAGGGCAACCAGTGTAGCACTGCCATACAAGGCATAGCCTGCAGCAACAATATTGCGTCCGGGCTGCAAAGCATCTTTTTCAGAGGGCTCGTTGTCTGTTTCCTGTGGAAAAATTACCATTGGACTGAAGGTTAAATTCTTATGAGAAACAATAAAACCAACACTTCAATAATAATTTGGGGCAGATTTCCTTTTTGTGTCCATGCAGGCTTTAAAAACAAACAATATAGAGATTGTTCCCACTAGTTCGGGGCAAGTTTGGTACATGTGCATGCTGTGACAGGACATTAAATGTTTGTTATTTTATACATAGCATGCAAGCAATACGATACCTGCAACATAGCTAACACCTTAGCATTACAGCTCAGTCTATTATTTCAAGATCATCAGAAATCCGAGACAGAATAGAGGTACTAATTTTTTGTAAATGCAAACAGAAGCCATCATACTGACATATCGTGAGGTCAACATGGTAATTAACATTACAGACAAATTTCTTCCAGTAAAGCAGAATAAAAAGCTAGATGGTGTAACATAATGGAACCAAGATTATGCAACAGAAGTGATATAAATGGTCATATAATATATAAAATAATAAATGCATTTGCACATGTAATGTATGCATGTGTGGTATGTATATGTAACTCTACATAGAATATTCAAATGACATTATTCTTCAAGTTTTTTATCAATTTCCAACACTTGTATTTAGATTTGGCATTTTGATTATCACAGAACAATAGCCCCAGCAGACTTGGTATAAATATTTCTACCAGTTCTAAGGGTGTGCCTCAGCCATAGCTTATGAGAGTTTGACTGGTGGGGTAAGATAGGAGAACAGCTGAGAGCACTTGGGAAGGCTAGCTCCACCCTTCCACTCCCGGGACTATAATGCGTGAATGCTTGATATTAATGTTTTTCTAAAAGCTTCTCTTTGGGGTGCATATTCTGTGCATGTTTTGATGGTGGTACATGAGAAATTGAAATGGGAAACCTCTTAGATCCTTTGTTCAGGCCCCGGTTTAGCATTTCGTTGTTAGTTTGGATGTTACTGTTGTGGTTTAACCCCAGCCAGCAACTAAGCCCCACATAGTCATTTGTTTACTCCCTCCCAAGTGGGGTTGGTAAGAGAATCAGAACGGTAAAAAGAGAAAATTCATTGGGTTGAGATAAAGACAGTTTAATAGGTAAAGCAAAAGCCATGCAGGCAAAAGAAAAGCAAAACAAGGAATTAATTCACTACTTTCCATCAGCAGGCAGATGTTTAGAGTCATGAGAGCAGGGCTCCATCACATGTAACAGTTACTTGGGAAGACAAATGTCATCACTCCAAACATTCCTTCCCTTCCTCCTTCTTCCCCCAGCTTTATATACTGAGCATGATTCATGTGATATGAAATACCCCTTTGGTCAGTTGGGGTCACCTGTCCGGGCCATGACCCCTCCAAACTTCTTCTGTACCCCCCGCCTACTCACTGGTGGTACAAGGAGAAGAAAAGGTTTTGATGCTGTGTAAGTACTGCTCAACAGTGACTAAAAAATCCCTGTGTTATCAACACTGTTTCCATCACACATCTAAAACATAGCCCTACACAAGCTACTATGAAGAAAATTAACTCTACCCAGCTAAAAGCAGCATGCATTTTCCAAGAGATTGTATGGGCTTAATTAAATTGAGTAGCAGCTAAACAGAAATAGCAGATATAGCCCAAAATACCTAACTAAAAAAAAGCCAAACCAAACCAACCAAACAAAACAAACCAACCAATCAACTAACCAAAACAACCACCAAGCAAACCAAAACCAAAACTAAAACCACACCAAAAAAACAACAATGGAGACAGTTTTATGTAGGAAGCAAAACATTTTATGAGTATTGATTAAATTCTTTCAAAAATCAAGAATACCTTCCACAAATATTTTCCAAAGTACAGCATCTCTCCTTCAACAGAGAGCTTCTCTGCTGTGCTCCATGGCAAGGAGCTGTTAGGATGCCCATCAGGGTCTTAACAAGGTGGAAGGTTAAGGCTAACCTAGGGGTCCTGTTTATCATCGTATGCCAACTTCTAGCGGAAAACTCAGATGTGGGACACCAAAAACACATCTTTCTTGGAATATGAAGACAGTAATTTCACACCAAAGTGTTTTGATTTTCAGCTGAAACATTTTGCTACTTTTGTAACTTCCACTTACAGTCTTTAGATGTATTTTGCTCAAAACTTTTTTATCATTATTATTTTACCAAACTCTTCTGTGGAAAATATCTGCCCTCCAGCTCTTCATGGGAACTGAAATACAGCGTTTGCAGCTACATCTGACATGCTGTTCCTTGAAGTTACTTTATATCAAGCTGCTTATTCAGAGAGGTTAAAGTGCACATAGCGAAGGAAAACCTGCTAAAACCCCTCTTTGTGTGTTCCAGAGGTTTGAATACTGTTAGTATTCCTAATCCTTTGCTAAACAACCTTTTAGAGAACCAACTATTACACCCTACATAGCATCTTCTGTTTCAAAAATATATCCCCATAGTACATACATCTCAATATCAAGAACAATAGTTGTCTATAGTAGATTAATTATTTGCAAAATTAAAGGCAGAATTAAGCATACATTTAGACAACTATTTGCAAACATATGATTCTCCTGGTTTTTGTATGCTTCCCTCATTGAATAAAAATTAGTTTTGTTTAAATACAGTAGTTTGTTTTATAGAACATCATGTATATACAGTATATATAACTACTGGCTACACAGTATATTGATGTAAAATATATTTTTAGAGATAAGCTTTTCAGTCCTACTTCTTAAATTCATTTTCTGTGTTTGTATGTCTGAGAAACCACCTATTTTTTGACTGTTCAGAAAAAACAGAGGAATTCTTCCCTTGGGAGATGGACAGTTAGGTAGAGCTTGTTTTTTTTTTGCATCATTATTCAGAACTGTGTTTCCAAGAGCCAGCTTCCAAAAGGAAAGAAAAAAGCTCAGTCTCAAACACACAATTTGCAGAGCTTTTCAGAATGTAAAAGAGCTAGAGATCAGCTGGTATTTCATGGTTAGGATTGCAGGAGTTTTGTCCTGCCACATACCACATACTGCGAAAAAAACCCAGGGAATTAAGCTGACTAGTTATACTCTGACAGCTGCTGAATATTTTCACTTCTTTTTAGTGCACAGATGGATTTCCTTGCTATTATAGTTTGATTACGAGATGGCAATAGTGAAATCTCTCCAGGAGTCTTTATGCAAAGCACTGAAATATGCAGAAAGACAGCAAAGAAGCTCTGACAACTATTGATAAAGTCAATTTGGCTTGTTATTAGTGTGAAGCAAACAAAACAAGGTCTTCAGAGTCTGGCTACCAGGATATCCTGAGGTGATATCCGAGTTTAAAAATTTTTGCATATATGATTTTCCTACATCACATGGGGGAGTTCTCATCTGCACTGGAAGCAGCTCTGGAAGGACTTGATTTCCAGGTCTCTGGTTATGTCATATTTTTCATGAGTACCGTTTGTGTTTGCCCTGATTTCTTACACATTCTCTGTGAGAGAGCACATGGGGGGGAAGACATTGTCCTCAAGAGAGTGAATGAGGGGCGAAGAAATAAAACATATCTGAGGAAGTGGGCAAAACTACAAATTAAAAACAGAATGAATCAAAGCAGCAGTTTCATAGCATATGCATGCAGTATGAGAGTTGTGGATTCAGCTCAGTGACATGAAAAACTGGGAGGAATCCAAGCAAAAAATATTTATTGCCACTACATCCTGACATTCCAGCAGCTGAGAGCCCTCCAGCAGCAGTGACTCTCAATGTCTTATCCCTTGCTCTGGCTTCTACAAATTCAGCAAGGCTCCTCCCTCAGCCCCAATTTTCTGGTGCTCCTGGTCTCTTTAACAATACCAGCCGTGCTTCAGAAAGTAAAAGCCAGGTGGAGAATTAAATAAACTTAAGATAATTTTTATTTCCAAGTGGTTTTTTGTAAGAAACTGATGCAGGTTTTCTGGCAGAAGGCAACATTACCTGCCACCATGGTGTTGGCTCTGTATTGGGAGTAGCCAGAGAACCAGCTTTGGGGTTGAAATTCATTGACCAATTCTGGTCTTTGTAGAAAAGAGCTGATTATCTTTTTTTCCTAAAATGAGGCAAATATTTCATTTCCAGAGGGTGTGCATTTGGAAATAAATTTAAGGTGCTGACATAGTGAGAAAATCAGTCATGAAAATCTGACAGTTGGAAAGCACCAAATATCAGACAGGTGCAAATTTAAACCCTAATGGGTTTAAATTATGTTTTCTTTCTTAAGTGATTCTCATCCATTGGTATAAACACCTAACTTCTATTCCTTTCACACTTCCCTTCACTAACAATCAATAAAGGACTGATTATTATTTCACTGTTTCCAAGGGTTTGAAGTTAGTAGTGTTTAAAGTTAATAGTGTTCCTATGAAATTGTCTTGTCTAAGAGAAACACTTATTAATTAATATGTATATTGGAACTGGCATTTTAATAGAAAGAATTATATAAGTGAAAGACTAAACACATCACTGTTTCTAACTTTGCAGGAAAATTAGTAAGTCGTTCTTATAATTGGCAAACTGTCCATCTTTCAGTTTGGATATGAAGAATTTGTACAAAGCAATGCAGTTTTCTTTTTATGAAGCACTGAAGGATATCCATCGACATGTAAACCAACAATTTAGAAACAGTATTTACAAAAAATATATTTATATTGCAGCAACAACAAATATAGAAGGATCAGAGAATAAAAACTTGAACATTTGGGAATGATGCGAGTTCTTTTGGAAATGCTCCTATTATGAAGCAGATTCCTAGGGAAGACTGGGCAATCCACACTGTATTCACATACTAACAGCTGAGTTAAAGATGGTAGAGAAATCTAATCCATATTTCAAACTGCTAAGCTGTATTCATCAAACTGACCACATGATTTTAGAGATACACAGAGTGACTAAACACAAATTTCTAAAGAGAAAGCTAATTTGTAGTATTTGTAAGGTGATGCATTCCAGGTTTCCAGGTATCACAGAATCACAGAATATTAGGAGTTGGAAGGGACCTCGAAAGATCACCTAATCCAACCCCCCTGCCACAGCAGGATTCCCTAGACCAGGTCACACAGAAGCAAGTCCAGACAGGTTTTGAATACCTCCATAGAAGGAGACTCCACAACCTCTCTGGGCAGTCTGTTCCAGGGCTCTGGCACCGAGAAGAGCCTGAACCCATCCTCCTGACACACACCCTTCATATATTTAAAANCCTCCTGGCCACAAGAGCACACTACTGCCTCATGGTCATTCTTCCATCCACCAGGACCCCCAGATCCCTTTCCCCTTCACTGCTTTCCAACAGCTCAGCCCCCAACCTATACTCATACATGGGGTTTGTCTTTCCCAGGTGCAAGACTCAACACTTGGCCTTACTGAATCTCATTAAATCTGGTTATATCACATGTTTCATGAGTACCTTTTGCATTTGTCCTGATTTCTTACATATTAACTAAACACAACATTTCTAAAGAGAAAGCTAATTGGTAATATTTGTAAGATGATGCATTCCACTGTCATTTAAGAATAGTGGACAATGCAGCTTCTGCCTACAGTAAATGCTGAGAGGTGCTGTAGTCTATTGGGCTATCTTTAGAGAGATAAATGAAAAAGGTAAGGGCCCCTTTGCTCTACCGTGAGGGCACATGGCATGTATTGCATCCACACAGCTAAGTTCTCATGGTAGTCCCTGGGACACTCTTTCAACCCAGGCATCACGTCAGTGTTGCCTGGCATGGACTGCATCTGTGGTGGGAGTTTGCACTTAATATTAAAAGTGTGGACACCCATATAGCACAAGCTGGCTTGTGCCATGACCCTGTTGAGCTAGTGTTATAAGTACTTGATTGACTAGTAGGTGCATATTCTCAAACAGTGATGATTAGTACATTGTCTACCAGAAATGTAAAAATGAGGACTAGCCAGCTGAAAATTATGAATTAGAATGTAAGAGTGGACTTTAAAAACATATCATCATTTGTTTGCAGTGTAGAATCTGAGTCTGCAAATATTTCTTTGCAGTTACAAGTACTGTAAGTATTACTTCACAACAGGCTGAGGGTCTCCCCTAGTCATATGACTGTGAGCTCAGGCTTTAGGAAAAACACCAACTGCTAGGAGATTAGCAGTCAAATCACAAGACTTGGCATGACTCTAACTATTAATGTTTGTTAATTGGCTGTGGAGTTGCTGTTCTGTGCAGCCCCATGGTAGCAGAAGGGCTGGCAGGACCTCAGTGGCTGTAAGTAACTGCTTCCTTCAGCCCCAGGTGGCCTCCGTTCTTAGCATGCTTATAAACTCCCATTTGTGACAGGTATAGCAACTTACACCAGGAGGTCACCACACTGCTTACTGTGATATGGCCAAGGCAATGACCAACAGCCCTCCCCAGTCAGGATCTAGAAAGACAATACTGTGATTCGTAGGCACCTTGACACCCTCTAGCTCTCCTGAAGCAAGTAAAACATCACTGAAGGAGCTAAACACCTGCCTGATGGTGAGATGGTTTTATTGGAGCATCTCTGTATCTGGAGGAGGGAAGTCCTGCCACCTAACAATAGCACATGTGAGTCTCAAGTGTTTCCTCTTTTTCTAAGGCTCTGTTGATCCCTAAGACACTTAAAGGACCTATGAAAGAAATTAAGCAAGTTGATAAACTTAAGATATCTTGCTTTCAACAGGTAAATCATGACATGTGTTCTTCATTCATCTTCTTACCTTTTTGTAGATAGCAAATATCGTTCCTATTGGTGCCAAGCAATCTATATTGGATGAGCCATCAAGAGGGTCAAAGCACACCACATATTTACCCTAAAACAGAATTGAAAAGGGAAGCATTATATGATAGGTAATCTTGTGCTTTTATTTCCTTTTATGTGACAAAGCCCATGGTTTTATGACTGCATTTAGCCCTCCAAGTGCACCTGACACAGCTTGTCAGAGAAAGCTGCACTGTTGATCCAGCTGGCCCTGCAGCACAACACCCATTCCCTGCAGTGCCTGCCAGAGAAATAGGAGATGGCACATTTCTGCTCAGACAGCACAAAATCTCAAGATAGAAAGGAACAATCTTCTGCTGCCAAGCAGTACAAGATACGACCTGAAAGCAAAAGGAATGACTCATTCTGGAAGCAAGCATATTCCTCAAGTAAATATGTTTTGTTTTCTTATATTTTGTTCCGAAAGAAAGGATTTGCTTGTGATGTGAGGTTGCAGGGTAAGAAGGCAGAAGGAAAACATCTTAGGTAAAATGTAGCACGAGCAGTATCTCACTGCAATTGGATCTCCTCCTGAGGGAGGCCTGATGAAGCAGTCAGGTATTTCCTCTGGAGGTGTAACATAAAATCCAGTTCTGCCAGACTCTCATCTCATTTTATCTTACCTAAATACTAATGTAATCCAAACCCATTACATTGGTGGTTAGGGAATGTAACAGCACACTTACACCTGGGGCCTGGGGTGCATTAACAAACTCCAGAATAATTACTCTCCCCCTTCACAAAACTTTAATAATAATTTTATCCACTGTAGCTCTTTTAGCTGTTGAAACCGCGCCGTCCACCACAGTTATTAATCAAAACAGTGCAGTACTGGTGCAAATTTTCTGAATTCCCCTGGGAAGGATTGGTTTTAGGGGGGAAGAGGAAAGCCGGTGGGCTCTAGGCCAGGTTTCATGCTTGAAGCAAGAGTGCCACCTGCTGCTGCCTTAGCCGATTAACCCCTGCCCCCCGAAGGCAGAAGCTGCACAGACCCTCTTGTCTTTCGGTGTTATGATGGCCTCCTTGTTCTCCTCGGTGACCAGGACACAGGTGCTGTAGGAAGACTGGAGCATATTAATCACCAGGGAGTTGGATAATACATCCAGCTTCTTCACTTCGTCACCGGTCACGTTCACAGTGCCAGCTATACCAAACCTACAGAGAAGTAAAAACATCAAGAAACCTTAGGGATGACAACATTACAGGGTTTTAGGGGAAAAAAAGTCAGCAAGGCTCCCTTCTCTCATCTTCCCATACATGTAACCTTGGGATTAAACTGCTGAGGTGCATTAGGAGATAGATGCAGCAACTAGAAAATAAAAGCATGCATGAGAGACAAAATGCAATAGCATCATTTTGGGGCTTTATCTGTGTCTTTTTGCTTCTGCTTCGATGTTCTCCAGAGCAGAAGCAGAGCCCACAGCCCAGCTGGCAGGTGACAGTCTTGCCTAGTTGCCCCATGAAGCAGCTGGCAGCAACTTTGAGGAAGGAGAAGGGACGGTTAATGTCTGCTTTATTTTCTGCTGCTGGCTGCTCAGAGTTCCGTGATGGCCCTTTCACCCACATCCAGTCAGTCCACAGCCACTCCAAAATCAGAAGCTTTAAAAAAAAACCGAGATAATTTCCTTCACTGATCTGTACGTCAGGATTAAGGTGTGATTCATTTGGTGATCCTCAGCTAAGTTAAGATGATTCTTCTGTTCCCTTTCCTGATTTTAGCAATATACTAATGATGTGATATATAATAGCATAAATATTTCAGAATTTTTCCAGTGGAGGAAGCACTGTTTAGACCTAATGTGATTTGGGCATCTTAGAAGTATAAGTATCATACACGGAACAGATACAGTATTTTTATTCACTGGAGGGGAGTTGGAAAAGGAAAAAAAAAAAGGGAAGGACAACTAATTAGTCCCTAGGATCTTGGTTAGCAGCAGGCCTTACTTAGTGGCATCGTAGGTCTTTTGTCTTACTCAAAGTTCAAAACTGCCCCAGCTTTTTAGAAGCACTGAGTGTTTTGGAGCATCCAGTTTAATATACTGGAAAGGCCATTAATTTTCATAGAGCGCTAAGCACCCATTGTCCAGTTAGTGTGTTTTCAGGCACATTCCTGGCTCAAATTTATGTCTTGGAAAAAGTCCTTCTTTACTTTTAAATGGCAAATTTGTTAAAAATTAATGCTGATCTCTTTAACATTAAAAAGTCACTTCACAGTTTCCTTTTCTTAGAAAAATCAGAGCTCTGTAACTCCACGAACACAGATGGATGTAAGCCAGTCACCGCAGTTAAAACTTTGCCATGAGAATTTCTGAAATTTCTTGGTTAGTTTCAGTAATTTAAATGGTATATGTTATTAATGTGTGTTTTAATACTTTAGATTTTCTGTTTCATCTTCTGATGCTTTTTGTTATATAGCAAGACATTTGCTCTTTAACATAATAGATGTTTTCTTTCTGAAGGGAAGATTTATCTAGCACAGTGGCTCTATGTCCTGTAGGCTAGGTGGCTATTTCACCTTCATAAAAAAAAATAAAACCTATTAAATAAAAGTTCTCCCCACTTACTAAATACTTGGGAGTTTGCATATAGTGGCGGTCTAGTGGTTAGGATTTGGTGCTTTCACCACCGGGGCCTGGAGTTCAATTCCCAGTTAGGGAAGAATCCTGCTGCGGCAGGGGGGTTGGACTAGATGATCTTTCGAGGTCCCTTCCAACCCCTGACATTCTGTGATTCTGTGGTATTGAAAGATAAAAATGATATAAAAGCAACTATTCCTCTAAGTCAGGGAAGCAAGACAGCTCACCTTACCCTATTAAGTAGAGAGACATAGTCTAGCAGTTAGGGCACAGGAGCCTGACACTGCTGTTAACTTTGAGGATGTCTCATATCTTCTTTACACGTTATGGTCCATGCCTGTGAAGTAAAGGTGATCGTACTGGTACACAGAATTCATTACTTGAAAAAATCATTGAGGACTTTGACCAAATAGTCAACAAAAGAACAAAACCCCCCCCATAACATCATACATTTTGGTGTTTCCATGGGGGAGGGGAAAAAACTAAAACCAAAATCAGACTACAAATTGTTGTCTTTCTTACACAAATAGCTTCCCTGAAGTCTTTTTTAATGCATCTATGCATATGACATAAACAGTCATGTACAGAAACATATCTTTCAATACATAACAAACCCTGTATATTTTAAATGCATATTTTTATTAGGACATTCCAGCTCTTCGAGCTACTTCAGATGGATCATCATTAAAAGAAAGACACTGCTGTCTGTTTCTCCTGGCTGTGTGCAAAACAGCACTGTTCATTCGAGGCTTTGTTAAGGCAATTCTTTATTCCATTTGCTAAACCACTAGATGCCAAATTGTTAGGTTTGATTTTCATGTAGGGGCTTTTAAGACTTCCACCTGTAACCCTGATACTGTTTGAGGAAGGGAGGGGAAATGCACTCATGCATGGCAGTGTATGGCATCTCTCAAAGGGCTGTCTTTCTAGATCATTATTTATATTGCAGTCAGGCAGAACATCGGCTTGCCAAGCCAAGCCCTGATTTGCACAGCTCAGCACTAGACTTGGACGTTAGCAGAAACTATCATGCTGCAATATTATCTGTTAAAATATAGCACTGTGATATTCTTCAAATTCACAGTAAATTCTTAAAATTATCAGTATCAACATTTACAAGGCATAAAAAAAGTGAGCATTGCATTGAAGTTCTGACATAATTTTGGAGTAAAATCTTACAGAATAGCAGTTAGTTTAAATGTCTACCTTGCACCCAATATTAAAATGCTCCAGAAAGAGAGATCTCCCACATCCCACTCTTGATAATTCAGGCTCTGACTTCATGCCTATAGTCACTCAGTTTAAAAAGGACACTTCCAACATATTTATGAATCCCTGCCCACTCCCCAGCCTTCCTGTCCAAGCAGCTGTCTCTCTACTTCCTGTTCCTTCCCGTATTGTTAGATAGGACTCACATGTGGGCAAGTCCTGCCTTTCTGACTGCAGAGGAAATGGCCTTTATGGCAGTCAGCATGGAGTTGAGCAGCTGTGTCAGCTCCCCTGTTGCTCCTTTAACACGGCGTCCCTTCTCCATAACAAACCGTGTAAGCGTCAGCATATCCGTTTCAAAGGGGGTTTTGTCAGACATTTTTGCTGGGTACCAGAATTCCTGTCTCCTTGGCTGGACGAGATGCTTTCTTGCAGTGTTGAGATCCTGGCTAGCTGTTTTATTTTGAGGTGAAGCTGTTGTCTGTGTTGCAGGTCAGAGTTTATTAAGATGTTTCTGAGACCATGTGATTGGGTGCTCAGAATAACTGCAACCCAGGCTGCCTCCACAGTGCCTCATTCAAGGAAGGAGGTTGAAATGGGACTGCAGCTAAGCAAACACTGCTTGGCTGCCCTCCCCACTCACTAAAATTAGAGATGTGCAGATCTAGTAACATGTTCTAATTCTGTGTTAGACTGCTTATAATGCAAAACTATCACTGGCCACTTAGCTGGAAACTGCTTCCCTGTAACTGCTGATCAGCAGTGAGTTCAGCATAGCCAAGACAAAGCACATAATTTGCAGTGCACCAGAAATGACGGCACAGGGCATCAGTAACCACACGTGCCACACTGCCCCACAGCAGAGCAGCCACTCTGCTGTGACTCCAGATGGTGAAGTCTTCTTCCCATGACACCTTAATCTCTTTTGTCCTCCACCATGGAGGAGGGGTTTGAAGATCTATAGCACATCCTAGGAGAATAAACAAAAGAAGAAGGGTTCATCTAGACATGCATTTATTATGGATGTTTTATGTTGCTAGTTGGTCTGCTGACATCCCATTTTAATGATGTCGTTCCTAGTCAGAACTACTTGTAATATTACAGGGCTTGCATGAATGAGAAGTACTAGTAAGCTGTGGCTTGACTGGTTACAAAGTGATCATGTCTTCAGTAATTTACAAATTAAGCTGATCTGATTTAAGCATGCTTGCATCATAATTCACAAAATGAAATTTAAAGTCAACTTTATTATTGCAGAGTACCATGTAATTATAGGTATGTCCAAGTTTACAATTATACTCCCAGTAAACCCTTATAACCAATATGATTGGATCTCACATGAAGCTAATGTGAAAGTAGGAAGAAATATCAGCAAACTAGCTACACGATATCTAAAACATTGGAATTGCAGATTTTAGTTATGGCACTATCTTCCCACTCAGAAAAAGCAGTAAGAGCAATAACAGGTTGTAGACTTCATTCTACTTATTAGTAACACTCTCTTATTTTTAAGCAGAAGATCTGCAAAGCCCACAGGCAAAACAAGAAAATCTGAAGTTAGACCAGAAAACTTTCATTTCATTGTTATTGTTCATTTAACCCAAATTACTTCACTAAAATCATGCCAGAGAGACAGAAAAATTCAGTAACAAAACATATACCTAGCTTTGTTTTTCTTAATAGGAACTGCAGCGGTAGACAGTTTTGATTTCCCTTTGCTATACTTTTCCTTTCTTTAGCATTTCTTTGGATTTTCCTAAAAGCATTTCTTCACCTATGAACAGTAAATTGAGAGTTGTAAAGGGGTCTGAGCACTAAGGTTTTCTAATTTGAAATGAGCCTTAAGCAAAGGTCTTAAGAATCTGACAGTGCTCAACACTAGCAACAAGCAAAAAGACACAGGTCAGTGCTGCTTACATCCCATATGCTTAGCTTTGGGGATGTTTCTGAAGTTTCACTCTAAGAAGGAGAAAGGATTGCTGAGCAGAGCTGCTCAGGCAGAGCAACAGATTTTTCACTACATCCTCAAAAGCAATAGTAGAAGAAGAAGAAAGTGATTTTGAAGAGGTTTTTTTTCTTTTCTACCACTGTAATCTAGGTAAAAAGTATATGATACAATGCATACCACAGGACAAGTATTTCAAAGTGCTTTTCGCAAGGTTAGAAGGCTTTCTTTTTTTGAACAGACTCTGTACAAAACCAAAATATAGTAAATTTAGGGATCTCTGGGATAGCACATGGTGCTATTAATAAAAGAAGGGGACAGGTTTCACGTTATACATGCAAACATCTTCCACCTTGAAGTTCAGCCATTGCATTCTGCACATCATTTCAACACGATGGCAGTTGTCAGCTTGAAGAGTACTAAAATGCTTTTAATGCAAAATCTCTCTGCTGTGTGGCTACAATGCCATCAAGATACCAAATCAATCTAGCAAATAAGAAGGGGGGTGGTAACTGGCCTGTGGTTTCTAATATTTGTCAAAACATCACGTGCAGATCTTCTTTACTGTTGATTCCAAGTGATCTCTTAACACTGGTCAAAAAGACAAAGTTCAGATCATCTTCTAACAGAAAGTTTGTTTTGGAGTTAGTGGTTCAGAGAGTGTTCTCAGAACTAATGCGTCCATTATTTGCCCTTTTTTTTTTTTTTAACAGACAAATATGCAGATGTTTTTTACAGGTACCAGATACTTTTCAGTAACAGATATTCTACATCCAAGATTTTCAGAAATACTGCAGTCAACAGTGGAGCAAAAGAAACAAATCAGTAAAACTTCAATAAAGGCAAAAGAGTGCATTAAATGAAAAGTTCAACCTGTTTTTATAAATACTGTGATCCCACTGAATGATAAAACCCTGAATGATTAAACTAGATAAATATTTACCATTTAATGGGGGGGGAGAAGGAAGAGAGAAATCATATAGTTTCAAAAATGTGTGATGATTCTCTATAAGCCTAAAGACCACTCAGTAAGATGGGTTTGAACAGCATAGAAAGGTTAAAAAAATGAACACCTCAGATCTGTGGGAGTTGCACTTTAATATAAAGATTATAGAAGAGCTCTCAGCAATGATTTGCAATTTCACTTGTGTATGGGCTAGCCATATACCTTAAATGTGATGCTTTTTCTAACTGATTTGAAATGTTAGTCACTTGGATTGTGCCAGCTGAAACTGAAGGCAGTGACCTTTCACCAAATGCCACAGTTCAGGCTCTGAGGGGAGCACTGGCTAGTACTGCAGTGGGGTGTGAAGGTGAATGCTGTGACAAACCAATCATCCTGCCCCACGCTGACATGCAGGGCTGTGGAAAACAAAAGCAGAAAGGGCCTGTGGAAGGAGACTACTGAATAGTCCTCCCTACTGGTGGCTACATGGGGATACTGTTCAAATATGGGCTTAAGTACTCCAGACACAAGGAAAAACACACCTTACAATGTGGAAAATGCTAACTATAAAATATCGGCTTACAGGAAAAACAAAAACACTGGAAACTGACCCAGCAAACATAGGCAGTGTTGCCTTTCCCTCTATAACCTTTATCTGCTGCCAGTATGGTGTCTTAAAAATAGATGTAGGCAGCCCAGGGATTCCTGAAGATGTTGAGGGCAGAATACAGCTGAAGAATTACTATAACTAGACAAAAAGGATGCAGTGGATAGTGTCTGTCAAGACACTATGCCAACAGACATAAGTATTATGCCCACAGACTAGTGAAGCACTGTAGTTCAAACCAACGTATAGAAAGCCAGAGAAAAGCTGTAAGGGCTTCCAGCTGTCCGCTGCTTAGTGTGTTAAACAAAAATTGTGTCCAGATTTGGCTCTGGTGACAGGTCAAATTGAAAACTTAAGTATCTAAAAAAGCTATGCATGACAAGAACAGCTGTGCACTTGCTCTCGGAGCAACATCCAGAACCTCAGAAAGGTTTAGAGTCTTTCTTGGCATGCTGTAGCTGATTTAGTGATCTTGGAGCCCTTTGAAGTGCTATGAGTAGCACTATGGGTGCTCAGGGTAGGAATATGCAATTCTATTGGGAAGAATTTCAGTAGAGATAGGACTCTCTAGCCACTTCTAGGACTTTCAGTCCCCATCAGAAAGAGAGACTTGATGGTTCTTTTGAAATCACAATGAAAAGACAAAACAGATGCTTTTTTTTTTTCTTTTACCAAAGTGAGAGAATGGCCACTTTCTCGTGTTTGGCTGCTCACATGAAGAAACATAGGAAGCAGCATTGGTCCTAGCACAAGAAAGAGCACTCTGAAGAAAAGCCAAGGCCACACAAGTCATAGAATCATAGAATCATCCAAGTTGGAAGGGATCTTAAAGTTCATCTAGTTCCAATCCCCCTGCCTGGCAGGGACATCATCCACTAGATCAGGTTGCCCAGCAGATGGCTGTCCCACTCACTTTCTGGTCACATAAAGTCATCTCCCACATCATGGCATAACACTCACAGAATGGGGTAGCAAACCCTCTCCTTCCAGGCTGACTCCCAAACTGGCAACAAGGACACCTTGCTGGGACATGTGCGTTTGAGCTTTTTCCCAGAGGGGAATTAGAAATTAGTCAGCACATTGCATAATCACTGTTTGTGGGGTGCCTGATTTTGCAGGTGCATACCAGGCAAAGTACATAAGCCATGGTCTGCTTAGTTCCCAGAGCAGAGTTTTGCCTACAAAGGAGCAAGATCCTGTGCAGGGCCAGACTTAGACCCTCACAGCATGAAAAGAGAGTGCATGAACAGAAGGAGAGCTCAGTGGAGATTTCCAGGACTGTCCCAATCCTTTAAGGGCTCAGGTCCCTGAAAGTCCTGTCTTCACTAAAACACCTTATCAGAAACAGCACTTTCAGCAGAAACTAGTCCATCCTGTCCCTGACAGAAACATTAGCACTTTGGAGAACAGATGCATGTATGCACCCATATAAGGTTTTCCAGTATGTCTTTAAATGCCCCAAAGGCATCGTATGTTAGAACAAGGGCCCCCAGGTTTTTCTTTGTGTCAGCCCTCACAGGGCATGTCTTCACACCTTGGCCTCTAGGTTCCCCCACACTCTTTTGTTCTTGTTTAAAATGAAGAACCAAGTTCAGACAGGCTGTACTGATGCATGTAAAATCCTCAGAGAGAAAGATTTATAGCTCATTGCACCCATAGACAGGGACCCTCAGAACGTGGCTTGCATAAATGTTCAGTGGCAGTCTAGCCACCACTGACACCTACGTGTCACTTTGTTTGAGTTTGGCCAAGGTAAGTGGCCAGTGATAAAAGTCACAGATTTGCATGGGCTCAAAAACTTGTAAGCCATGGCCATGAACTGTACCTAGAAATGTGGACAGTCCATCTAGCTGCCAAGCATTAATGTTGTATTCTCAGTGACACACTCTGAAACAGCATAATAAATGTCAGTATGCTTTGTGGGGATCTTTGCAACCTCCTTCTGCTTGCACAGCAGAATTCTTCTGCATAGTAATGCACACTTCCAAAGTAACACAAAGAACACCTGATAGAGGTTGCTAGCAACACACAGGTACCTTTTTTTCATCAAGCAAGCAGACTAATTTCTGGCAAAGACAATGAGCTCACCACAGCAGAACGGTTCTACGCTGTCTACATGTGGTACTTATACAGCTCCAAAATGTCATTTTCCATCCTTGTGCAACTGTACCTCCTAGACTGCCAACTGGTAATATTAACTGTATGTGTCAGAATTAACAAACACTAACATACATGTTTCACAGGTATTATTTCTCAGTCAGAATAAGCCCAGACTAAAGTACAGTTAGTAACTTCTGGGACCTAGAAACAACATGTGAAGGTGTCCACATAAGCATTTGTATTTATTGCCGAAGAACCAGAGAGTGGTCTAGGAAAGGCCATTCTGCTAAGTCAGAGGCTGCTGAGTCATGCCCTCAAGATTTTCAGAAGACGACAGAGTTTGGTATTCTGGCAATAATCTGTAGCTTGACTGAGAAAGTCAAGTCTTTCCCTTGTTCCTGAATGCAAGTATTTCCTTGTAGCACAGAGGCTTTTGTGTAATCACAAATGAAAAATGAAAAAGCAAACATATTTCCCCCTTGCTTTTACTTTTAATGCTTCCTTTAATGCAATCTTTCATTGCACAATGCAATACATAAGATTCCATTTTTTAAAAAATCTCATGAAAATATTGCTCATTGGCTCTTTTGCTACAGAGGTCAGACAGTTCAGTTTGCAGTACTGCAGTTTGTTTGCTGGTTCAGCTGTAAGGCATTTATTTCTTTTCATCTGCACAGTGATTCCAGCAAGCTTTCTTTACTTAGCTGAATGTTTCTTGACTATCTCAAGGTACTCCTTCACATCTTCAGGAGAACCCAAGACAATAGGCACTCTTTGGTGGATATCTTCAGGCACTATATCTAATACTGCTTGGTGCCCAGTTGTTGCTATTCCCCCAGCCTTCTCAATAACAAAAGCCATAGGATTGCATTCGTAGAGCAGTCTCAGCTAGAAGACAGAAATCAAAATGGCAATGGTCAGCCCAGGCAATGCTGAGAATCATGAAATGTAAATACATTTGATGTTTGATTTAAAACCAAGCAACACTCCAGGTAATCCATATTTCATATAAACTTTGACTCAAGAATGAAAATGTGTGGATTTTTCATTTAAGCAAAACACTCTGAATGCTGGATTTGCCCAGTCTGAGTGCTTTCTCTCCATCCCATGTTTGCATTGTGATCTTTACACGGAGATAAAGCTCATATGTAATACGTAATTTTTAACAAGGCAGCAGACCATGTAGGCCTATGTGAAAAGAAAGAAAAACACTGGCCCTGAGTGTGCCATTAGGTTTCTCTAATGAATAACTGCATCTTATCCGCAACCTGAAGCAATAATTGACAGACAATTACAAAACAGATGAAAGGTCTTTGCTGAATAAACATTGCCCCTGTCAGCCTGCAAGTGTGTGATCTTCCCTGACCTTCCCTGACTGTGGTCCTGGCAGAGGCAGTCAGGCATAGTTCCTCTCGATAAGGCAGTGTTACAAAGTACAAGTTGCAGATGGTTTTCACGTTGGCAGAGCTTCAAGGGTCACACTACGTTTAGGCTTCTTAGAAACTACTTGTAATAGCAATCTCAGGCTCATGTGGGTAGTTTGCTTTGCTTTGTAATATTTTGCATGGCTGGGGCCAGGACAGTTCTGGTTGATATGATACAGAGAAGCCTGTGGAACAGCACATCCCTTGAACAGCACATACTCCACGAGTACGTTTGGGGTTAAAAAGAAGTCAGTGCAGTTCAAACAAGTTAGCTGCAGCCCCAAAAATACGTCTTACACCAAATTGCTCTCGCTTCTGACTGTGTGCAAGGGGTAGCCACACCCACACTCTAGAGGTGCAAACTACCAAGTTATAAAACAGTTCAGCAATCAAAATACTGATCTGTGACAGTGAAATATCTAGATAATGTAGCATTTTTTCTGTAACTGGACTTATTGATGTTTACCTTTCCTTTGGGACTTTTGGAGTTAGCAGGATACAGAAAGATTCCTCCATACACCAGTGTGCGGTGCACATCAGCCACCATAGATCCTATGTACCTCCCACCATATGGAGAACTGCCATCCTACAGAAAGACATAAAAATAAGAGTAACTTTCAAGTATGTCAAGTTATTTTTTTTTCCTTCTCCCCTCTTGTCATAGTCTTCCTAACATATAACTCCTCCATATTGTAATTCACTGATAATACTCTAAGTAGTTTTGGAGAAAATGTCAGTTTCCTCTTCATTTTCTAATCAGAAAAACTAAAGGAAAAGGACTAAAAGAAGATTACAGTACAGAAGAGTGGTAGAGTCAACAACAGAAAATAGATCTCAGCTCTCCACTAGTGCTCTGAACTCTGGAAAATACTGCATTTCTACTAGCAAAAAGATCAAATGCTAGGAATTGATGTTGGGATTTTTTCTTTTGTAGTAGAAAACAATATCAAGGAGGAACAGAGGTGATCTTTCCTACTTCTTCTACCCATTTTTTGCCAGCTTCTACAACTTCTTTGTTAAGAAAAGGTTAATAACCAACTACTGATATTATTTCCTTATTATACGTCAGAGAGTACATTTTAATATCTAAACAAACAACACATTAAGCCTGGCAGGATGCCAGATGAAAACACTAGTCTGTTCAAAGGAAGATCAGGAAGTCAAGAAGGAACACAAACACTTCAAATAGTAACTGTTCACACGTGACTGTCAACATAATAACTTCAGTGATGACAGGTATAAGGCATGAGAACAGACATAATTTTTATGGTCACCCCTGAGATCTTCAAGCCTCCTGACAGGAGAAAGCTACACGACCACAAAGTGGACCCAGAAGTTACACTAGCTTTTCAAGTCAGAGACCTCCTTCAGCCCCCAGCTTGGGTTACCTCTGAGCAACGACCCACTGCCAACCCCACTTGTCTTTCCATCTATTTGGACACTGCAGTGAGGAAGCAGCAATCTAACACATGTCAATCAAATTTCTTCGTCACTAGGTGAGACTTCCTGTTACTTAACTAAAAAATGCCCAACTTTGCCTCCAGCACTATTACTCAGGCACTCAACCAGGAAGGAAGATTAAAAAAAAAAAAAAGAAAAAAAGAAAAAAAAGGGGGGGAAATCGATGGTCACAGCTGCTGCTGCTGTAATTATCAGTCATATGAGAAGACACAGTAAATATGAAAGGAAAAGAAGCTCTGAACACTGCACCAGACACTGATTGGCAACAAAGTTGGAAATTAGAAGAGCTGCTTGTCATCAGAAAGTTACTCTGAAACAGGATCTTTTACCTCAGGGAATTTCTTCTTTTTGAGATACTCTGTAACTGCAGGATCAAAGTATTTAGCATAGCCTTCATTGAGACTGTAGATATTTCCCTTCTTTTTGATTTTCACATCCCTGTCCACCAAAATGAATTCTCCAATTGCCTAACAACAAGAAAAAACCCAATTTGTTAATATTAATAGCTCATTTACTTAAAAACAAAGGCAAAACCCAATCATAAATCAATTTAGAAGAAATCCACTACTGTTGCCTCTTTCATTCAGTACCTACAAAAAAAGTTTTGTGTGCAGTCTAGTTGCGAAGTGTTTTGTTTCCACAAAACATAGACAGAGCATGAATGCTGCGTCATGCAAGGTTCTTTGTGCTACCATTCCCAGCTCACAATCACTTTTCTACACTGAAAAATGCCATTGCCTGTAAGTTTATTTAGCTAGACATACAGCAATGCACAGCTCTGCGGAGTTTGGAATCTGAGAGTACCCGTTGAAGCAATGCCTAAACATCTTCAAATAGCTGTATATACAAATAAATTCCAGTTTGTCTTAGCTTGGGCTAACTGGAAGCCGGGAGGCAAAAGAGCCAATCTCTGTAACCAAGGGCTGGTCTGTTTAGTTTTCACTAAAGTAAATTTCCAAGCTAGTGCTAAAAATAAACAAATTAACATGCATGCATGCTCGCTCAAAAATAAATCTAATATCTGAATATACAAAAACACATGCAGCTATTTAAGCAGTTACTTAAAAGGGAGCACCAAGTTATATTTCCTGCTGCTTGACCACTGCAGGTTCTAAAAATTTAATACTGACAGATCGCATGGCCTCACTAACTGATTACAAAAAAATGGATCACTAAAAGCAGACAACTGTATGATAGAATGAAAATTACTTTTATTTTTATACTCTTATGGTAGATGCATGCTAGAACATCAAACACACCCACACACACCACTTACTCCTTTATACATCATGGTGGGATCTGAAAATACAAAAGAAGGTTAAATATTTCTGCTTCTCTGGTATACTAAGGCCCTAGCATTAGGGAAAAGATAAGTCTTAAAGGGCATTCTGCATTGTAGAAAATAGGTCATTTTAAATAGCACATGATTTGCACACACCGTAAATTTGCTTCATTGACTCAGCTGTCTTCCTGTTGTTGAATCACACATAGCACTGCTGCACAGGTAGGCAGTACACAAAAATCTCTAGAACTCATTGCTAATGGGTTATTAGTCATACTACATTTCTCTACATTAGCTTGAAAATTGCTCCTTTGTTTGAGTTTTGGGGACAGTTCTTATGGACTGTTGTTATCCTCATTATCCCTAACTAAGAAACAAAGGAACATTTGAAGAAACAAAGGACATTCTTACCGGATCTAGCATGAAACAATTGACTCCTCCAGCAGAAGTGGCCAGTACTAGCATTGTGGCACTTCCATAGAGAGCATAACCAGCAGCCACAAGATTACGCCCAGGTTGTAAAGCATCTTTCCCAGAAGGTTCATCAGGGGACACCTAGAATAAGAAGGAGCACAGTCAGCTTCACTTGGTTTCTTATCGTTGCTACATCACTGGACTCTAGGATAGGGACAGTCTCCCACTCCATGTCCATGCATGACATAGCACAAATATTTCCATGATCTACAACTGAGATTCCTAACAAATGTACTAATACAAATTATATGGAGGAGACAAATACATTGATCTAGAAAAGTACTTGTATAAGCCTAGTTGGACTGCAGGAAGCAGGAAAGGATTAAGGGTATAATATAAAGCAGTGTACCTCCTTGTAGGTGGTGATGAACACAGCTCTAAGGAAAACTGAGGCACAGTTGAAAAACAAGCAATGAAACACGACTCATGGAGCTCACAATTGATAAAAGCACTTGGCATTTTCTTGCTTTCTTTTACTTCATACAGAAAATGAAGTTGAAAATAGTTACTTTGAGGTGTATGACAATATACAGAAAATTACTAAAATGGACAGTTGGGTGTGTTTTTTCTTCTTTTACTTACTTTTCCCCCATTTTGTAAGTCTGGCATGTCAAGCTCCTTCAGACAATGTTTCTGCCTTTCAGAGTGAATTAGACATTTCAAACATGCATGCCTTGTTTCAGCTCTGGTTTGTGTTAGAAGCCTATACTTAGGCTAACAGGATTATTAATCCAGAGAACAAGAAAACCTGAAAGAACATTCCCCAAGTATATGACAACTGTGTGGTATTTCATATTCATAAAATATTCAAAATTCAATATTCATAAAATCTAAGACTTGATTTGTTTGTAAGGGAAAATTCCTTTAGACGGCTAATTAAATATCAGCCAGGCTTCCATGTACACATAGGTTCCTCATCTTCTAAAAGACTAATGCAAATCCCTCACAAATCTGTTATACAAGTGTCTGTGAAATGTCAGATTTAACTTAAAGCTGGTCCTGAAAGTTTCTTTCACAAACAAGTTTGGTTAGATTCTATTAAGTCTTTACATGGAATAATATTCAAAAGGTAGACAATAATAGGGTTTTTTCTACCCTACATGAAAGGATTTTACCTTTCTATAGATAGCAAAGATGGTCCCAATGGAAACAAGACAGTCAATGTTTGATGAGCCATCTAGGGGGTCTATGCAGACTATGTATTTACCCTAGAAAACATAAAAGGAAACAACTAGATTAGTGACATTACATACGCATTTCCCCTAAATAAGAATACTTCAGTAAGGAAATTTTCTCAGAGACTTTCCAGGTAGTATAAACTAAAAGGCTTTAATAGATTATGAAGGAACTAAATTAAAATATTAGAAGTTCTTTGGCCCAGATTTCATTCTTGATTACAATTGTATGACCTGTGCCACAGCAGAAGCTGGGAAATCTTTAAAGTAAGTAATAGATGATGACACTGGAAATCTGATGTCTCCCTACAGAATATTTAATGTATATAAAAAAAGATTTTTTTTAATTGTTAGCTTAGCTTCCTCTACTTAATTAATGCTGATCCATTTTGACAGACATCCTGTAATATCTACCATTTCAGCTACGTTTTCTCATATCTAACAAAACAGCTTTCTGAATTACAAAAAACCCCACAAACTAAGATCAGTCTTTTTCATGTAGAGCTAAAATTAGAGACATGAAAAAGGCCTTTAACCCCTGATATTCATAAACTACGCACTTCAATTTTATCTCTGCTCTGAATGGACAGATGGTCAGAAATTACCTCAGCACATCTGTAGTTCTATTTGGATTTTTGGGAGGTTTTTCTCCCAAAACAAGAATGGTCCCTGCCTATTGATGTATTAAGGATTCCTGTATGTGCAGGAAATTATCAGTACAAGGAAAACAGCTGAATCAACTGTACTTTTCAAATTGCTTGTCTTCCCCATATTTTATCCACAGTCATTTTAATGATAACAATCATAAGTGTTCATTAGATTTTTGTTTTACTTCACCCTGCATGCAGAAGTCCAAAAATGCTCCACTCTGCAGGTAGGAATTCTGATAAAACCATCATATAGGCTTACATTTAGTTTAGAAAAGCATTAACACTGAGGCTCCTTCAGTGATCTTTGAGAATCTAAACTCATATCTGTCCAGATCTAAAGCAATCTTCATCAGTCTTATGCCTATAAAATCAATTTTGAAGATTTCTCAACAGGGAGAGAAAGAGAGAATTGCTTCAACAAAGCAAACTTTGTTATATTTTCTAAATTATGTTTTAGATTTTTTTATTTTTGCTAAACCTTTACTCTGGTTTCTAACTAGGAGAAGGGAACTATCACTTAACAAGTGCATATAGACTTGTGAAAACAAATATGAATAAATAAGTAAAAGTTTTTCATGGGCTTCAAGGGTAATTTACTTGAAAAGCTGGAGACTTGACCTGCACAGACCAACTAGAAAGAAGTTCCCATCAGAATTAGGAAAAGGTAGGGGGAGAAAAAGATGGGGAGGAAAAAATGAGAAAAAAACCAAAAGCAACAAACATCAATCTTAAGGGCAGCAATAACAGAAAGGACAAAGGCTGAGTGACACTCTCCCTGCCTGCCCTCCCCCCGCCTTCATTTGCCAGTATAGAAATGTATGTTTTCTGAATTTTTTAGCTGTTTCAGTTTATCAGATTATTTAAGAATTTAAGCAGGGAGAACTTTTAAAGCTACTAACCCTTTTTTCAGTTTCCACTATCACAGCATCTTTGTTCTCTTCTGACACGATAACACATGTACTGAAGGATGACTTGAGCATGTTAATCACCAGGTCATTGGAAAGGATGTCCAACTTCTTTACTTGATCTCCTGTCACATTGGTAGACCCAGCAATTCCATAGCTAGAGCAATGGCAAGGGAGAGCATTTCATGAGAACAAAGCACTACATCTTCCAAAGCACCTTGTTTCTGACAACTTTGTACTTATAAAATGTCTTATAAAACAAACAGACTTTTGAATGATGTCTCAGCTCTCTAAGCCTGTTTTTTATTTACTGTCCAGTGAATTCTTCATGAGACCTGCTACCATTAGTTGCAGTGGCAAATCTAGAAGACATTGAAGGTGAGGAATACAAAACAAGGGATCAGTAGTCTGTAAACTATAGGGAAACATAGCCAGAGCAGGCTGTGAAGGCTGAATTATAGTAACCATGTTATTTAATGAGCACGTAAGACCTAAATACTGCCCCTGAATCCTAGGCCCCAATATTATAGCTGCATACCCTGGAAGCTAAGACTTCATCAGATAACTTAAAAAGTAACAATCTGATGATACTTGTTAGGCTACAACTTCCGTATATAATTTTTTCCTGGTTAGCCATATGATGTACAAATTGCAGTGGAAACACTTTGTTCATAGATAAATCAAGATTTTTATGGTTCAGGGTTTTCAGTTTTGATTTGAAGTAATAAACATTTCTGTGGGAATAAAACTGAGAAATACAAATACAAAACACAAATAAAACTCTGCGAGCTAGTCAGAATCAAACAAACTGGCATCAGGAAGTACCCAGAGACCTTGTGATAGGTGATTTCGAAAGCATGCAAAGCAGAGACAGGGGAACTACGGCTCTTAGAAGAGAAAAACAATAGCCAGCTCTGCACACATACTGATGACTCTTACGTACTTCAGCCACAATTCATTGACTAGGCTAAATACTGGTATTTCAGGCTTTCTATAACAATGCTGAACATGCTGCTTTAGGAATGTACCGCGTTTCTTCAGTTTAATGTATGAGCAAAAGACCTGTCAGAATTCTCTTTCTCTCTCTGTGCTGTAGTGACCTGAACAGTTTTCTGCAAGTGGGAAAGTGTTTTAGAAAAAAATGTACTTTTTGCTTGCAAGTGGATGTGCAAGTCCTCATCCTCAGAGTAAAAGCTCCATACAGCGAGAATCTACACCTCCCATACCGTGTCTGCTAGGAACTTCTGGGAGGGGGCAGCAGGGTGCCCTGCACAGAGCCTGCATTTGGGAAGGGACTATGGCTCCCACAGCTGTTCTGCACCTGGGCTGTTAGGCAGCACTGAGCACACAGCAGAGCCCAAGAATGACCCAAAGACATAGGCACCAGTGATCCACACTTGTTCACATTCCCTGATAGCCAAGAAAAATCCAACCATTGGTTACAAAATGCAGTCCCACAGTGGGAGACATCCTGCCCAAGGAGGCTCACAAGTCCAAAGCTGGCTAGCCCATCGCTGGTGAAGATTCAAATCTTCTGTAGTGGATGAGTTAAACGCTATTGGCACAGATATAGAACCTGTAGGCAGCTGTCACCAGACACACATGTAGGACACAATAAGAAATGGCACCTTCGACTATCACAAATCAGGTCACACATAGCAAACCTTTCTTTACTGACAGACATAGGAGCCATACGAAAGGGATTAAAAAATTATCATAGTTATATAAAGTCTGAAGTAAAACCAGAGGAAAATACATAAAGTGGAGGATTTTTATTTTCTCTTGCAGTTGCTTCTATTTTATTAACCTAAGTTTAACCAATTTTTTTAGGTCTCCGATACATTATATAATAAACATTAGTCTGTATTGCCAGAGATGTTTTGCTTATTGTATTTTACACTATATGGTTTGTAGAGGCAAATTTATTTTCTCTCTACTACATTTTCTATTAAGTAGTGAAGCAGCCTATGTCTAAAGCCCTGATCAGCATACAATTTGGCTTATCAACAATATGTAAAATAGTTAGGGGCATTAGTTAATTACAACCACTTTCGGTTATTTAACATTTCTAGACTGCTGATTTCCTTCTGATGCATCTCAGCAACTCTCTCTGGCTGGCTGACTACAGACACTACTGTGTCCAACTAGTGCTCTTTCTAAAAGCCTTAGACATGTAAAGCTTCACCCAGAAACTCAGGTTCCTACAATGCAACATGAAAAAAAACCCACTGAATTTGATTAAATGCCTCATAGCATAAAATGGTGCTTAGATATTAAGCTACTAACTACAATGAACAGCAATCCAGCCATATTTTGACAGGCTTTTTCCTTTCAGGTGGTTCTCTTGGACTTTTTTTCAAAGCACACAAACCTGCTGAAGGCTTGCACGAAGGTCTATCAGCAGCAGACATCTCTCAAAGGCTACATGCCGTGTATTATTAGGAAGTCATAGGATCCATGTCACTTGAGAAAAACAAGAATCCTAGATGCTAACTCCTTTAGAGTTATTTACAGCTTTGTGAGAGCAGGTGAGTGGATGCAACCCCACTCACGTGTGCCTTTTGGATGATACCCCTCAATCCCACCCCAACCACTCCGGATGCGGCAGGATCCTCCGGACCCGCGGGGATACGGGAAGGTCCGGGATGCTGCCGTCGCTCCCGGGACTCACAGGTTGGCGATGCCCGCTTTACGGACGGCGGTAGAGATGGCTTTGATGGCAGTGCAGAGAGAGTTGAGGAGCTGCGTGAACTCCCCGGTGCCTTTCGCCCGCCTGCCTTCCTCCATCACGAAGCGGGTCATAGTGATAACATTGGTGTCGAAGGCGGAGCGGTCCGTCATGGTGGCGGCGCCAAGAGACTGAAGCCACTACCGCCGCCGCCACCGCAGCTTCTAGCCCCGGTGACGCGTGGCCGGGGGCGCGCCCGGTGAGGTGAGCGGGCGGGGCGGGAGCTGCCTCTCACCCCTCCCCCCGTAGCTCTCCGTGCTGGAAGAAGGCGGGGACGAGGGTGGGCGGGGGTGTGGGCGTAGGCATAGGGATGGGCATAAGGAAAGGGGTCTTATCCCACCTTCCTCCCGGCCCTTCTAAAATAACGGCGGCAGGAAGGTCCCACAAACGTTCTAGTTTTTCACCAAAGCTTGTCTCCTTCCCATGCATTTGAAAGGGAATGCTTGAGGCATTAATTCTTGAGACATCGGTATGTGAATGGCACAGAAAGTGAATCGAAGCATGGGTTCTTGTGGCCTTTAGTTTGCAAAGTTCCCACTTCAGTGCTCACGTTCCTGAAAGCGCCCCACAAATGCAGTAGTCCGTTTCATTTCACTGCTTGATTGCAAAATACCAAGTGTATCTTGTCGGTTATGATGAACTGCACACAACTTACAGAGCAAGGTTAGTACCTTCTACCTCACAGGAACGCTCTTACCCTGGCCCAGCAGCACAGGAAAAACACTCATTTAGAAACAGCTTCCATCAAGTATTTGTTTCCTCCTTTCAAAGAGCTCTTGCTAATCCCACGTGCACCGACTCATGCAACGTCATTAAAAAGCTGCGAGAGAACAGCCACTGGCAGCTGGACCAAATGAGATTTTTGTAGTAAACTCTCCACACCTGTTCAGTAGAAAGATGCAGGTCAAGTAACCTCCAAAAACTAGAAATGAATGCACCTCACTCAAATACTGCTGCAAAACACTCTTAGGAATGTAGACCTTTCTGGATCTTACTGCTTTTGACTCCAGTGTTCCTGATGGTGTAACAAAATCAAGAAATTTGGTTTGCTGCTAATATTTGATGAGAAAAATCCAGACATTAGTAAATTAAAGTTCACCCAACACCTGACCCTAGACATAACTATTTGCATGATAATTTGACAAATACAGATCTGTATATAGATGTTATACTCTATATGGTGTAGATTTGTTGTACTACCCATCATTTTATGTTCACATTGTCTAAGGAGATACATCCAAGAATTCTTGATTACTTTCCAGTAGAATACATACATGAGTTGGATAAGCACAGTCTCAAATCCTAAACTTGAAATCCCAGACTGAAACCACTACAGCTGGAAAGGGCAAAAGCCTTCTAAAAAATGAACAAATTTGCATGTATATGTTCTTTCTTCATACAAAGCACATTGCTTATCTTAAAACATTTTTAAAGCAGCAGGTGGATTTTGGAAAATTTACAAACCATTAAAATTAGCTCTTTGTTTAAGGGTAAACCATGCTTTACAACCAGTGATAGCAGCTATCTCAGTCTGAATAGTCAAGAACAATTACTAGCAAAGATTCCATAACATTTTGGATGTGTGTATTTTAACTGGGTAGAAGCAAGTAGGCCAAGTTACAGTAACAAACCACAGAGTTGTTGATTTGAGACAATTTACCTTAATTCTGAAGACCATAACAAATACATAGGTAACCTGCAGGAAGAGTAGTACTTTAGTGCAAAATAGCCAAGATCAGTTCAAATAGTTACAACCCAAGAGTTTGGTATCCATGTCTGAGGATAGCTAACCTTTTTTTTCTTACTCACAGGGCTATGCACACCCTCCTCAAGTTCTGAGCTGAAACCATGTCCTTTTGGAGTTGGTGAAGTGAGTGTGGCAAGTTTTACTCCTCCCTTCCTACCATGGAAGCTAGGTAGAAACAAGCAATGTGGGAAACCAAGATAGCAATCATTTCAAAGGATGCTGGTTTTGCACTAGTCCATCCAGATGTGCATTTTCCACTGTGGATAAGTAATGTAGTTATTTTTAGTAGATGCAGCATGCTCATAATCTATTGCAGTCAAGGCAACTCAATATACTATAGGTTAACCAATCTCCTCATCCCCAACCTTAGAATATGTGTATATATTGGTCATTTCTGGGAATCCACTGTAGTGTAGAAAGTTGACTTGTCATTATAATTAAGATCTAATGGTCAAGAGTAGACAAGATGTGAGAATGTAAAGCTTAGTGCTGTAAGTTGCCTGATACTTACTCAACTTTTCAGGCAGAATCTGCAACCCACAGTGAGTTCCCTGCTGTGACAACTGGCTATATAGCCAAGCTATCTAGTTAAGTTTGTCCATACTAGCCAGAGGCTGCAGTGTAGGTATATCCTGAGATTCTTTTGATCAATTTTCAAACATGCATTTGTTATGAGAGAAGGCCAATGGCTTAGCGAATGTTGTACTATGGGATTTTTTTTCTTTTTTTTGCCAGCCTTTTCATGTATTTTAGGACAATACAGAAAGATATCAGAAGCAAAACTGAAAAGAAGATAACACAAGGATAAAAAAAGATTTTGAATACAGAAAAATTTTAACCTTCTAAAACATATTTGCAGCCCTACAGTGACCATGCTCTGTGGTAACTATAAAATCAGTGTAAGACTAAAAGGAGGTCCCAAAAGTGAACTTTTCTTTTTAGAAATCCGTAGTTAAACATTTATTAAAAAGTAATTTGTGGCATTTGAGAAGAAAGGTCAGTCCTGGCTGATAAAACATTGCTGAAACAACTCCCCTCTACACAGAGGAAAACACAGTCTTGTTTGTGAACAGATGACATTCAACTAGACATGGTTGACAGTTGTTTTAGAACCACAAGCATCCAAACCCATGCAACTTCTTTAAACAAATAATTCTGTTAGCATATAAAATCCCAAATTTGTAATTGTTTTGAAAGTAAGGCACATACTGATAAGAAGTCCCCAGATATTTTATTATGCATATTGCTTCTTGTAGGTTCAAGTGATGGCCACAGTCTTTGGGACTGAATGGGAATGAAACGCCTTCACAAAAGCCTTTTTTTTCCTGAAGAGTGTCCATGTGGGAAAGGCAGATTTAGATTTCACTTTTGCTAAGAAAAAAATTTTCTTATGCAGAAGTCTCACAGCTGCAGAAGTTTTGTGCTGGCTGGGTGGATTGAGGGTAAGATCCAGCAAGTCAGGCTGAGATCTGCCACAAGGCAATGTCACTCCATCAGTGCAGATGCTCTACACCTTGTTTGTTATGCTGTACTTTGCTATGCTATGAAGTTTATGGCTAGAGCAATATGAAGGAGATGTCTCAGGCTGGTCCTGGTTGCTGCAGGAGATAGATCAGGAGGAACTGCAATAGCACGTGCAAAGCTTCAGGCAGGGAAGAGTTCCACTTGAGAAATTACCAGGCTAATTTCTAGCTAGACAATCAATCTGTTGTCTTCTTTGCTTCAGAAAGTGATTTATTTTGCCTACATGAATTTTGTATGCTGATACAGCTTCCCAGAATATTTATTTGTAACTGTGATAACAAAACACTTCGAAGCACATCTTGGGATACAGGTAAAGGGCACCAGAAGGCATAAACTTAACATTTAAACTTATGTAATTATGAGTATAAATTGGCTAAAAAACATATTTCTCACTATAGTAGCTGTAAAATGGAATTTATTTGATATTATGTATTAAATTACTCCGGCAATTTGTACAGATTTCCTTATGATTAATAAGCGGACTTGAACTATAGAGTTGATAGGAACTAAAATCCAATGAGAAAGATATTCCTGTCGCATGCATGCCTGCTGCCCTCTTGTGGGAGTATGAACATTGTCAGCAGTTTAGTGTGAGTCCGGCTCTTGGGAGAGAACCTTTGAAGTTTTCTGTAGCGTGAAAAAGCACTTAAGATGCAGACAGTAGGTTCTGGACAAGAAGGTTACATGACTCTGAAATACAAATATTGAACTGTAATTTTTAAATCTGTGTTATTTATCCACAAGATTCTACTATGCAAGCAGAGCAAAGAATATGTTGCTTGAATATTAACTTTATTGTAACTTCTCATCTTGTAAAATGAATAAAGAAAAGTCTTTTAAGTAGCCATATCAAGTATACATCAACAAAAGTAAAAAAAACCACAAACAAAACAAAATTTTAAAAAAACCAAACAAAAAATACCCACAAAACCCAAACCTGCTAAAAACATGTAGAGATTTCAAGTGTACTCAGTACTAAGCTAGGAAGATAATTTTCAGTGCATTCAGTGCTAAGTTAGGAAGATAATAAATCAAGATTATAAATTCCATTTTTACTTTTGAACTGAGAGCTTGCAAAATTCAAGACTTATAAAGGTCCAACTGTACTTAGACCCTGACTCTGGTTTTGACTGCTGGGGCAGATCTCATTAATATCTTCATGGATTTAGTTGCTGGCTCAAATGGTTAGTTACACTTTGTATTTCAAAGTATAATCTGTTCAGGTTTATCAGATCTTATTTTTTGGGGATGATTCACATGGATATTGTTGCAGAGGTTTGACTGTGAATTTCCTGGGGGTGCTGATTGACGGCCAGCTGAACATGAGCCAGCAGTGTGCCCAGGTGGCTAAGAAGGCCAATGACATCCTGGCTTGTATCAGGAATAATGTGACCAGTAGAAGCAGGGAGGTGATCTTGCCACTGTACATGGCACTGGTGAGGCCATACCTCAAGTACTGTGTGGAGTTTGGGGCACGGCAGTTTAGGAAGGACATTGAGCTACTAGAGAGGGTGCAGGGAAGGGCAACTAAGCTAATCAGGGGTCTGGAGAACAGGCCTTATGAGGAGAGGCTTAGGGAGTTGGGGTTGTTTAGCCTGGAGAAGAGGAGGCTGAGGGGAGACCTTATCGCTCTCTTCAGCTACTTGAAAGCTCATTCTAGGGAGGTGGGTGTTGGCCTCTTCTCCCTTGTGACTAGTGACAGGACTAGAGAGAATGGGCTTAAGTTGTGCCAGGGTAGGTTTAGATTAGATATTAGGAAGAATTTCTTTACTGAAAGGGTGGTTAGGTATTGGAATAGGCTGCCCAGGGAGGTGGTGGAGTCACCATCCCTGGAGGTTTTTAAGAGGATAGATGTGTTTCTTCAGGGGATGATTTAGGGGTAAGAGTAGTGTAGGGCTATCAGTTGGACTAGATGATCTTGAGGGTCCTTTCCAACCTTAATGATTCTGTGATTCTGTGTGATTCTAGCATGCATTTTATCAGCTTTGCTAATTTTATGTGATTCAGTTGAGACCTTCTAGAAAATCTCAGAAATATTTTCTTCTATAATGGTACAGAAGAAAGAGTAGTTGGTTTTTCCAGCTTTACTGGCTGTTTGAGGAAGGTATGAGCTGAAACTCTTCTGTTAGTGAGATACATGTTGTAGAGTATGAAACAGAAATCATAGACTTATAGAATCACAGAATGTCCTGAGTTGGAAGGGACCCACAAGGATCATTGAGTCCAACTCTTGTTTAACTACAAGACAACTCTGAAAGTCATACTATGTGTCTAAGAGCATTGTCCAGAAGCTTCTTGAATTCTGTCAGGCTTGGTGCTGTGACCAATTCTCTGGGGAGCCTGTTCCAATGTGCCACCACCCTCGAGGTGAAGAACCTTTTCATAGTAGTCAATCTACTACTACTACTGCCTACTGTGGCAGAGCATCATGCCATTCCCTTGGGTCCTGTTGCTGGTCACCAGAGAAAAGAGTTCAGCTCCTGACCCTCCACTTCCCCTCCTGAGAAAGCTATAGGCCACAATGAAGTCTCCCCTGACCCTCCTCTTCTTCAGGTTGAACAAACCAGGTGACATCAGCCATTCCTCACACAGCTTCCCCTCTAGACCCTTCACCATCTTCATGGCCTTCCTCTGGACACTCTCCAATAGCTTCATATCTTTCTTATATTGTGGTACCTAAAAATGCACATAGTACTCAAGGTGAGGTTGCACCAGGGCAGAACAGACTATCACCTCCCTTGACCAGCAAGCAATGCAGTGCTTGATGCACCCCAGGACACAACTGTCCCTCTTGGCTGCCAGGGCACACTTGCCAGGGACTTGTATGCAACTTCCTGTCAACTAGAACCCTACTAGCACCCCCAGATGCCATTCTGCAGGCTACTCCCCAGCCTTTCATTCCCCAGTCTGCATGTACTTTCATACAGTTGGTGACTGCCCAGCCCTCTAGTCTGTCAAGATCTGTCTGCAGGCCTTCTCTGCCTTCAAGGGAGTCAACATCTCCTCCCAGTTTGCTCTCATCAGCGAACTGACTTAGTGTACCTTCCAGTCCTGCCTCCAAATCATTTATGAAGTTATTGAAGAGTACTGGCCCTAAAATGTAGCCCTGAGGGACCCCACTAGTGATTGGTTGCAGCCTGATGTAACCTCATTTAGTATACCCTTTGAACTTGACCTGTCACCCAATTGTTCACCCATCTCATCATGTATTTGTCTGGCTTTTTCTGGACATGTTCTCCAGAAGGATACTGTGGGAGACAGTATCGAAAACTTCACTGAAATCCAAAAAGATTACATCAGCTTCTCTCCCTTGGTCAAAAAATTAGGTGACCTTTTTGTAAATAGTCATTAAGTTGGTCAAGCAGGACTTTCCCCTCATGAACCCATGCTGGCTACGACCAATGACTGTGTTGTCTTTCAGATGTTTTTCAGTAACTCCCACAATAATCTTCTCATCGAGTAACAGGTCAATGTTATTTCTGGTCTGCCTCTTGCTACTAACATATTCTAAAAATCCCTTTTTATAATCCTCCACAGCACTGCCCAGCTTCAACTCTAATTGGGCTTTTGTAACACAAATTTTCTCCCTCCATTTGCACACAGTGTCTCTGTAATCCTCTCATGTTGCCTGACCTTGCTTCCACTGGCCATATATTTTGGGGTTTTTTACCTTCACTACAGAAAAAGCTCCCTGCTCAGACAAGTTGGTCTTCTGCCTTGCTTGCTTGACTTCCGACATTTTGGAATTGCCTGCTCCTGTGCTCGTAGGAGGTGGTACTTGAAAAGTGACCAGCACTGATACACCCCAGAGCCTTGAAAAGCTTTTTACCAGGGGACATTACTAAGTAATTCCTTAAACCAGCTGAAGTCTACTCTCTTCACATCCAGAGTGGAAGTTTTGCTGGCAGTTTTCCTCCTGTCTCCAGAGATTTTAGACTCAGGTGCTTCATGGTCACTGTGGCTAATCTAAGGAAAGAGTAAGAGATTTTTATATGTGTGCTAGCTTAGAGAGAACTGAACAAGCAAAGGAACTGTCTTTCTGTCTCATTTTCTTGAAAGAGTCATAATGTTACTGTATGCTTTTTATAAAGAAACAAGACAGTAATCAGTGCTTGAAGAAGAGGCAAAAATGCAGCTCAAGTTCAGTAGGAGTTGTAGGTGCCTGCTTCTCTGAGTGTCTTGACTAGCTTCTAGATTCTGAGGCACCTATCAAGTGCCACCAAGAGAGCTAAGATCTGGCCTTCACATGAGGTGCTGTCTCCAGCTGAGCTGGGAATGGAACACTGGTGCTTAACCAGGATCTCTGCCTTTTTATGGAGGGGATGTTTTCCCACTGTGGGTACCAACATTTCCATGCCCCTTTTAAGGTCCATGCTTAGTGACAGATGTGAGTTAGGTGCTCTTATCTCTGAGACAAGATGCTGATTACAAAGGGAGAAGCAATGGCTTCCAAGACAAACCATCTCATCGTACAGCAGGACCTTGGCACTGCATACGTTGGCCATCTTTGCTGTGACACACATTTTCTAGATGAAAAGTATGATTACAAAGATAATACCACAGTCTTGTAGGTATCAAAAAAACCGGTTGGTTCCTCTCAGTTTTTCTGCCTCTAGACGTAGCTTTAAAAATTACCTGACTGTCCAAGGTATTATCTGAAGTAATAATGGAGTGAGGCTTGTACAGTCCATAGCACTGGATAAAAATTTTGTGGTGCAAGAGGTATTCAGGACTGCTCAGTGCTGCCTGTGGGAGATCCAGCACTGACTGGAGAGACTGGAAAGGGATGCCAGCCCATTACCCTGGAACATAGATATGTCATTCTTGTTTCAGTACACACTAATGCTACAGGGCATATTCAGCTGTCACTTAATCCACCTCAGCAAAATATGACTTTTGATGACATGTTTGCAAAGGTTTCTCCACCCCTTTCCTTAAAGACCAATTATGAATGACTGGTGGGAGAGACTAGGAAAGATCATAAGTGCTGTGGCACTGAAGGAAGTCTTCACAAGGGCCAAG
Organism: Galbula dea; assembly: GCA_013399015.1. Lineage (NCBI taxonomy): Eukaryota > Metazoa > Chordata > Aves > Piciformes > Galbulidae > Galbula > Galbula dea. Next base: position 71,436 of record VWZX01009211.1, on the reverse strand, counting down.
TGCCAGGACTCTGTGAGTTGGGTCAGGTCAGTGCAACTGCAGGGCTGACACAGAAGCATGGGAGAAGCATGTGCATACATACACTGTCCTCCATTCAGCTAGGATAGGGTTGATTTTGGAGCAAGAAGCTGGGAGAAGCCACATCCAGGACAGACAACAGAACTAGCCATAGGGTATTTGGCACCATACTGACATCATGCCTGCTCTGATACTGGCCAGGGGCATGAGGTTGGTGGCATTGGTGAGTAGGTTGTGGTTCGTATCACTTCTTTATACATTACTTCATTATTTTCCTTCTTACTCCTGAAGTTTTGCCAGATCCCAATGGATGTGACTAACACAACAGCTATGTCTCCACCCACCAAGGAAAAGCAAACACAGGCTATCTTGGGTGTTACAGGGTTTAGGGAGGATGCATATCCCAGACTATAGACTGATTGTGAGCCCTCTCTACCACATGACTCGGAAAAAGAATGATTTTTAATGGGGCCCTAAGCAGCAACAAGCCTTTGAGTGAATTGAACAGGAGATTGTGCATGCAGTGTACCCCAGGCCAGGTCTGGCAGGACAAGATATTAAAAATGTGCTCTACACCACAGCTAGGAAGAATGGTCCTACCTGGAGTCTCTATCACAGAGCACCTGTGGAAACACAAAGCTGATCTCTAGGATTTTGGAGTAAAGGCCACCTATACCCCAATCAAAAAAACAGATATCAGAAGCATACGAAGGAGTTGGAGCTGTCTTGGAAGTTGTTCATACTGAAGCACAGTTCTTCCTGGAACCTCAGCTGCTGTTCCTGGGCTGGATGTTCAAAGGGAAGGTCTCCTCAACACACCATGCAACTGTTGCCATGTGGAGTAAGTGGGTTGCACTGATCACCCATTGGGATATAACAGGGAACCCTAACCACCTGGGAATCTTGGAAGTGATCACAAAATGGCCAGAGGGCAAAGATTTCTGCATGTCAGCAGAAGACGAGGAAGTAACACGTCCTGAAGGGGTCTCACCACATAACAAACTACCAGATCATGAGACTCGATATGCCCTGTTCACTGGTGGGTCTTGTTGCATTGTGGAAAAACATTGAAGGTGGAAAGCTGCTGTGTGGAGTCCTACACAGTGAGTCACTGAAGCTGCTGAAGGAAAAGGTGAATGACTCAGTTTGCAGAGGTGAAAGCCATCCAACTAGATTTAGATATTGCTGGGCAGGAAATGTGGCCAGTGCTCTATCTCTATACTGACCCCTAGATGCTGGCAAATGCCCTGTGGGCGTGGTTACAGCAGTGGAAGCAGAGCAGATATAAACTCATCTGGGCTGCTGAATTATGACAAGATATTGCTGCTCTGGTAAAGAACCTGTTGGTGAAAGTATGTCACATGGATGACCCAAGAGTCAGGCCACCGAAGAACATCCAAACAACCAGCAGGTGGATCAGGTTGCTAAGATTATAGTGGTTTAGGCGAATTTGGACTGGTAACATAAGGGTGAATTATTTATAGTTCAATTAAGTCATGACACCTCAAATCACTGGGGGGAGGGAGCTGGTGCAGGCAGGCACACAGTTTTTGGCACACATGATGGGCATCTCAGGTCGGCGGCATCAATGAGCACATCACTTTTTATATTGTTTGTTCATGTATTACCTTATTGGTTTTCTTGTTACACCTGTTGTTTCTCTATTCTTTGGATTGTTCCATTAAGTTTCCCTTAGGTCAACCCAGAGGGTTTGGAATTTCACTCCCGATTCTCCTTCCCATCCTGCTGTTGGAGAAGACAGTGTGTGAGAGGCTTTCATGGGGCTCAGCTGTGGCTGGGCCTAAACCATGACACACACACAGACAGATAGCAGTGCTAGTGTGACTGGCAGCGTGCTCATTTTTCTGGGTTGATGGGAACCAGAACTGTTAAAGTAGCACTGTGTGATATCGGTCCAACCACAGAGCATCTGGAAGCTTATGAAAATTGTATTATATCACAAGAAAGGTGAAGGAAGCTTGATCTCTGATCTCAGATGAGAGACAGAAGGTGATGGAGCAGAAAGTAGCTCAGAAGGCTAAAGTTTGAGAAAGTGCTGCCAGGTGATGGCAGCTATCAGCTGGGTCATTGGAACTCTAGGAAGGAGTGTGGGTGAAATAGCATGATAAACTACCCTCATGAACACTGAAAGAAAGAAGTTTCTTCAGGGCAAAGACCTCTTGACAGAGTAGCATACAGATATCAATGTCTGTGTTCAGTGTTGAAAAGATGTTCTCTGCCTTCATGAATCTGCTAGGAAGACTATCCTTTTAATATGTTGTGATGGTTTGGACGTGGCTTTTTGCCAAATACCCAAACCCAGAGTGTAAGCTTTCTTCCCCCCCAACCCTTCCTTCTCAGAGTAATGAAAAACACTATAGGACAATTAGAGAGTCCAAAATAATTAAATTATATTAGAGATTAATACATATATCTAAATAACACCATATACAAAGTGAAGGGAGCCCCCAAATAGCCCCCCTGGGAGGGGAAGGGAAAGGGAAAGGGAGAAGGGAAGGGAAAAAAGGGACAAGGGAACAAGAAAGCAGAGAAGAGAGACCGAAACAGATATGCGAGTTAAAGAAAATAAATCTCACTACTACTATTGTTGAAGTACAGGAATCGCTGCTCCCAAGGCCTACCAGGCCTCACTCCCCCACACGGGCAGGACCGACAGCAGAGAAGCTGCGTCTCTGAATCCACCGGAGGGAAGAGAGCGAGCAGGCTTCTGCTCTCCTTATTTATACTGTTGGTCACGTGGAATTGCATGGAATACTGGGACATTCTGACCACTTCCCTGGTTACAAGCTGGTTACAATCTGGCTACCAGGGAAGCGGCATGGGCAAAACCACTACATATGTGGGATGAATTGACACTCCAACACAAAACACTGTTTGGTCTGTTCATTTCCGAGACTATCAGGATAGGGATATGGTACAGCACCATGCCTACAGGTACAAACCAACATACAGATTTGGAACTGTTTTCACCATGCCAAGCTGACTTCAGAAATAACCTTCCATGTTAACCCACTTATTCTTCTTTACCATGCAGAACACATGGATGCTTAAAACCATCCTTGTAGACCAGAAGTTAACCATTTCCCTACAAAAAGTGGTATTTCATGCCTTTATTTCATCCTGTTCAGCAACTGATCATCTCATACATATGCAAAGCTTGTAGTTAGGGCTTGCCTAAGGTCGAAGATACATTAAGATGCCCCAATTCATAAACCATTTTTTACTCCTTTTTAGAACAGCGCTAGATGAGAAAACTTGCTGTAGACTTCAGTTAGGTGACTATTTCCTGGGTGTGCTAGAGATGACATTATTTTCATACAAGCTGAGACTAAGGTGAAACATCTTCCTTAGGATGAGGAAAGAAAGTTTCACACAGATTCTAACAAATGGGCTAATGATGTTGTTATGGATAATGATACCAGGTGTCATGGTTTAGTCCTCCCCAGAAGGCAACAAAGCAACCACAAAAGCCTCTCACTCACTCCTACCCTCTTCCAGTAGGATGGGGAGGAGAAAATACAACAAAAGGCTTGAGGGTCAAGACAAAAGGTGGGCTCACTCATTAACTATGGTCAGAGGCAAAAGACAGACTAGACTTGGGGAAAAAATTTAATTTGATTTAAACAAAACTGCCAGCAATACTTCAGTTGAGTCAGATTAGGATAATGACAAATACAACTGGCTCTCAAGTACAACCCTTTCCCTCACCTGTCTCTTCTTCCTGGGCTCAGCTCTGCTACCTCCTCCCTTCCACCAGCACAGAGAGGCAGGGGGTGGCAGCTGCTGTCCATCCCAGTCCACTCTATGTTGTTCCTGCTGCTTCTTCCACCTCAGGGGGAAAATTCCTCACAGTCCTCCCCTGTGCCAACCTGTTGTCCTTCCCACAGGAGACAGTCTTCCACAAGGTTCTCCCGCAAGTGTGGCTCTCTTCCGCAGACTTTCCCTTGGAGTCAAGGACTTCTTTGGAGGTCATCCCCTGCTCCAGCACGTGCTTCTCTGTGGGCTACAAACTGGATTCCCCACTGCTGATCTCCATTGGCTGAAAAGGTTAAGTCTGCCAACTTACCATGGGCCAAAGGGGAATGGCTGCTCCATCCTGCCTCTCCTACTACTTCCTTCCTCACTGACTCATTGTCTTTGTGATTGCACCTCTCCCTCATACTACCCTTCTCCAAAGAAAAAAAATCTCCTAAACAAAGAAAATTTCCCAACTTGTTTTTCCACTCTTAAATATGTTTTTGCAGAGGCACTGAGTGGCTCAGCCTTGTCCAGAGGCAGATCCAACACTGGAACTGGGAGATCTTTCTCAATGTTTCTTAGAAGAGCCATGCCAGAAGCCCCTTCCACTACCAAAACCCCACCAGGCACAAACCAAACACACCAGGGCAAGCAGTTAACGCATACACATCTGATTCATTCAAGACTGTGTGTCATTCACAGATATTTTACTAGTGATAGAGTAACAGCAATTAAATAATTCAGTATGGTGGAAAGGATATATTCTTTACTTATTTCTCTTTCTTCCCTAATACTGCTTGAAGTTTATGAACTATGAGGTGTAGTTTCCTTGCCTGAAAATGCTGTTGAGAGGGAACAAAATAAATGAAATTTAATTATATTCTCAATTGAGTTTTTTCTACAATGCTCTTAGGAGAGCAAAATTACAGATTAGTCCGGCTAAAAACTTGAAGCTCAAGTTCCTAGGACTTGCAGAGATAAAGAAGCATGTGGAAGTTCAGATCAGTAATGGCTCTGAGATGTCATTAATTTTAAAGGTGTTCTTTGTTTTTAATTAATGCTAAGAATTTATTAGTGAGATTGCTTATAAATGCATCTGGCTGATTCCCTCTTTTATAGCCACCTACACATGATCATAGAATCATAGAATGGCTCATGTTGGAAGGGACCTTAAAGATCATCTAGTTCCAACCCCCCCCTGGTAAAAAGAAGGTTCAGTTTGCAGCATGCTGTAGCAGATATGTTATAGAGTAATGATGGGGGAAAATTTTGGAGGTTTATCATAGAGCCACAGAATCGTCTGAGTTTACAGGGAGGCCATAATGAAGATGTTTGGGGTTTGAGTTTTGGGGGTTTTTTGGGTTTGGGGTTTTTTTGGTTGGTTGGTTGGTTATTTTGTTTGTTTTGTGTTTTGGTTTTGTTTGGGTATTTGCTTGGTTGGTTGGTTGGTTTTGGTTTTGCATGTAAAGCTGGAGTTTCAGCATTGAAACACAGCATTCAAAACTCTGTTTTACCACTAGGTGCTCAGTCTGTTTTCACTGTCTTGCATTATTTCAGTTGCACTGCTCGTTGCCTATGACAATGATTGCAGTATGGTCTTCATGAAACAGAAACAGCTCTGAAAAGCTGGGGGATAAGTCATGTATTTCACTAATTAAATGAGATGAATAGTGAGGAACAACTTACAAAACCAAGAAAGAGAACAGCCATGATCTAGTAAAGCTGTTGTGCTTTAGAGCAAATACTCAGATAATGATACTTAGAAGCAGTTTGTAGCAGGCTGAAGCAAAAGTTTTGTTGAACTGATTTGGATCATATCTGCATTTAAGTCACAGGTTTATGTGTAGGAATGAGAACATAAGTCCTAGACCTCTGTTTTCACTCTCTGGAAAGCCATGAGTATGCAATACAGTACAGCACACTGAGTAAGACATGAACAAATATCCAGCACTTATAGACAGCACTGTTCCTGTCGAAATGTAGAATCTTTTCACTAAAGCGAGACAGTAGTTTCCAGGTGACAAACTAAAACAGAGAACACTCTTGCAACAATAAGTCTAAAGTATGACAAAGGATAGTAAAGCAAAGGGTCATGTTTTCACAGAATCACAGAATATTAGGAGTTGGAAGGGACCTCAAAAGATCATCTAGTCCAACCCCCCCTTGCCGCAGCAGGATTCCCTAGACCAGGTCACACAGAAGCACATCCAGATTAGCCCTCCTGGTTGCAAGAGCACACTNGAGAGAGTCCAGTACAGAGCCACAAAGATGATGAAGGGGCTGGAGCATCTTCCTTCTGAGGAAAGGCTGAGGGATCTGGGTCTCTTTATCTTGGAGAAGAGGAGTCTAAGGGGTGACCTCATCTATGCTTCTAAATATGTGAAGGGTGTGTGTCGGGAGGATGGGTTCAGGCTCTTCTCGGTGAAGCCCAGTGACAGGACAAGAGGCAATGGCTGTAAGCTGAAGCATAGGAGATTCCATGTGAATACAAGTAGAATTTTTTCCCAGTTCAGGTGCCAGAGCCCTGGAACAGACTGCCCAGAGAGGTTGTGTAGTCTCCTTCTCTGGAGATATTCAAAACCCATCTGGATGTGCTTCTGTGTGACCTGGTCTAGGGAATCCTGCTGCGGCAAGGGGGGGTTGGACTAGATGATCTTTTGAGGTCCCTTCTAACTCCTAATATTCTGTGATTCTCTGATCATAATGCACACACTCAGAGAGGTTTCGCTGCCTGCTACCCTGCACTTGTCTGAATGCTTGTGAGCAACACAGCAGAGGTCCCAGACTAAAAAAAAATCAAAAGCAGATCAAAAGTTTCCCACATCCTGTCTTATAAGGAAAAGCTAGATATACAGAGGTCAAGGATGAAAATTATTTTACTGTTGCAAACAGTATTCTGTGTCCTGCTGCTTCAATCCTGCCTAGTTCAGGAAAATAGGATTTTCATCATGAGGAAATCATCATAAGACGTTGTTGGATGAAATGAATTCTAGTGTTTAGTCATAGACAATTCCTTTGAGAAAAAGTCACTTGCTTTAATGTCAAACTGCCACCAGCGGGGAGCCGTTGTGCAGTACCAATGCTCAGCCGTCAGATGGCAATGCTTATTTATGCTAAACTACAGTAAAACCAGAGCCTTACAGAGGCTGGTCTGGGCAACTTCCCTTCAGAAGAGGTTGTAAAGGTCTTAACACTGATCGTGACTAACTAAACAGAGGGGAACAGAAAGGTTGGCTGCCTTCTACAGTTGTAGAGAAGAGATTGACACTGCACTGAGGTCCTGCTTTTGTTCACTGAATACTTCCCTCACTCCCACAGCTGTTGCAGTCCTCCCGGTCAGGTTCTTTCCACGTAGTTTGCAGTGATGAGTGTAGCTGTTTCAGCGGTACAGGATTACATCTTCTGCATTCGACATCCCTAAGGACTGCTGTTGTGATGGCTGTGATTGTTATTTTTACTGCAGATGTTGTGTATTATGAAGGGCACAAATTTGTAGCAATAGAAGTAATAATTGACACTGTACAGACAGAGAACAAAACCAGTCCTTGCCCTACAGAGTCCACAGTCTGAGAATAAAAAAAAAACAAAAAAATCAAACAAAACCAGTCATATGAGGATGTGCTTGGTTTTACAGTTGAGTTGCAGCAATGTTTGTATGGACAGGCAAACAAAAGAGCAAGAGAGGAAGAAAAATATTATGCCAGCACTCCATAACAGGAATCAGTTCTGCTTTATGAAAGCAGATGTTCACAGTAACTGTGAAAATCTCATGGCAGAAATATACGGTTTCTTCACTGCAAACAGTGTCTTGTACAATATTTTTTTGCAATGCTGCACAAGAACTTCCCCTAATTTTTAAGTAGTGTTTTTATATAATACAATATTCATCTCCTAAATTTAGAAATCAAAGTATTACCAGAGTAATAATGCAGTATAATTAGATTGAAAAAAAAAAAAAAAAAAAAGCTTTTTGGTAAACTGCTGAGACATTCTCACTGTTTAACTTCCTGAAAATCAGAAGTTATTAATTAAGTTCATTTAAGAATTCCCTGTCACCCTTCCTTTTTTTGTCATGCAGAATGAACTTTTCATAGAAAATATCTTCCTGGAGTCAAATTCTAATTGACCCACAAAATCTGTAGATTGATTTTTTAGTCAGGTGTTTGAGCATTCAGGGAGAAGGCTGTGAGCTCCCAGTCCTACTTCAACTTAGCCTAACTCTCATGTTAACATCATGCACCAACTCCTGCAAGTCCCACATCTGAAACTAGCTATGAGACACCTGCTAGCATCTATCACAGTATCACATGCAAATCATTTTGGTCCAGCCACATAACCCTAATTAACAGTTAGAATTGGTATGAGACATAACACTACTGCCATTTTTTGTTGTAACTGTTTAATGATAGTTAAAAGTTTCTGAAAGGTTTTCTCTCTCAGCGGTCAGCAGATCATATTAAACCTCAAGTTTTATGAAGGAAAGCAAGACATAAACCTGAACAAAGAACTGTCCACTACAGAAACATTACAGGCAAGTGTTAGCACATTTATATAATAGGTTAGTAGGAGTTTAACCAAATTCTTTAAGATCGTATGGACTAACCCAGAGCAGTATTTTTGGTATGTAACAAAAGTTGTAAATGGAGCCATACACTGAAGTGGCAATGGAAAAGTCCACAGAACGCTTTTTTGGCAACTTGGCATTCTATGAATACTTCATGGTAGATTTAAAGTAAAGAAAACCTGTTCTCACATTTAGCCAAGATTTTTTTCACTAATTTAGCTTTTTCTTGTCTACAATCCAAAGTCAGTAGCTTTGGACTTGGCCTGTGTTGTTCCACATATTGTTCTTCACCAGTTCTTTGCTTAATTTTCAACTGATAACCTATATTTAATTCACTTTTAGTGCCAGAGAATGGAAGCTCAGTACACAAAGGACTGTCTGAATAAGCACGAAACTTCTGCGTGGGTATGAGCTACAGTTATTTTGCTCCATACAAATTAATTTTGCTGTAAGTATACTGTGTTGGAAGAAATTATACCCTCTACTGGAAGTTAAGTTAGCTAGTCAGCAAAACTGGGTGTTGTAATTTTATATTGATTACACAAATATTTAGCAAGTGTGTTCTTGCTTCCCACTGAGCTTCTTTTGTTTATCTGTTTTGTAAAAATATTTTGCTATTTAAAATGGTTTGGGGAATGTATAGCATTATGGAGCTCTTTTTAATGAACAGATAGATCAGGGAATCTAAAGTAAGAAATGAAACTCCTGAGTTTCAAGTTCTAATGCCACTTATTACCCTAGTCTTACGGAGACAAAGAAAACCCCAAACAGTCTTACAAAGTTGATTATTGCTTTGTGGACACAACTATGGTACAAGAATTCAGGGTTTCTGCACAACACCATACACACTTCTTTAGCCCATGTTTTCTGAGCTACTGAGCTTCAGATGCTAGTCACAGCTGCCTTTTCCCTCTTGAAATTGTGTTGGAAATCATTCATAGAGACTGACAAAATTTGAATAACAAAGCATTGAAAAGCTTGCACAGCATCTCAACAAGGAAAAGGCAAATTTTTTTGTTTTTTCTTTTTGTCATCTGATGATCTGAAGAAAAAGAGTTCTGAAGAGATTTGAAGTAAAAAAGAAGGATCCATGAAGAGAAGAAAAATAACAAGTTTGCCTAAAATAAGGACAATGTTTGAATCCAGAACATAGTTCAGTTGAACGTCGAGAATCTTGCCCTGACTGTATGCAGGGTATCTCTGTACTGGAATGAATTTAAAAATCTGATTAGGAACTCTTGTGTTGGAATTGTGACTCTGTTTCCAGGTCTGAGTTTTTGATCACAATTCTTGGGATGATTCTCACTAATTTTCTGAGCAAGCTTCAATGTGTTGCTAGCGGAATAGCACTTATGTGATTATATATACTTTCTCCTCCTTCTTCTCTGCCAAGACAATTTGGTATGCTACTGTCTTTGCCTTTGACACACTATAAGTTTGTATGCTGTTAAATTTGTCTCAGATTACAAATGCCTTAGAAACTGTCACTGGCATTCAGTTTTTACTTTGGGTTCTATTTCAGATGTTTTCTGTTTTTTCACTTATTCTGCAAGCCTTGTAAACTCAGTCTGCTGCCTAAGCTGGGTTCTCACTGGGTCGGCATCACTACTACTAAGGACAGCTCCGTAGCTCAGACTTTGTTAGCAACACTGTAACCTGGGGAAACGAGATATGATGCTTGGTCTTCCCATTAGGTCTCAACCCACTCTGTAGGAGTACAAATAAAAAGCTGGGAAAGGTTGTTTTTTTTACCTACAAAAATAAGCAGGTGGGCTTTTATAGAAAAAAGAAAGCTAAAATCTTTGACAATTGAGTGGTTACTGGTTTTCCATTTTTTTGAAAATGTAATTTTGTTTTCAGTCTCTTAATTTTAGTCTACACTACAAAACAAAATCAGAAGACTGTCAGAAACTCTGCTTTGAAGAAACAGTAGAGTTACAATAAAGATAAAAGTGCTTTTGTGAGCAAACAGAGTAAGGGCTATTGGGTGACTACAATCAACACATGAACTAAGGTAATTAGTGGCATATTTTAAGTTCAACCACCCTTGAGGAATTTCAGGATGTTTTATGTATGAAGTAAGGTTTTATGTAAAGCCACGGGCTTTCAAATGACATATAATTCTTCATAAACCAGGGATACATGTCTACCATGAGTAGCAGTTGTGTAAGAACCAGGATATTGAAATTAATTAGTGTCCAAGTATCCTCAAATGTTATAGCATTGCTCTGTTTTCAGTGAAAGCAAAACAGTAACTAATCAACAGAAAGCTCCACACTCTACAGTAACTGAAAAGCCAAAGGCCGCTGCATGATTGACTGCTAGGAATATCCTCTGAGCAGGCAGTTTCATATTTAATCTTCCAGTGGAATTAAAAGATGAAGAATAATTGAAGTGACACTTAGGCAAAACATGCCAATCTGCTATGTTATTACAATTTTTCTTTATTCTTACACAATTATAACAGTCAAATGTTTAGGCTACAAAACATCATCAACATCCTTATGGCTGACCTGTTAATCTTAAAAATGCATAACAAGGACTTCATGAGCAGTCATAAACTTTTAAAGAGCTATGGTAAAGCTCTCTGCAAATACTGCCTTCATTTTTACAGTAAAGCCGTTAAGTGAAATAGAAACAGGTCACTCATCTCCAGTGAGGAACTCATTTAGGCCATAATAGCACACTTCATCTTATTTCCTTTCTCTGAATGCATTTTACTTTCCCAGTGGTATTTCTGAAAGAAAAAGAACCATGAAGGTTAAGAACCGATAATGTCAACTATTAACTGAGTTTAGTTCACATCAGCTTTGTCCTTTTCAGGAGTAATTTGTCTTCTTTTCGAGACACATATCTTTGCTTTTCTGGCACAGCTGCCTAACATGCCAGTTTGACATTGTTCAGAGACCCCTTGCTAAAACTCAGCTCTGTCTGTTCTGCAGTTGGTCAAAAGCAATACTTTTGTGCTAAGCAAGAAGCCTAGCCTGTATGGCATGAAACACAGGAAAGAAAACTAAGAAATAACTGATTTTCTCCCTTAATTATAACCAAGAGAGATCTCACATGCAAAGTAACGATTACATTTGAAAGAACAGCTGAAAGATTGAATGATATTTGTTCACTGAAAAAATGCTTTTAAGCTCCACTTTCTTTTCAGTTAAACTTTAAAGAATAAATCTTTATGAATGAAATTCCTCAAAATTCCTACCTGCTTTTACTTTTTAATTTCCTATTAGGAAAATACAAATGCATAACAAGATTTCTTGCCTTTTCACTGACTTCTCAGGTTATTTGGGAGTTATAGCTCCCTCCCCAGCATTAGTTTTATATATTTATTTATATAGGTACCTGGCAGAACTGAGACAAGGAGACTCCCTTTTCCTTAGGATTTGCCGTCTGTGCCACTTGTCCTGCAGTTAGATCCACAGGAACTGATTTTTATACAAAAGTGTAATTAAAATTAGCTTAGTATGGTTGTGTACTGATCTAAAAAAGCAATAATTTTGTATCAGATTATGGGCTCTGAGTTCAAACTAAATCCCAAGTTCAAATAGTTTCCCAGATAGAATTTAATACTGAAAAGGATTCTGCATGAGAGATCAAATTCAGTTTCTTCACAGCTACGAAACAGAGATAGTAGTTATCAAATGCAGAACTACCTACAAATACCTGCTCTGGCAGCAACCTACACCACAGACCCATTTCTAGCTTTGAGTGTTCAACTGAAAGATGATATTGGCAACTGACACAAACAATTTGCTAGCTGCATGCAACAGCAGAGATCTAGGTAGGCAAAAATGCCAACCAGGCCTCACAATGCAGACCATTCCTTGTGCTGCTAAGGGGGAAGAGGCAGATTATCTCAGTCCCCTTAGAGATATGGATAGCAGAGAAAGTAGTGGATGAGAGAAAGACAAAAATTATAATGTCATATGACTGAATAAGGAAAATTTACGAGCATAAATATAACAGAGATGTCAGTTCAACAGATTCTCTCATACATCAAAGAATATGAGAAGCATACTAAGCAGTGGGAAGAGAGGCAGGAAGTAGCATGAGATGCCAAGATTTTGTATGAATCCAACCCGTTAACTTCAGCATTCATAATGACTTACTGCTGACAACAATAGCCACTCAGAGGTATGCAGAAGACGCAGTGGGCTATCAGAGTTTAGGGAAGAAGAACCATATAGGCTTCATATACTTCACTCCCTGTGTGTGCATCTACCATCCAAAAGCAGTGAGAAGCTAGCAGGGGGCAGACACTTACCCTATTGTCCTTGACCTCCCTTGCAAGGTTTAATTCCAGAGAGGCCTTAGCTTTCCTAATTACCTCCCTACATCCTCTGACAAGACTCTTGTACTCTTCCCATGTGGCCAACCCTTCTTTCCATGATCTGCAGACTCTCTTTTTCCACTTGAATTTGCCCAGCAGTTCCCTACTTAACTGTGCGGGTCTCCTGGCTCCATTCCTCAATTTGGGGATGCTCTGATCTTGAGCTTAGAAGTCCAGTATTTGGTAAATAATAAAGTCCAGCTATTGGTAAATAATCTCAGTTGAATTCTGAGTTCTTGATTCCTTTATTCAGTAACTGGAGGGAAGGTAAGAATGGGGAAGATACTTTATCACACTTGCATGCTAAGTTGCACTACATTCAGTTTTAATTGGTGTCTTCTCGAACAGGTGTTTATGTTACCTAAACACTGAGATAATGGCATAAAAGAGACAGAGTTTTACATAAATCTTTCTGACAGGTTCCCCTGCTTATGTCCTCACCATCCCTGCATAAGGTTTCTTGTGGGTTTTGAACCAAATCATGTAGGGAGCTGAAACTTATGCAACTGCAGATGTGAACCCTCCATCATATTTGGGTTTGGTGTTGTCTGAAAAAATTGCACAGGCTGTAGCAAAAGATTTCAGTGTATTCCTGTGGCTTCTGGTGGATGCGATGGACACAACTGGTGATGTGCAGGGCTGGAGCTGGCACAAAAGTGAAGGCTGCCAGGAGAGCTGAATAGCCAGCAGCAGCATCTCAGACATCTTCTACACCCAGGTGGCCCCAGAGGCTAACATTTGACAGCTGGCTCTGAAAAAAATGGACTTTGCCAGCTTTTTTTAATAGTATGGCCTAGAAAAGCGCGGCTATGTGCTGCACACCCAAGTGATCTCCAGGTTATTGGTGAAACTCATTTTGGCACTGAGTAACCCATATTCTTCAGGACTAAATTGTATTTCTTTCTGATATGGAGCTGTGGAAGTTACAGCATCACAGGCCATTCTTTGAAGGTATTCTCCTCTAGTGATGTGTCAGAAGCTTTTCAGCCTATCTGCCAGATTATATAATACTCTCTACATCCTCGTTTGCTTATATTTAGTTCTACCCTGCAAAATTGATTGTGTTCCTGAACCTTTACTTTCAATTTGCCAGTGGCAAACCACTTCATTTTATTCACAGTCATAGGCCTGAGGGAAAATACTAAGATGATTAAGGTGTACTGGAAGGACTTCAGCTCTGTTTGCAGTTCAACAAATATAAAGCAATAATATAATGTACTGCACATGTACATGTCTCAGACACTGTTTCTCTGAAGGCCATCAGAACCTGCACATTACAACAGCAAGAGCTTAGTCTTTTTTACATCATCTTTACAAATAACACGCAGGTTGTTCTGGTAGCACATTCGGTTTCACCAGCTATTGCATGCTCTCTTACTAGTGTAATGCTGATTTATACAAAGCAAGTGTTGTCATTATGTTGGAAACGCTCTGATTCAGCAACTTATACCTAGATCCTTGACTTATTTTTGTAGTCTCACAAAATATTATAAGCAACATGAATACACCAAGAAAAACTCCTTCATATATGCTTTCAGACATAATGCCCTCAGAGTGCTTTGAGCAGGTCCTGCCATCTTAGTTACCCTAAAGTGTAGAATAGCTAGTGGGTTTTAAAGAATCTTTTGATTAAGAAGAGATTATATACATGTGTAAATATGTAGGTGTCTCTATCCACCCATGGCTATTCTTGTAAAAGTAGTGTCTGTGAATTTCCTGAAATAACATTTCTCTTTTGAGGGTCAACATGATCATGAGAGATTCTAATACTACTAATCACACTTTTCCCTAGGAAGACAACATGCAGCTCCCTGTTACCACCACTGTATGGATATTTTTGTAATCTTTCCTTTTCCCCTCTTAGGTCGTCCTCAGCTCTTGGTGCTGTTCAGTTTCTTCATTTGTTTCAAGCCGGATACAGACTTTTTTATTTGATGACATTGGGTCCTTTCCCCTTATCTGTCTCTCATTAGCTACCTGTTACCTGTACTCTGCCCTGAATCGTGCAGGTGACAGATCATGGTCCATTGACACAGCTTCCCTCTTTCCCACTGCCATCCCCACTCCAACTCTCTGACATAGGTGTCTGTCCTTAGTGTGCTGTTTGTTCCTCAAATCTGATGTTTAGAATCACAGAGGGGCCTCAGACACACCATGCACAGAGAGCATGTCCCAGTGCTTTTTGCAGTCCACTCACCCAGTTCTGCTTCTGGCATCCACTGCACAGCCTCACTCACACAGTCTTCTTACTGCGTGCCAGCCTGACTTGGGTGTCCTTGGCTACTCTTCCAACCTCGTGTGTCCAGAGAAGGTGGCTTGCTGCCCAGTGCCAAAGTTCAGCAGCTTGGGCCAAAGTCACATTTTGGAGAATTTCGTAGAAAAAAACAAGATACAGATACCACGAGCGCTCTCGGATCTGTGCACCCTCCTCTCCCCAGTGTCAGGCTCTGTGGGGAGGCACGTGGGAGAAGCTTTGTTCCTACGTTAAGTACAGATCAAAGTAGCCAAGAGTCATTTTGTTTCCGTGTGCATCTGGGCAGGATTTGTGCTACAGACCTTAGAGGACTGGTACTGAGCATGCTGCTCCCAGGGGTTACAGAGAGAAAAGCTGTCCCTGGATCCCTGTCCTTCTTGAAAGGGCTTCTAAAGTATGTGGCCTGTGGCTAATATTAGACACTGCAACTTCAGCAAGCAGATCAATGCCCTTTCAGTGATGTTCAGCTCTGTTTGCTCCTGCTGCAACCTCAGCCTGCAGCACCATTTTCAGGGTGGATGTCAGGATCCAAGGACTCATGTGAGTGCGTATTTGGTCCCTTGCTGAGGCCTCTGATCCTTCAGCCCTCTGCTCTGCACACCTTGAAGAAAGGGAAGTGTCCTGAGAGAGCCTAGCAGTGTGTCAGACCATCCTCCTCTCCCCTCATACAGCCTGCGCCATAAACCTCAGGAGGATACATTGAATAGGTAATTTTATTTTCAACAAAACTGATCTCATTTGCTGGTTCTCTGGTACTCACATATAAGTGCTGCAATGGACGTGTGCAAGTGGTTTGGCCAGGGTCACTTGTGACAACTAAGGACAGGCAACACATCTCTCTGTTCTTTACAGGCCTGTGCTTTATTTTGTATACACCCTTCATATCCATCGTGAGGCTCTTTCTCCAGAGAGAACCAGAGCTTTCACACGACCCCAGTGGGACCATGTTGCCCTTCAGAGTCCCTGTGCCTTTACTGGGCTTTACCAGGGAGCAGACAGTGTCCTACTACCTCCCAGACACCCCTGGGGCTTTCACTGGCCTTTGCCAAAGCCCCGGCAGGGCTGTGCTTTCCTCCATTGTGCCACGGAGCCTTGCTGAGGATTGCTGGGGTTGTCAAAGAGCCATGCTGTCCTCTAGAGTGTTCAATGGCTCTTGTCAGGCTTTTCAGAGGCCTGGACAGAGTTTTGTTACCCTCCAGAGAGCCACAAGACCTTCAGGGGGATTTACCATGGCCCAGATAGGTCCCTGCAGCCTTCCAGAGTGTCGCAGGACCTAGATAGTCTAGGATATTTCAGTTGGAATGGACCTACAATGATCAGTTAGGCCAACTACCTGACCACTTCAGGGCTGATCAAGTTAAACGATGTTACTCAAGGCATGGTCCAAATGCCTCTTAAGCCAAGAGAGAAGTGGGACGTTGACCATCTCTTGAGGAACCCTGTTCCAGGGTTTGACCACCCTCTCAGTGAAGAAATAGTTCCTGCTGCTCTATCTGATCCTTCCCTGGTGCAGCTCTGAACATTTCCAGGGGTCCTCTCTCTGGATCTCAGGGAGGAGAGGTGAGGTCACACCTCAGCCTGCTTTTCCCCAGATGAGACCAACTCTGTGTCTTCAGTCACTCCTCAAAGGACATTCTTTCTAGTCATACCACCAGCTTTGTTTCTGTCCTCTGAAAGCACTCAAGGACCTTCATATCCTTCTCCAAATTTGGGCCCCAGCACTGCACACAATGCTCTAGATGAGGCTGTACCAAAACTAAATACAGCAGGACAACGCCCTCTCTTGACCGGCTGGTTCTACTGTGTTTGAAGCATGCCAGGCTGTGATTTGCTCAGAATTGAGTTACCTCCAGTGGAGCAGGCAATAGGAGAGGGAGACTCTTCTCTCACCTTTCCCAGGGGAAGCAGTCCTTCGGCAGAGGAGCCAGGACAGACGTGTCCTTGCAGGATTCACGCCCCAAACAGAGAGCAGCAAGGATCTCCTGAGACAAGAACACATTCTGGGGGACTGGGGTGACACCAACTCACTCCACAACAAGGCCTGCAAGGCCTTCATCCTGAGCACAACCTGTGTCCTGTCCCTTCCAGTGGGGACAGGGCTTGCTGCAAAGCCCTTCAAAGCCTCCATATAAACATATCCATCCTTGGGCCCCATCACGCTTAACTCTGGGACTGGATTAGCCTCACTGTTGCAGCAAAAGAACCCCAAAAGCCCCTAGGAATGGGAAGAGCACCAAATCCCCCCAGGAATGCTGAGGAAGCTGCAAGCCAGACAGAGACCCTCCTCTCCTGCTCTGGCTGTGCCTTGGGCAGCACCAAGATTAAAAACAGGGGGAAATAATAAGAAAAGAATCCTTGCACTGGCCAGGAAATGCCTGGAGTCTTCAACTGTCTTTACTACCTATTACCCAGAGTAGCTCCACAACCTGAGGCCAATGCAGCACACCTGCACTTCCAGGTAGCAGCTGCCCCTCACTGGGTCAGGCTGCAGAAGGTGTAGGGTGAGGTCCCCCATCAGGGTAGCTTCTCAGTACTGGGGATTAGGGGGCTGAGACACTTCCTTAGGGCAGCCCCAGTAACCTTGCTGGGGCAGAGGGAACTGCTCTGGACCCCATTTAAGGACAGTATCATTGCCATAAGATTAGCACAGTGCAGCTCCCAGTGCCACTGCTGTTCAGAGTCTCACCTCGTTTGCTAACCTGCCCCAAGCATTGTCCTTGCTCCAAAAGTCCTGCCCCTGGAACAGCTTCACCCCCACTGCCTGCAGGTCTCGGGGCCACAGAGAATTAATCCATTCATTAGAATCATAGAATCATAGAATGGCTGAGGTTGGAAGGGACCTTGAAGATCATCTAGTTCCAACCCCCCTGCCATGGGCAGGGACGCCACATGCACTAGACCAGGCCATCCAGGGCCACATCCACCCTGGCCTTAAACACTGCCAGGGATGGGGCCTCCACAACCTCTCTGGGCAACCTGTTCCAGTGCCTCACCACCCTTTGGGTAAAGAACCTCCTTCTAATCTCCAGCCTAAATTTCTCCTCCTTCAGCTTGTAGCCATTCCCTCGTGTCCTATTGCAATCAGATCAGGAGAAAAGTCTTTCTCCTTCTGCCTTATAGTCCCCTTTCAGGTACCGAAAGGCCTCTATAGGGTCACCTCTACGCCTTCTCTTCTCCAGGCTGAACAACCTCAATTCCTTCGGCCTGTCCTCATAGGGGAGGTGCTCCAGTCCTTTGATCATCTTTGTGGCCTTCCTCTGGACCCGCTCCAAGAGGT
>VWZX01009211.1:33331-52333 GCA_013399015.1 Galbula dea | reverse complement strand
GGTTAATATATTTGTAGAACCCTTTTTTATTGTTTTTTGCATCCCTTGCCAAGTTCAGCTCCACCTGTGCCTTGGCTGTCCTGATTCCACCCCTACCTTTCCTAACCATTTCCCTGTACTCTCCCCCAGCCACTTGACCCTGATTCCACTGCCTGTGCATTTCCTTCTTGTGCCACAGTTTTAGAAGCAGGTCTTCGCTCAGCCACGCCAGTCTCCTTCCTGCCCTGCTTGATTTCTTGCACAAAGGAATGGAAAGCTCTTGCGCTCTGAGAAGAGTATGCTTAAAGAACTGCCAGCTCTGATGGGTTCCCATATCCCTAAGGACAGTTTCCCAGGGGACCTCACCCATTAAATCCCTCAGCAGCTGGAAATTCGCCTTCCTGAAGTTCAAAGTCCGGACTTTGCTCTGTGCCGTGCCTATGTTTCTAGAGATTGTGAATTTTACTAGGGCATGATCACTGCAGCCTAGACTTCCTCCAATCTTGACATCTTTAATGAGTTCTTCCATGTTGGTTAGCACCAGGTCTAGCAGTGCTTTGTCTCTGGTTGGTTCATCTAGAACCCGTACCAGAAGGAGTAAGGCAGAAGAATAGAAAAAAACACCAAAACCAAACTTCAGGACTGGCCAACAATCAAGGCATGTTCTTAAGGGCATTGCCCAAATGGACTCTTCTTGAGCCTCCACTTGACCAGCAGTTCCAGATTCCCTCTGCAGGGCTGCTCTCCAGCTTCTCCTCTCCCAATTTAGTCTGGTACCTCGTGTTACTCCCTTCCAGGTGCAGAATCCAGCACTGAGTGGTTCAGTTTCATGCTGCTATTGATTGTACAATGCTTCAATCTACCTAGATCCTGCTGCAAGGCCTCTTGTCTCTGAAAAGATTCTACAGCATCTCCCAGTAGGGTATCGTCAGCAAGCTTGCTAATGGGACATTCAACTCCTGCATCCAGATCATGAATCAAACTACTGAATAGTGTTGGCCCTAGGGTTGAGAGCTGAGGAAGACTGCTGGTAACCAATCACCAACCACATGTAGCCTCATTCGCTATAACCCATGGAGCCCTGACTTTCAGATGGTTCTTCACCCCATGCACTGTGAACTGACTTGTCTCACAGCTGGACAACTGGTCCAGAAGGATGCTGTGAGGGACACTATCAAAAGCCTTCCTAAAATCCAGAAAAACTAAATTATCCGCATTCCATTCCTCCACTGGGCTGCTGACTTAGTCCTAGCAGGATATTGAACTAGCTGAACAGGACTTTCCCTTGATGAATCTGTGTTGGCTGCGCCTAAAGACTGCGTTTTTAGTTCCATGCCTTCCAATAGCACCCAGGGTGATCTTTTCCATAACAATTCCAGGAGCCGAGGTAAGACTTGCAGGTCTGTAGTTTCATGGGTCTTCCCTCATGCCATTCTTGTCAACCAGAATAACATTAGCCAGCTTCCAGTCAGCAGGAGCTTCCCCAGTCTCCCAAGACCTTGGGTAGATGATGGACAGGGGTCTTGCCATAACATTGGAACACTGGCCATCAGGCCCCATGGACTTGTGAACATTCAGCTGATACAGCTAATCCCTTACAATTTTAATGTCCAAACAAAAAAGTCCCTGTTCCTGCACTCATGGTTCTCTGATGCAGGGGTCCAGGCAGTCCATGGTCTATCAGTGTTATTAAAGACTGAGGCAAACAACCCACAAAATCTTTCATTTCTTCTCCACCCCTATCAATCAGGTGACCATCAGCAACAAGTATCACTCTAATGTTCCCTTTTGATCTTTTGCTATGAACACATTTTCCAAGATTCTAAGATTCCGTAATTCCATGATTCTTTGCCAACAGGTGCATCACAGCAGAATGGGGTGGGGCAGAATGTGATAAGCCCCCACATTCCCTCCTGGGAGGTTCCAGAGAGTCCTCATGGACAAACAAATTGAGTGAACCATGGCACTGCCACCACAACAGTTCCCACCCCACAGCCCCCAGGCCAACTGCAACCCAGGGATATAGCATGAGGGTTGGAGGATGCTGGTTTAGCATTTCTCTTGTATCTATTTCCCTTTATGAAGGATGAATCCATAAATCTTTGGCAGCTCACAAGCACGTATTTAATTAGCAACAGCAGGAAGAAATGGTTGCAGTGTGGAGAAGGGGCTTAGGAAGCCCACTCAGCCCCATGCCTTGTTCTCCCACCCTACCCTGCCCACTTTAAGCCCACCCTCCAGTCTCACTGGCACTTCCTTCTTTTGGGCTGATTGTTTGGAGTTCCATACAGACTGAGACAGTGGTTTATTCTGATATGGCAAGCTGTAGTCTCCTGCGTCACAGTGTTTGTGGTTTATCGTATTCTGGAGAAGAGGTTGAGAACAGATACAGACTCCTGGCAAGAAAAGACAAAGCACATGCTAAGTACTCCACAGTTTTGCTGCAGTGTTACTCCACCTGCTTTTGTAGTGTTTTTTGTTCTGTTTTGTTTTCAATAAAGCAGTTGCTAATCTGGTGAGGTACCTCTAGCTCAGGTTTTGGCTGAGCTCACCATTCAAATTCCAATACCATAAATATTTCCATGGGTTTTGTCCAACTGATAACAAAGAGCATGGCAAGAAAGTGTCCTACATCTTTGCAGGAAGGTGCTCCCCAGAGCCATCAGAAACCAGGGGGACACTCAGCACTGAGCAACATCAGCTCCCTGCAGCTTATTCCTTAAGATATTTCTGCCATTCTCTACTGCCAGAGATTCAGAAAAGCTCTGAGCATCTGGCTCAACCCACTTCTGGTGATTTCAAGTTGTCAGTGGCAGCATCCACAACCATATTCCACCCAAGCAACCATTTTAGGCAGCTTTGTAAGGAGCTGGTGAATAATCCTCTCTGAGAACCAAGTCAGTTCAAAGCAGCATGCTAGCAGGTAAGCAGGTGGAGTTAGAGTGAGCTCCCTGAATTGCTGTTATGTTCAGCAGCTCCTTAAGAGCCAGGAGAAGAATGTTATGTCACACTGCTTTGGGCATACAGAGGCAACCTATTATTTTGTCTGATGACCACAAAACCCTTTATGTCTCAGCAAATTTAACCCTTCACTGGATCCAGAGCTCAATCTGCAGGATACGGTGAAGAGATCAGAGGCAAGGCAGCAGAACAGAGCAAATATGGACAGAAGACACCCCCAGAGCTAAGCCTCCGAACACGGCTGCAGCCATCCACTCAGTGTGTGCATCCTTACCTTTGTGGAGTAAGTTTTATTGAAGATGTTCCAGAAGCACAAGGTTTCATCTCCAGCTCCTGTAACTATAGACTCCCCACCAGGGGACATTGCCTAAGGCCAAAAGAGAGCAACCTTTAGCATCTGTTACAATTTTTGAATTTGAAAACAAATCTTCATTGGAATGCATGAGAGGTATTTAACTCTTCTTACTACCTGGCTGACTGTGAGAAAAAAAAGTAACTGCAACTGCTTTCGTGGGCCTTATTCAGTCTCAGTAGGTGCCAATCTGAGCACTGTTATCCTATATATGCAGCCATGGAACACATGGGTGGAATTATCATAAAAAGGATTATTGTGTTAAGAAGTCCAAGCCATTTGTAACTGAGGCTACTCCTTCTCAGATTATAAATGTGTGAAGGCAGGAAGTTTGATATAACTGGCATTTGCCAGCTCTTTTTATCACTTACATTGGAATCTACCTCACAAAACAGCATCAGCATATTTATCATTTCAGTTATGATATCCGCTGGAATCCCTATGTAACTAAAAAAGCATGTACAAGATCAATGTGGATTAACTGCACCAAGCATTTTGAAGACAAATGAGGACTGAAAGCATCCAATTCTTCCTTTGCTGGCAGTCACCAGTGAAAAAAGCGTACAAGTCTTAAAGGAAAATGAAAAGATGCTTATGCTTCCTTAGAAGACTTTAGACAGGCTTTGCTATTCATTAAGAGAGCCTCACAGTTCCATGGCAGCAAATGAAAGTATCCCTTGAAAGCAAGGAAACCAGATACAGAGCCTTTTAGGTTTTTTGCTTGCAGGGCAGCATTTGTGCCTCCACCTAGACTTCGGGGAGTTCAGAATGCCACTGGCACTGTGGCTTTGGGTCTCCTCTCAGCACACACACGAGCAGGTATGCAGCTACAGAAGTTTTCAGACACATGGCCACCACTTACCAGATACAAGACTCCGCATGAGTGTCCTCTTAGCTTTGTTATTTTCGTTAGTGAGGGGTATTTCCAGAGGAGGATCTGGTTCTGCTGGTGTCCGTGGGTACTCACCTGAAAGGGGTGGCAGTAATATGCATCATGCTTCCTAACACAAGACAGATCAGCAGCAAAATGGCACAAGAAGGAACTTACTAGCTCATTGGCATGTTTTGACCAGGCCAGGTTGCACACTTGTGTCTCGGTGTCGATGCACCGCAAAGGTTGCCCAGTGATTGTATCCCAGAAGCGTATACAGCAGTCAGCTGACCCACCTCCAGAGGCAAGGAGTCCGTACTGGTGTGGAGACCAAGCGATAGCTTTTACTGCTGCAAGATGCTCTGTGTACTCTTGGACAGGACTCAGGCTGAAGCGATTCCAGACAAGGAGCTGGCAGAAGGGAAAGTTGTGACCAGACTTGAGCTGCAGTCATGTGTCCACAACACACACAAGCCATGATGTTGCACTGGGACTGATGAGGGCAGCTGGACAACAAGAGCATTTCCTACAGCTGTGCTCAAGCACCTGCATCCCTGAAGCTAGTCACACCCTGCCACCACAGTCAGCCGAGGAACCATTTCACCACTGGGTCACAAGGAAGCTAGCAGTCCTTAAAGTAAGCTTATGAAGTCAAAAACAGTGTCACCAAATATGAACTCAAATCCTTCTTTTGTCTGTATGGCTATATTACTCCAGAATAAATCTAGAATTATGCTCAAATTCATTAGAAGTTATTCTGAGCAGGAGGAACTCAGTACAACCACGATGTCACAAAGACACTGGGTAAATTCACTACCTAGCAACCCTCTCCAAAGGGCTTTGATCACTGTTTCTCCATAACAGCTGCTTCTTCCATACGGTGCTCAGTGAACTACAAGCCTGCATTATATGTATTAGAACTTAGATAGCTCTAAACTCAGTTACCTTCCGCACACATAAACATTATGACAACAAACTTGACTATATGCTACCTAATCAAAGTCAAAAAGAATAGCTTAGCAGTAGCTTTACTGAACTCAATTAACTGAACTCAATTGAATTAGCCAAATACAGAAGCAAAATTTAATTTGCTTTTTTGGTTTTATTAGAGAAAGGAGACTGAGTAGAAGCTTAGCATGATGTTTGGACACAGTCTAACAACTGAAACAAAAGCCCCCTTCAGAGAGACCAAATATCCTTAAAGTTAGGGGGTCTGACATTTCTTGGTGAGGTTCTAGAGACACTGAGCCTCACATGACTCCTTGGAAGTCCTGTACCTTATTATCATTTCCTCCAGAAGCCAGGAGCTGGTAGTCTGTAGACCATTTGAGCCCACAAACTGCCTGCCTGTGGCCCTGTAGCTGCCGCTTCAACTGTAGGGGCTGAGTGCGGATGTCTCTTTGAAGAATCATCCCATCTTGACTCCCAGAAGAGAGCTGTCCAGAATTCCATGCCAAGGCACCTGTAACATAGGCAGAGCACAAGAGTATGTTGTGGGAGTTCTGAAGGAATGGGTAAGCAGAACAGAGCCACCACATTTGCCATGGTTTAAACAACCAAACAACCAACCAACCAAACTAAAACCGGTGCATATGGATGTCCCTTATTTCCACTGTCTGAAGTCCTAGAATAGTGTACAAAGAAAGATTAACCTGCACAAACTTACTGGATGTATCACTTCATAGTGCAGTACAATAAGGAAATAGAACTCTGAAGGTGCCCTAACTTCTCAAATCTCACTACAGCATTCAGACTCACATCTTGAGGGGGAAAAAAATAAGGGAAAAAGAAAAAAAGAAAAAAGTCCCCACAGAATACAGGAACTGGAAATCTCAGCATAAAGCACTCTAACTGTAGGGCTGAAACTGGAAGTCAGTGACAGAGAAAAAGGAACAGACATCTTCCTCAAACATGGAAGAAACACCTGTTGCGATAGTCAAGAACCACCACACAAATACTAGTTGATAATATATTGAAGACTGCTCAAGACATGGCAGGGTGAAGATACAAATTCTAGTACTTTCTAGGTTCTGCTAAGTAGATCCCTCACTTACAAGGAAGAAGTTCAATTATGAAGAAACTAAACATGTGAAAACTCTGCCTCCCACCTCCTTACCGACTCTGGCTCTGTGCCCCTCAAGCATGAGAAGCTTTTTTCGTGCAGCTGCATCCCAGATCTGTACAAAGCCCTCACGAGTGCCAACAGCTACCAAGTTCCCCTAGACAGCGAACCATGATCAGTAAAGCCAGTAAGTAAAGACATACATAAAACAAAAACTAGAAATCTGAGGAAAAGACTTCAGATAAATCTGACAAGATGGAAAGCATCCAGAGATCTTCCATCTTATATTTTTTAAGAGCCAGGCAGCTTGGCTGGAATCTATTTACTGGAATCATTTTATTGCCAAGCGCTGGAGAAGGAAACTGCCTCTTTCTCTGTCCCACACCTCTTAATATATGCCTTGAGAACCTCAAGGTACAAGAAGTTGCTCTGTATCCCCCGTCATGAAGCAGAGAAGAACAGTGTTTTGCAGAAACATACATTTGATTTGTGATGCACACTGAGACTTTGGGAAGATACCAGAGAAAAATCCATGAAGTTAGAATCTATTAGGAAGAGCCATACAGCTACAATGATAGTGTCTAAATTACAAGCATTTCAACTGGCATTGCTAGCAATGTTACACTGACCCGTTCTGACCAGCCCACAGATGTTACAGAATCTCCTTCAACAGAGAGATCACACAGCCGGGCTGCCTGCAAAATAGGACAAAATGGAACAAAAATACTTGACTGTTATACTGTGCTATCTCACAAGCCAGTACCTAGTTTGGGACAGACCATTCCAAGTACTGAATATCTCACACAACATGTTCCACATCTCTGAAACACAGTATGGCTGTAAAAGACCTACAGCAACAGGTACTTTACTTTCCAGACACTAATGACCATTTACCCGGCTAGTGCAAATGTTCCATAGGTAAACAGAAGACCCAAGGCCAACAGCGAGGACATTAAGAGAGGACCAGTCCACCAGGTTCAGGTAGAAGTCAGCCTGCAGCTCTGGGGCATCCAGCACTCTGAAAGGAGTCTCTGAGATTTTCCAAATTGGTTTTTGAGTTGATCTTAGCAACTTCTGACTGTTTAGAAAAACAGATATAAAACCAACTACAGAATTTTGCACATCAAAGCAGATGGCAGACACATATATAGCCACTCTTTAAGCACACCTGCATTTCTACAGAAATGCACAAAGAGGCTGTAAAATTCTTTCCAGCTAGTAAAACTGGAAGAAAATAGAAAGTAGAGAGTAAAAAGGTAAACCAGCTGCTGTAAGTTGCCCAAAACATATCTGGGCATGTTGGGCACCTGTAGAAATTCTTAGAACTTGACTGTCCCTACTTATTATCTCACCAGATTTCCAAAACAAATTCACACAGGAATTTTGTGTGCCTTAGACCTAGAGAACCTCACTAAATCCTCCATCGTAAGCCTTCCCTTCTTGCAGTCTGTGGAGAATCAGTATTACCTTTTGCTGCTGACAGGAGACAGGGAAGGCAGTAAGACCTCATTGTCATCCTCTGGAACAGAGCTTTTTATGCCGCATGAATACTGTATGAAGAAAACACACTGTGTAGTAAGAACACCAGCATGCCCAAGACCTAGAGGTCTTGCAACACACACTAGTGCCTGGTGCTGAACTAACTCCTCCCCCCATAGTCAGACTTGTCAGTGCCTCCATTTTCTGGGTGCTCCTGAACCATGAAAAAAAAATCCACTGAAGTCCAAGAGCTTGATTTGGTCATCTACTACACAGCTCAAAATAGCTTGGCTCCAGCTCAGTTTCCCTGCCAGTACAGAAATAGGAAGCACGTAGCTTGCTGCAGATACTTACGTTCTCTTTGCAGATCATCAAATTTTGCTACTAACAGCTTATCTTTGACAAGCCATTACTCTACCTCACTTGCACTAGTGTCTTGGCAGAAATGTGTGCTCTGTTCCTTTGACGCACACATGCAACCTCCACTGGTTTTAATTCCAAGTAATAAACTTACAGTGAAGAGAGACTTCTTCAGGGTGGATGGCTGCAGCTTCCTGTCTTCTATCTGTGGGTCTTGCACTTTCTCAATCCCTGCACCTAAGAGTTCATTCTTCAGCAAGGCAGAGTAAGCAAGGCCATCTGTGAACCCAAATGAGCACTTAGGCAGGGAACTCAGAAGCAGCAAAGAGCTCTTCAGGGAGAAGCAGGATCATGTCTGCATGACTTATACACCTACAGGGCATCTTAATAACCCTTGGGCCCTGGATTGGAATCAAGATTAGCATCAAGCTTCACCTCCTTCTAATCCACCAGGAAAGTGCTTCTGTGGTATGATAAATAAAGGGGCACAAATAGCCGCTTGCTTTCGTGACATTGGTCAGAAGCCTGTTGAGATGACCTGGTATTCACTCTTATGCTGTGGGCGTTTCCTAAAACACCAGCATGAATTTTTCCATAAGCACAAAAGTACCAATACTCCCTTCATTTCCAAACTCCCCAACAGTTTGAAATAAAAGCTATAGGTGTAGCACAGGCAGTAGAAAGGTGGTCTCACCTTTGCCATTGTTCGATGTAGCATCCTTTGCTTTTCTGTTTTGACTTGGTGATTCTTCACTTTCCTGAAAGAGAGAAACACGTTACATGATAAAAATAACAAACAAAGAAGTCTCCAGGGTCACAGGCACAGCCTATTTGAAGATCTGCATTCAGAGGAACTCTTCTAGGGCAGCAGAAGACAATGGTGCAGAAGATAAGCACAGCAATTATGACCGCCAAAAGAAAATGCACCCTTACTTCTGTTCCAAGATTGAGAACTTGTAGGACAGTGGAGCAAAGCTTACATTTATTCTGTGGAAGGTGATGTTCCAGTTGGCCCCAGCTCTTGAGGGAATGAATCTGTCACCATGCTTACTAGACAAAGACATCAGAGAATTGGGAGGCGTCAAGATTCTTCTCATCTCTGCTACCTGAATTAAAGAATTAAAGACACACACAAGAACAAGTGTTGATCACAGCAGGGGCCTGGAAAACATCAACAATGTCTTATCAAAGCTGAATACACTTAAATAGAGGAAACAAGCATTAGTTTATGCCTTTAACAGAATAAAGTATGTCAGAGTCCTATTGTCATGGGAATGTCTGTCAAAAGAAGCAATTAGCCTCTTTCTCACTGCTCCTTCTCAAGCTGACACTGTCACGGCAAATACATGGAAGGCTAGAGTGGGAAAGACATTTTGCAGGGTAAGCAGATTCCTCAACTGCAGTCACATTCTTTTTCATAGAATCATAGAATTGTAGAATTGAAGAATTGCAGAAACGTCAGAGTTGGAAGGGATCTCAAAGATCATCTAGTTCCAACACCCCTGCCTGGCAGGGACACCAT
The DNA here is from genome assembly GCA_013399015.1 of Galbula dea. Lineage (NCBI taxonomy): Eukaryota > Metazoa > Chordata > Aves > Piciformes > Galbulidae > Galbula > Galbula dea. The sequence goes on along the minus strand of VWZX01009211.1, from coordinate 42,747 downwards.
CCACTAGATCAGGTTGCCCAGGGCCCCATCAAGCCTTGTCTTAAAAGCTTCCAGGGATGAGGCTTCCACAACCTCTCTGGGCAACCTGTTCCATTGTCTAACCACCCTCATAATGAAGAACTTCCTCCTAATATCCAGCCTAAATCTACCCTCCTCTAGCTTACACCCATTTCCCCTGGTTCTATCACTGTCTGACCTCCTAAAAAGTCCCTCACCAACTTTCTTGTAGGCCCCCTTCAGATACTGGAAGGCCACAATAAGGTTTCCTCGGAGCCTTCTCCTCTGCAGACTGAACAACCCCAACTCTCTCAGTCTGTCCTTGTAGGAGAGGTTCTCCAGTCCTCTGATCGTTCTTGTGGCCCTTCTCTGGACTCGCTCCAGCACCCCCATATTCGTCTTGTAATAAGGGCTCCAGAACTAGATGCAATATTCCAGGTGTGGTCTCACAAGAGCAGAGTAGATGGGAAGCTGGAAAGGATCCTAGCTCAGAACAGGGCTAATTTCAAAGTTACATTGAAAATCACAGCTTCATTCAGCTGATTTTTCATCATCTCCAAGCACAATGACCCCACAAGCTCCTTGTAGTGGTGTTTGAATGTCCTCATTGTAAACATTTTCCTAATACCCAACTGGAAGCACCTGTTGCAGCTCTGTCTATTGCCTCGAAAACTTCCACTGTGTACCTCTGAAGAAAGGCTGATTCCATTTTCTCCATAACCACACACGAGGTAGTTGAAAGCAAGAATTTCATCCCTCCTGAGCCTCATGTTCTTCAGGCTGAGCAACACAGGCCTCAAAATCTTTCTCCTGCAGACCCTCAATAATCATGATGGCCTCTGTTGAACTTAATCTATCTTGTCAAGACTTACAGTTGGCTTGTTTGTTAGTCCCCAACTTTTTAATTCCATGTGTACTTACTGACATTATTTACTAAAAATGTATTACAGAGCTAAAAGAAAAAAATCTTAATTTCTTTTTGCAGCCTGAATCGAGTTTACATATTCAAAAGCTTTGTTAAAGTCAATTTATTTGGTTATTTCTACTACAGCTCACGAATTTACACACGCTCACAGCCCAGAAAAGGACTCAGGTTTGCTTCAGAGGTACCACAGGTTTCAAACGCAAAAGTAGAAAGAGATACAGGCAAGACAGACAACAATTTACTGACTAAGACCATTTAGCATAGACCATCTGTACTTACACAGGGCATTGTCTTTTCATTCTGTATGTGCAGGAGACATCTCTTTTAATCCTGGTCCACGGTGGAAAGCAAAAGGGATGGGGACTTCAGCTGGCTCAGGAATTTCTGTTTGTTAAGTGCAACCAGTAATTAGTCTGCTGCAACAGACAGGGAAGAAAAACACCAAAATAATATACCTCTTCATATAGAAGCAGCCTCTTCAGGATATCCTAAGCCTGTTCTTTAAATCTGAGACCAACTTCCAAACCAGATCATTGGTATCAAACTTGTGTGATGCAGCAGAGGGCTGTTAATAAAAGCATTTTCTTTACTATTGCCCTTGGTTGCTGATTGACATGAGCGGGCAACAAGCATTGTGTGCCTTATGGGACCTAAGCAGACACCTACCACAACTGGAGTGGAGACTGCAGTACTCAAAACCAGCCTGTTCACACCAACTGCAGCAAAACAGTGTAGCAACCCTTCAGTATTCAGACCACTGTCCTAGGCACTTGCCCATTCTCTCTCATACATCCTGCTGCTCATAACTATCCAGCCTTGGGGCACATCTCTGGGTGGTATTCTTGGAAAAGACGTCTGTAACTGTATCCAAGACCTGGGACACACTCAGGAGATACAGCAACAAGAGAATGCTGGTTTGGATGTCCCAAAGGTAATCAAAATTCTGAGACGCTAAGAAGGCGTCCTCCCCTGTCTAACTCATAGATTGGATGAGATTACTAATAAATGACCATGACGCATACAAATACCAGCTCAACTTCATGAGCAGCGCTACTATCATCTCATAGGTTGACAATATCCACTGTAGCAGTATGATGGACCTGACCCATTTCCCCAGAATGATAAATATTACCAGGAGAATATACATAAGGATTTAAGTAATACAAACATGAGAACAGATTGATCAACACTTTGCATATAGATTATTTAATGAATGCAAAGTGTGCTTGTAACAGAATTGTTCTAACACGCTTTGGTCAGTTTTTTGTTATCTCAGGCCCTCATGGGTCACACTGGGTGCTGAAAGACTGTCATGGTTTAAGGCCCAGTCAGCCACCTAGCTCCATGAAAGCTGCTCTCACAGGATCCCCTCAACCCAAACCCCTTGTAGGATGGGAAGGAGAATTGGAAGCAAAAGTCCCAAGACCCCATGGGCTGAGATATGGAAAAGTTTAATAGTGTAACACAGAAAACAAAGAAAACAACAGGATTAAACAAGAAAACTAAACTAGTAATAAAAATATACATACATACACAAACTGTAACCAACTTGAGAGCACTCACCCAGCCACTGCTGCAGCCACTTGGCAAACTGTCACACACCAACTGACGTTCCCCAACTGTCACCCAGCAACGGCATCCTCCACCAACCCAGCCTTGGTTTCTGTTGGAGGGGTGGGGTTCCCAGCATGGCTCCTCCTAAAGGTAACAGTCTCTGTTTTCTCCATAGTGGTGCCTGGCTTAGCACAGGCTCAACTCCAGCTCCTTGAGTGTGTCTTGGTAAGGGCATAGTATGGTATGGAGTACTGATACCGTAAAAGTCAGTCAAAGAACACTCTCACAGACCAGAGTTTAAAGCTTCTGAAAGAAGCATTCCTTTAGTGATGCCAGGTGTGTGGGGGATCACTCCTCCTAACACACGTGCCCCCTCTGAGCATAAACCATCATTTTATAGACACAACTTACTACATATTCAGTAAATTTCTTAGAACACATCTACTTACTCATGTATTCTTAGAACACATTTGATGGTCTAATGTCCTTGGCGCTTGCACAGTTGCTCTTCTTGGTGGTCTCTGGTGGTCATTACTTCATACTCCTCTCCCTCTCAGATCACTACCAGTCACAAAATGAAGACAAATGTCACCTCTCCAACCCCTAGAATTAAATGCTTCATTCTGATGTGCCATGTTTGCAAGCCAAGTCCCCCTTATTTATTCACTATAGTTACATGAAGCATTGTGTTAGCAAGCAAAATTCTCTTTATAAAAATCCCTTTGGGTGTTAGCAAGCTAAGTCAGCATACCCTGAAACATCTAAACAATACAGCCAGTGTTTTCCAGCATATCATGAGGCACCTGAACAACATAGCCAGTGTTCCCAGTTCTTGGTTTCTTATTATATATCCAATTTAACAATTTCTTAAACCTATTGATCATTCATCAGGTCCCCCCCTTTTTCTTTCGAATGTCTGAATTAAGACAACTCTCATATGTATTTACTTCTATTAAAAAGATTCTTCAAACAACCACAACACTGCATCATCACACAAGCAGATATGCATATACTGACTGACAAGATGGCAAACATGATCAATTGTTTAAGTCAGGTCCAGTTGGGCAACCAGAAAGTTGATTTTTCTCAAAGCTCCCGAAATCCCCAAGAAGTATCATCTTGTGCTACTTGGTATAAGACCTGGGTTTGTTCCCAGGTTTCATGCAGGTCAGCAACTACTCGTTTGCTTTGACTCATGTAAACACAACAACTGACATTTATGATTGAGCAAACTCCACCTTGTGAGGCCAACAGCATATCCAACACAATCCTATTTTGTAGCTTTTCATTCTCATTACATAGGTCTGAAGCCATCCTCCAGAAGGATGTATTCTATCAAGGATGGTCACAGTTGGAACCACTGGTTCCAAAGTACATCTTCCTACCCACTTAGGGGGAAAACTCTTTTGGGCATACTTCCCACATAGCCAAAACCATCCACTTCCAGCTGGGACTGGCCAGGCAGTTGGGGTAAATGTTGTATCTTGCAAAATCACCACCCCAGTGTCCCTCTCAATGTTACCAGGACTTACACTTTGACCAGTACCCACATGACCAATCCCCAGGACAACATTTCTCAAAACAAATCCAGGTTGATTCATTATACTGGGGAACTGCGATCCAACCCTCCAACAATAACCCTGGGTGTGGCGTATTGAGGCATGGACTCCGATGTGAGATCGAAGGCATTTTATTAGAACCAAACCAGGGTTTATATACTCGACTGAGTAGCTGATGGAACCACAAAACAACCAAGCAGATGCACAACAGATACAGACAGGTCCAGGCTGTATCTTTACACCCTAATTCTACTTCCTTATCTCTAAAAGCCATCTTTAAGTATTCACAGGTCACTCTGATGTTTCTACCTGATGTGAATGCCAGACCCTTCTTACTTGGAAGTTACTTCTCCCATGTTCTCATGTTGTTGATAAGCAGAATGTTATCTTTGTCCCAGGATCTTTCCTTGAGCAAGTGGAAGACAATTCTGTCTCCTCTATCTCCACACCTGCGTTGCTTTAATTCAGAAACGCAGCGTTCCGCCACCATTGATCTGTAATGTTCCTAGTTTGGGTCTCACTTTGAGGCAAAGGCATCCCAGTTAAGGGAATGCCCTTCCCCAGAGAGTCGGGTGGTTGGCTACAAACCCAGCATTCAGAAAAATTCCAAACTGTTGTAATATTTGTCATTAATTGTATATATGAATTAATGTCTCATTATTGGACTTGGCTCAAACAACTCTCAAATCACAGGAGTAGAGTCTGCCTCTCCCTTTCAGATCCTGACTTTATGAAGGACAATATTTCTGCAGTCCATTCAGGTGTTGGTGCCCTTATTTAACATGAGTGTAGTGAACCCCTGGCCCTTTACCATCCAATTTCACAGCTGTCAAATTGTCAATAAAACCTGGTAAGGTCCTTTCCACTTCTCCTGCAGTGGTTCAGAGGTCCAGGATTTGATGTACACCGAGCGTGCAGGCTTGAAAGGATGTGCTAGAGTGTGAAGATCCAGAGATCGGTCAGCATCTGCAATGTTCTTTAAACTCTGAAGGTTTCCTGCCAAATTAATCAGATATTCTCTAATATTATACTTCCCAAATGCATGTATTTCCCCTGGAACATGAGGAAGCTGGTATGGTTTCCCATACAGAAGTTCAAATAGGCTTAATTTGCTTCTTCCCCTGGGCTGAATTCTTATTCTTAACAACACAACTGGTAGTGCTTGCACCCAGGTTATTGAAATCTCCTGACATACTTTAGCCAATTGCTGTTTGATTGTTCTTTCTACCCTCCCACTTGACTGTGATCTGCAAGCAGTGTGATAGTCCCAGGCAACAGATAAAACACCACAGATCTGTTGTACTATACTTGCAATAAAGTGAGGCCCATTATCAGATGATATGCCTAATGGAACCCCAAATTTTGGAATTATTTACTTTAACAGGACTTTGGTTACTTCCCTGGCTTTGTTGGTTTGACAAAGGAAGCCTTCTGTCCATCCTGTGAAAGTATCAACCAGGACTAACAAATACAGATATCCTTGTTTCCTGGGAAATTCATTAAACCTATTTGCCAACAATCTCCTGGAGAATTTCCTTGTGTAGTTTTTCCTACAACTATTTGAATATTATTATTAGGATTGTTTTTCAGACACGTTTCACACTTCCCTGCTACAGACCTAATAATTTCTGCCATAGCCCTACTCATTACTGATTTTTACAAAGGTTTTAATAAGTTCTCCACCCTCCAGTGTACCTTCTCATGTTCTTCCCTGGCTATTTGCCTCATTAGGACTGGTAGAAGGGCAGTCTGTCTATTAGATGCCACAGCCCACCCTTCTTTATTTATTTTTGCCTTTAAACGATTAATAAACTCCTGATCTTTTTTACCACAGACAGGTGGTGAATTAGGCAATCTTATTTCTTTTTCAGGAATTATTGCCATGATGCCTCTCTCTGCAGCCCTCCTTGCTGCCTGGCCAGCAGTCCTGTTTCCCATTATTTCTTTTGTACTATTTTGCTGGTGGGCTTTACCTCACAGCCACCTCTTGAGGTTTCACGACACTTTCTGTCAGTTGTTTAATTTCTTCTGCATGCTTGACACTGGATTTCCGAGCAGTTAACAATCCTCTCTCCTTCCCAGTAGCTCCATGGGCATGAACCACTCCAAAGGTGTACTAGTCTATATATTGGTTCATTTTCTTTTACTCAGGACCAGTTCTCTTGTAAGGGCTGTTCAAACACCAGTTGGAATCATTTAATTTACCACAAACATGTCCTTCTTCAGCTAGCAGATAAGTGAGAGCCATATGGTGTTGCAAAATAGTTGTTCACATTTGCCTGGCCTGGTCTTGCAATTCTTGAGCACTGCTAATCCATTGGCTGGGATTCCAAGTGGCAGGCCTACAATACATTCAGAGGCGTTTCATCTTTTCCACACTTTTGGCCACTGCCACTCATCATAGTGGTATTAAAGCAAAAGGAATCACTCCAACATCTAGACTGTGAAAAGCAGAGGCCTGACGACATCATCTGTGTAGCCACCGATGTTGTGGCAACACAACCGCAAGCTGTGAATGACCTGTACGTGTGCTTCAGACGAAAGTGCCCACATGGGGGGTGCAGAAGATCACTAGCCTGAAGAAGGTCCAGCAACAGGGCACAGAGTTGACCACACTCATGGACATCCTGTCTTCCAACCGGCAGATCACCCATGTGGAAGGCCCAAAGCTGGCACCAACACCGGTGACACTGGACGAAAACCAGGCCGCACAGAAAGTCTATGGGAGATGCGCAGAAAATCAATGGGAGATATGCAGAGAAGTCCCCAGGGGGCTGTTGGAGGCTGCTTTCTAAGACAGGTAGTATCACCCACTGTGGGCTGCATTACCTTTCACCCCTCTCAATAAATCCAGATGCTTCTTTCATGGCACAGACTACTCCTTGGCAACGGTAATAGCATCCCCAGCAACCCAAATCTAAGAAGCCCTGAGCCCAGCATGTCAGGGGACCACTACCAACCTCACACCATCCATGGGCTTTGAACTCTAAATTTAAATCCATAATAAATCTGAGGTACTCCTATAAATTGTGGATGGTTCTGGTGAATGAGGCACAGACTCCAATGTGTGGTTGCAATCAAAATCATTTATTTGCTTCATAAGCTTGCTTTTATAGTGTACATGTTTGCTTCAAAATTTTCCACTTACCATTACCTAATGCTTTGATAATTTTTGTGGTAAAACCTTGTTCTTTAACAATTCTACTGATTTACTTCCTTGACTAATATTTATCCCTACTACCTTAACTACATAACTTTGTTCAATCACCCTTTACTTCTTCCATGGTTTCAGGGCTAGCAGATCCACTCTGCTACCTTGACAACTGTCTGTCTGATCTCCCCCAGATGGTGACTCTCTTTAAAGTTCTTTTCAACTTTGCCTTATTTGCCCATATAAATCTAGGGCTTCTTGAACCTTCAAAATTTACATCAGTGTAATCCTTACTATTATCCTTTTAACTGGTGGGATAGAGCTGTTATATTTTGAGTCACTAGTAATTCTTACCAGAGATGATCCTGACTTTGGAAAAAAAAAGCAGTAGTGTCTGGGGCATTTAATTTTCTAACCATTTTCTCCCATAATCTAATTTATACAACGAGCACCATTAATTGCAATATTAAATTAAATCTTCTTTCCTGGTATTACCCACTGGAATGTTCCCAAACTCCTTCTAATTTCTCAGGGTGTATCCTAAAGGAGATTTTTTTAAAGTATTCCCCTGCCTGTGGGTTTAGAAATTCCACTATCCATTATACATGCACAGACAACACACAGGTAAAGGTCCCAAACAAAACTTACACACACACATAAAATTTACAAGTACACCAACAACACACTTTTGTTACCGAGAACCATTAAGCCTACGGATCTGTAAACACAATCACCAAAGCCTAGCATTGGTTCCTGGAGGCTCAAACCCCGTACCAGACCAGAAGAGATCTTGAACGCCAAATTACCCAGAACCAGACCAGAAGGGGACTTGAACGCCAAATTAGACCCAGTGAAGCTCTCATGGCGACTTATGGATGCCCAGAACCAGAACAGGAGTGGACCACTACCAACCAAACTTGCAGGGAATCTCCTGTCCCCATCTTACAGGAAGGTGAACCAGACCAGAGGAATATTTTATTCACAAATAAGATAGTGCTGCCTGGCCTAGCACAGGCTCAGCTACAGCTCCTCTAGTGTCTCTTGGTCATGGTGTAATATGGTATTGATTCAAAGAAAGAACTTCCAAACCCCCTTGATTTCTAGCACTCCTCACCAAAGTGGCAGGCTAGGTGCAGCTGGGCTTGGTGTTCAGTTAAAGAAACTCAAAACCACCAAAATGCTATTAAGCAGGTACTCTTTTAATGCAGCGCTGGACACACAGGGGATCATTCCCCCAAAACTGTGTGTGTTCTTATTAGTCAGTCACACCTTTTGTATACTAGATGTACATACATATTTTATGATATTTTCCAAGACCCTTGTTAATAATAATACAGTTTTCTGAGAAGCCATTTATATGTGTTGCAATCCCTTTAAGCATATATATTGTAGTCGTTAAGTGGTCTTCAGAGGCCTCTGTTTACTTCATCACAGTGTAGATAACCAGCTGTGCTCAGCAGAGGGATTTGCTTATTCCACATATCTTGAGGTTAGACAAAAGGCCTGCCCTAAGGCCACATTCCATTCTACAGGGCCCTGGCTGCCTTCTTGTTTGTACAATTCTGTTCTGCTAATGTAATTTTCTTTACTTATAGAAACATAGAATCATCAGAGTTGGAAGGGACCTTAAAGATTATCTAGTTCCAACACCCCTGCGGACTTTTTAGGTCAGATAGTGATAGAACCAGTGGAACTGGGTGTAAGATAGAGAAGGGTAGATTTAGGTTGGTTATTAGGATGAAGTTCTTCACTATTTCCTGACAAATCTGGTGGGCTTCTATGAAGAGGTTATGACATCAATAGACAGTGGAAGAGCAACCGACATCATTTACCTGGACCTGAGCAAAGCCTTCGACACTGTCCCGCACGACATCCTGGTTTCCAAGCTAGTGGAATATGGGTTTGATGGATGGACCACTCACTGGATAAGGAATTGGCTCAACAGCTACACCCAAAGAGTGGCTGTCAATGGATCCAAGTCCAAGTGGAGGCCAGTGACAAGTGGAGTCCCTCAAGGATCAGGACTGGGACCAGTCTTGTTCAACATCTCTGTCGGAGACATGGACAGTGGCATCCGGTGCTCCCTCAGCAAGCTTGCTGATGACACCAATCTGTGTGGAACGGTTGATATGCTGGAGGGGAGGGATGTCATCCAGAGGGACCTGGACAGGCTGGAGAGGTGGGCCCATGCCAACCTCATAAAGTTCAACAAGAACAAGTGCAAGGTCCT
>VWZX01009211.1:16861-33258 GCA_013399015.1 Galbula dea | reverse complement strand
AAGCTAGAGGAGGGTAGATTTAGGTTGGATATTAGGAGGAAGTTCTTCATTATGAGGGTGGTTAGGCAGTGGAACAGGTTGCCCAGAGAGGTTGTGGAAGCCTCATCCCTGGAAGCTTCTAAAACAAGGCTGGATGGGGCCCTGGGCAACCTGATCTAGTGGATGGTGTCCCTGCCAGGCAGGGGGGTTGGAACTAGATGATCTTTGAGGTTCCTTCCAACTCTGACAGACCTATGATCCTATGAGAGTGGTTAGACAGTGGAACAGATTTTCCAGAGAGGTTGTGGAAGCCTCATCCCTGGAAGCTTTTAAGACAAGGCTTGATGGGGCCCTGGGCAACCTGATCTAGCAGATGGTGTCCCTACTTCAATTCAGTATGGAGTACCATCTGGCTAATTTGGGTGTTGTTCCTTCAGTTTCACACATACCTGCTTTTATATCACCTTCTCTGCTCCCTTTTGTTTCCTTTTACAATATTAGTAAACATCTATAGCATTTATTACTTACTTATCACAACTACTAGGGTATAGATATGTAGGAGATCCTTGCTGCCATCATACCATTCATGCTGCCTCTCTGCTAAGCCCTTTTCCCCCCATCCTGTGTGTCTCGTGTTTCTTTAAATGATGACTCTATGGAACACAGGATACCTCGTCATTTTCTAGCTCAAATGTGTTTAAGGTATTCTTGTCACAAACGTAGTAATTAACAGTGCAAGGCAAGCCTTATGTTCAAAGGAGCCTGAAAGGAGCCTACGTCCTGTTTCAAAGTATGTGTAAAATCATGCACATTCTCAATCAGATGCAACTTCAAATTCAACCATCAAATACAATCTTTAACTAATATTCAGCAGCTTAATTTGCTGTGCCAACAAAGTGTCATACTCATTTGTAGTGTTGCCTTTTGTGGATCTAAAGAAGAGGTCTTTTTTAACACAAGCTCGTACTGTTCTTGAATACTACACCATTATAGTTTAATTGACAAAGAGCATTTACGCACTAGCTTTGACTTGTTAGGCTCTGCAGGATGGAGAAAATACTAGTTACCAGCTAATACTAGTTACTAGATAATTGGCACAGTAACTAGTATATTAACGATGTTAGTTAATACAAATACTAATTACTTTAGACTGCAGTCTTAATATCTTTTATTTCTTTGTAGTCAGCATCTTGTGGTTAACTGAAAGGTGACTGTAATTATAGTTTGTGATTGCAAGCAGTCTAGACTCAACTTGTTAGATGGAGTTTTGCCCTCTTCTCTGTGTTTCTAATATTCCCTCTATTCTGCAATTGTTTCAAATAATTGGCATTGCTCTCATGTTTGGCACCAAAGTAAAACTGTTGTGGTACCAGTGATAAAATTTTTTTAAAAGTATTTAGCAGTTACACTTGGTATTTTTGACTTCTAGAACTTGTCTCAAGACTGATTGTTAAAAATGTAAAATACCATACTGCTGAAATATTGCCCAAGTAAGCTGTTATAAAAATATCCCTTTATGTAATCATTTTAGATTAGGGAAAGTTACAGTAATATTTTTAAACAAAGCTTTTCTTTTTTAATGGCAAATAAACTTCGCTATTGCAATCACAAGCAGGTAATTACTTTGCTCGTGTTTCAAGCCAAATGGAACAAGCCTCCAATATTCATGTACATCAGGCTATCCACAGTTCAGTTCACAATAGTGATCCAGAGTGTTTAATTGTAAATGGAAGGCATGATGACAATCCAAAGACAGTGGAATCTGATTGGGGGGAAGGAGATTTTTTTGCAAATTTCCCTGGTTAGCAAAGATCTGTACCCACGTTTCCCACCTCCCTGGAAAATGTCCTAGAAAATGCACTTGCAAATCCTGGGAGAGACTGTCCTTTTTTTCTTTGTATTTTTCTGCTATGCATAAATAATTAAATGTTCATGGGGCTAAGGAGAAGGACCAGCAGGATTAGGGACGTGGTTGTCCCCCTGTACTCAGCACTTTTGAGTCTGAACCTTGAATACTGTGTTCAGTTTTGGGTCCTTCAATATAAGAAAGACACTGAGCTGTTGGAGCATGTCCAAAGAGCAACAAAGATAGTGGACAGTGTAAAGCACTAGTATTATGAGGAGTGGCTGAGGGAACTGGGGTTGTTTAGTCTGGAGAAGAGGAGGCTCAGGTGGGACTTCTTGCTGTATACAACTACATGAAAGGAGATTGTAGTGAGGTGATGGTCGGTCTGTTGTCTCGTATAGTTTTTTCTCTAGAGATAGGACTAGAGGAAATGGTTTCAGGGTGCGCCAAGGTAGGTTCAGATTAGATATTAGGAAGAATTTCTCCCCCAAGAAGGCTATCAGGCATTGGAACAGGCTGGCCACGGGGGTGATGGAATCACCATCCCTGGAAGTGTTCGAAAATATGTGAATATGGTGCTTGAGTATGGTAGTGTTGGGTGAATGGTTCAACTCGATGATCAGAGGTCTTTTCCAGACATAATGATAAGATTCCATGATTCCAAGAAAGTGACATTAGCAAGCTGTGGTTAAGGCACTCACATTGGAAAGCCAGGTTTGAATTCCTGTTCTAATGAATATTTAATTATCTTTCTGATACCAGACAAGCTGTGGCAGCATTTCCCTTTCCCCCCAACTCCTTATGCTAGCCTCATCAAGATGCCTAGGTACCTGTGGACTGAGAATTTAGTGATAAGCCTCACAAAACTAAAGACTGCAAAGCTAAACTAGGTAATTTGAAGACCTTACATGGCCAGTGCCCTGCCTACTATTCCTGTACAGCTGCAGAGCTGATTCAGTGCTAGCAGCCGTTGTGTATATTTAGTGGCTATTCCCTGTGCTGACAGAAGTTAATGAACAATCTGCCAGTGAAAAGCACTCTTGAGCTGGCTGATATCCCCAGCACCCAGCCAGCTCTGGGACACAGCTGATGGGGCCCATGCCAGCAGTTCATCAGTACAAATTGGTTCAAAAGTTTAACAAGTTACTGCCAATCTCAACCACAGAATGAAGTATCTAACTAAATCTGTGATGTAAAAATGAATTATTTGTATTCTAAGCTGAGGTCGCTGGGATTTTGGCTGCATAGCAAAAATGACAGGACCCCCAACTAGTTTGCCAAAAAAGGTAGGTTTCTCTATCTGTTAATATTAACGTGCCTCCAAAAGCTGGTACAAGCAACCAAGCCGTCCTGAGATGGCAACCACCACCAGTTACCTCAGAAGACCAGTCCTTGCCCTCGTCCCTCACCCCTCACGCCTGGCAGTGGGAAATTGAACCTTTAGCTTGAGTGACCGAAGCCAGATCCGTCGATAACAGGCCAGGTTCCCTTAGTCGGCAGTGCCGTAGGCGGTAAGAGGCTACCTTCAGCGCCGCAGACCGAGACCCGCCTGCCTGCCCTTCCAACCGCCGCGCAAGCATCAGTAGGACCGGGAGCGCCCCGGAAGAGCGACTGCTAGCGCCCCAGCTGAAAGGGCGGAGCCTGCGGGGCCTGGGCGGGCCCAAGGAGATGAGGTCATCAAAAGGCGCCAGGCTTGGAGGGCGGCGGGGTATTGGTTTCAGTGTGGTAGGTAAGGTGGTGGCGGTTAATGTGTCTGGTGGGGTTGGAAGGGAGGGGTTCGGAAGCAACTGTTTGTCCCTCTGTCCTCTCACACAGCTCCGCACGTTGTCTCGAGACCTGGCACGTTGGGGGTGAAACGGCCGCCGGTAATGGCTGAGGTTGTAAGCATTCCTTCTCCGTTACCCCTCATGCTTGTGCCTCCGGTGTGGCGCGGCTCACGGGGTCCCGCTCCGGGCGAAGGAGGCATGAGGGGAACCAGCCGGGTGCCCCGTGAGGAGCTGGGACGTGCGCAGTTGGCTCGCTGGCTTCTCTTGTCCTGCAGCTTTTTCTGTCCCCGGCGCCGGGTCCATCCGCCGGGGGTGCTCCTGGAACTTAGAAAGCTGCCGTCCCGCCTTCTCGTACAAACTAAACTGCTGTAGCTGGAGGGCAGTCAGCAGCAGTGTGATTAGAATGCAAAACAGTACAGATGTGCAGCCTGAAGCACCTGTTGTCCTTTTCACGGTATTTAGGCAGCTTGAATCGGTGTCCTTCCTGAAGAGCTAGTTTTTAGAGTGTAGTTTCCTGAAATAACGTTAAATGTAATTCTGTTCAAGATTCTCAAAACTGATTAACAAGCATTTCTGCTCATTGGCCGCTTTTAACACTTGGACACATGTCGGTGAAACTCGTATCTTTGCATTTATCTGAAGATTTCAGCTTAGTTGCACGTTAGACCTTAGTGAAGGTAGAGCCTAGTTTTGCAAAGGTCAAGCTGAGTGACTGAGGTGGCTTGCCAGTGTCAACACTGGTAAGAGAAGACTGGTTTTCTGCTTCCAGCCTTACGGAAGTAGTTCTTTCACGTGATAGGTGAGGTTTATAAATGACACCTGTGTGGAGTTAGGAACAGTCATCCTGTTTGAACATGCATTTGATATGGACATGTCCTGTACATGAGTATTTTCTCACTTGCATGTTTTGTCCTGAAAATCAGACATTTACGCTCCTTTCTTGTGTATTTCGAGTGGAAATAAAATCCCAGATAATTTTGCACCTCTTTATTGATGTTCAGCATTCTGCAGAATCACTGAAGAGGTCTGCTAAAGATTATATTATTTAGTTCAATGCCATAGCTCAAGCAGGGCTAGGTATAACATGTTGCCCAGGACCATGTCCACCTTGAAATCATTTTCTGAAATAAAAAATTTGAAGATTCCATCCTTAAATAAATAGGTTTCCTGTAAAGATCGTAGTTGTAGCTTTGTGGGCAAGGACTTGTAAAATGTTTAGGTGCATGTATTTGTACTTTGTTCAATGATTTTAGTGTTTGGTCAATACTGTAATACAAAAAACTGCCAATGAACTAAAAGAAAGTTTATGAGGAATATCAGGATGCTTTTCCTATCTCATTTACCAATACTAAGTTCTGCTTCTGTCTCAATCTTTGATTGATTATGTGTTTTTACTTGAGTATGGGTATTTTAGGGGTGCAAGGAACTTAGATTTTTTTGGTGTTTCCATTGTTTCAGCTGAAAGAAAGAAGGAGTTTTCTATATTAACTTGTAATTTCAATTAATGGGAAGCAACTTCTGCTGCTGACATGTAGTTGGTAACAAAGGTCTTCCATTATGCTCATTATTTCTGTAGTTTCCAAACTTAAAAGGAGGCTTTGGGAACATCAATTGCTTTGTCAAGGGATGTTACTAATTGAATTAATTTTCACATCAGAGTCTTACTATGATGTGTGCTGGTTTTTGTGTGACACAGAGCAAGGTCTGCAAGCCCTTTTGTAAGGATTGGTTTGCAGTAGTTTAACAGTAGCAAATGTTTGTTAGTTTGTTTAAGCCTTACTTTCATCTATTCCTGTCTTATCAAGACGGCTTAGCTGTTTGTGCTAAGTGTGTGGAACAAAAATTAATTCATATTTACCACAAATTATGCATACATATTATTTAAAGAGTAAAATTGCTGTTGATGCTGATGTTCTAAACAGACTGCTTGGTAAGAAGTGAACCCCACATTGTGTGAAAAATTTGTAGAACTAGATATGGAAGAAGCTTCCTTGCAATTGTTTTAAAGGGAAGTAGAAATAAACCTCTTATAATTATTAAAGAGAGTGTTTATGCAAAAGACTTTAAAAAAAATTTTTTTAAGTGATAAGTGGAGAGCATTGCAGGTTATGATTCTAGCACCTGAGTTAGGTTTTTTCTAAGGATGAAACAAAACATGCTTAGCTGAAGGTGAAGAGAATAGAAACACAGCTTTATTTTGCCATATCTTTTACACTGGGATAAAAAGCCAATGTTCTTTAATTGGGTTGTATCTGGATATTGGCCAGTGGTTTGTAGGGAAAGTCTGTGATGCTGAAACAACTTCATGCCTTTTGAAGAATACAGTAAGTACGTGTTACAAGCAAGTTGGTGTCTCTGCTTCAGAGATCCTTGTTGGCAGCCCAGAATGTTAGCTTAAATTACCAGTTCAGCCAGGCTCTGGGCTGGAGTAACTGCGTGGAGATACCTGTGCTGTTGAAAGTTGTTCAAAGGGAATGATTCTGGCAGAACTAGCAGCTGGGAGAAATACCTTCAAACAGACCTAGCATAAATTGGTAGGGTTTGTCAGGCTGCCCTTAGTTTTCTAGGAAACTTGATTTGTTTAAATTTCTATTTAATTGCTTTAATTGGCTATTATTTCAGGAAATGGTTTTGGGTACTGTCCGAAAACCAAAAAAGTTGAGGTAGAAATGGCCTTTGTCTTGAGGATTAATGCTTGCTAGAGCAACTCTGATTTTACCCAATTAAAAAAATACTTGTATGTTTTTTAAGGCATTAACTGGTTAATGTATTCAAATTTTTGGATCAGTTTTAAGTTGGGAATTTTCCAGGGCTTGGCAAACATCAAGTAGAGCATCGTAGCTGCCTACTTTGGTTGGAGATAATTCTATTGATCTTCTCTCATACAGCCCTCTCTTTCATTCATTTTTGGTTTTGGAGATTTTGGAAGTGCTTGAAAAGAAACAGCTGCAGTTGTGTTCTGAAATAAGAGGTATTTTGTGCATGCTAACAAGAGAACATGTTTGGCATAGTCCTACATTCTGCCATGAAGATATATCTTAGCTGCCTGCATTTGTTAACAGTGGAAGGCAGTCTGTCCTTGGCTGATCTAGCAGGAGTGAAATGAAATAAAGCACGTGCTTGAAAAGAGAGTAGATGATTCAGTGCATTCTGGATACTACATTTCTAACTTATGCCACTGTATTATGAAGTCATCTCTAATGACCATTCTCTGTTTTGGTTTGGTTTTTGTTTTCTGTTTGTTTGGGTGTGGGGGTCTTTTGGAGGGGTGTCGGGTTTTTTGTTTGTTTAGTTTTTGGTTTTGTTTATCTTTAAGTTTGTAAGCCTTTCATTTGCTTTCACCTAGTAGTACTTGTGCTGGACCTCCCAACAAGTTTAGGTGGTTTTCTGTTTTTTTCCAAGTAGATTACTAGTGTCACAGTGGAATTGGTCTGGAAAAGCTGTAAGCAATTGCAAAGAATAGCTTTCTGGAATAATGAACATCAGTATAGAGCATCATAATTGATCATTCTAGTTTTTAATAGGCTGTTTAAAGGTTTAACTAGACTACTTTGTGTAACAGTTATTCTTATTTTCTTAGTTTACTATTTGTAGTGGGTGTATTTCCTGGGTATATTACCTGTCTTTTTTTTTTTCCTTCTCCACTTCTCCCTGTAGGACAGGATTGTGTTTGCAAAGTCTTCCTTTCCTATCTCTTTATTTAATTGTCCTTTTAACTGTAAACAACCAAAACTATGCATTACTGTGTTTTTCTTACCACAAAGAAACATTTGTTGCTATACGTATTTTTAGGAAGTTGTCTACTTTGCAACAATGTTTTGTTTTGCCTGGAAGCTGTTTTTTTGGGTTTGTTTTCAGAAGTGTATGGTTGATCAGGCTAATGCTTTTTGTATTAAGGCTTTTTGTATTAAGTGGAAAAGTAAAGTTATACAAGTATTGTTCCATGAAGGATCACTTCTCCCCTGTTTCCCCTTCTTTGTGTCTTTTGTGCAACTCTGTTATGCACAGATGATCAAGATTGACTCTATTCATGTTGGCCACCATCTGCTATTATTGTTGTCTATTCTTTTGCAAACATCTGTCTTGTAAAATATTTAAACATATAACCAAACAACTAGCTTGCCTTATATTTTGATGACTTTAAAAGTGCATTTGAAAGGGAAAGTGCATTGAAAGTGAGGTCTATTTTTAAAATGTACTAGTCATTTGTTACATCTTTGTATGTAAAATAAGTGTGAACACAAAATGTTTGTATAATTATCATCGGGTATATGGTAGCATTACAGTTCCTAATTTATTTTCATGCTTATAATATAGCTCGTGCACCTCCTTTTCTGAAAGTGAAATGCATTACTTTCAAAAAAAGAAAGAAAAACAGATATTTATGGGCAGAATATAGCAAAATATTACAGAAGATGTTTTGTAAGAGATATATCTCAAAAAATGTCAGAAATAATGTCTGTAGTGTCTTCTCTGTGATGACTCTGTGAATACCTTGATACATGCATAAGGTAGCAAGGAACTTGTCATATCAAATTCAAGGAATACTGTCTCAGAACAGCATATTTAGGAAACAGTAGTAAAAGATGTACTGTTTGCATATACAAATCTTGGCTATGTAAGGAGAATTTCCAAGGAGTACAGCAAGGATATTGCTTCAGCAGTGAGGCTGTGTGTTTCTTGTGTTCTGTGAATGCCACAATTACAAGTTATTTTGTTAATCTGTTAAAGAAGAATGAAAGGAAGTGCAGAATGAGTAGAAGTTCAGTATTAAATAGCTGAACCACAAAATATACCAAAATGATACCTGTGTGCTTTTATGGCAGAATGTATTCAAAAGGCTTTTGATTGTCTGAAAAGCACTTTAGAAGTATTTAAAGCACTTAAGTAACAACACAACATACATTATTATATCAGTGTTCAATAAATACGTGAGGTATGAATATATAGGCAAGACTTTTCATTTCTGTGTACTTAGCATAGGTATTTCTTTTTGTTTAAACCAGAAACCCTATTTCTCTTTGTATCTCTCATACTCTAACTCCTCCCTGTGAAAGTGAGTAAAGGTTGAATGACAGATGGTAATCTGAATTAGTTTGATGGTCATACACTGCTTGAGAGTCAAGTTTTTTACTCTTCATCTGAATCTGTATTCAATTAGTTAGAAAAAAAGTAGGGAAGAATCCTGCCTTTGTATACGTAAGCTTGACTTGCAGATTTGCATAAAGTTGCATCTCCTGTTGATTTTACTTAGGATTTTTATAAACTGTGTTTTAGTACTTGCAATAGAAAACATGTTGGTGTGTTAATAATTTTTGTACTTATTTGGAAACTTGATTGAAGAGAAGCTGGAAGTTGCATTCAATCAAATGCAGTTGGAATCACAGAATCACAGAATCATTACGGTTGGAAAGGACCCTCAGGATCATCTAGTCCAACCGATAGCCCTACACTACTCTTACCCCTAAATCATCCCCTGAAGAAACACATCTATCCTTTTCTTAAAAACCTCCAGGGATGGTGACTCCACCACCTTCCTGGGCAGCCTATTCCAATATCTAACCACTCTTCCAGTAAAGAAATTCTTCCTAATATCTAAACTAAACCTACCCTGGCACAACTTAAGCCCATTCCCTCTAGTCCTGTCACTAGTCACAAGGGAGAAGAGGCCAACACCCGCCTCCCTAGAATGGTAAATTAAATCACTATTTACATCTTGTTCTGTTAAACTTCCCAAATTACCACATATTTATGCTGACATCACAGCTCAAATAATGAGGAGATCATGGTGTTTGCAAGCATGTTTGATTGTGGAACATCTATGGTGGTTTGGTTGTTTTATATCTCACTTGTCTCTTGTGTCTGTCGTTGCAACTTTTTGCTTCTCTGAGTGCACACATTTTTTGTCTCATGTCACTGATTTAGTCATGTAGGACCAATAAAAGACAGTCTATGTATAGATGCTGAACTTCAAACAAATTATCAGCTTTACAATATTGTTGTAATAACAGTAGTGGTTGAAAGCAAAAATGTAGTTGCCTAGCATTTTAATAAATGCAACAGTATATACACATGTGTATTTCTTCCTGCTCAGTTACGGGTTTTTCCAATGGTCCTTTTAAGAAATTTAAAAAAAAAAAATCAGACCTCTTAGCTCTGATATTACATTCTCCAGTAATTTTTATCCTCCTTTTTTTGAAGTGCATCCTTCCTTTTTCAATTGTTTCTTGTCTTTTTTTGTTTGCTTGGTTGGTTTGGGTTTGGTTTTCCACTTGGTTTAATTT
This sequence comes from Galbula dea, assembly GCA_013399015.1. NCBI lineage: Eukaryota > Metazoa > Chordata > Aves > Piciformes > Galbulidae > Galbula > Galbula dea. The sequence continues at coordinate 23,383 of VWZX01009211.1, read as the reverse complement.
TTGGTTTGCTGTAATGTGATTCCTATTTCATCTGTTTCATTTGGCATATAGTCATTAATTGCCTTGATCTTTTACTGTTTTTATTGATACTAAAATAGTCAAAGTGACCAAATAAATAGGTTATTCCTGTCTTTTCTTCTTGGATAAAACTGAAACATTCTCCCTGTGTGGTTGAGATCTAATATTGATAAGCCAAACACAGCCTGAAGGAGGAATAGATATCCATCTTGCCTGGAACACAACCATTTGTCTGTGTATTTTAATGTTATAAAATTAGTAGTGCTGTTGAAGACAATGCATCTGTTCGTCTCATGTCAAGTTAATTCTTATGTAACATGGCTTTGGGATCAAGTGGATCCTCAAATAATCTTTCTAGCTCTTAATCAGGTGACTATCATATATATATATCTTAAAATATTTCTACTAGAGCGTTCTAGGTTCTGGGTAGCTTACACATTTTTCTCTTCATTGCAAATGCCATGTGCTTTCTGAAAATGCATTGTTTTGCCAGTTAATTTCTTATTAATAAAGCAGATGTAATTTAAATAGGCACAACTAACATTCTGTGATTCTGTGAACTGTTTAGCAGCTGTATTAATATTTGGGTTTTTCAAAAAACTGGAAAATACATTGTGTTAGCACTGATTATACCTACCTTCTGTTAATTTGAGTCTGAGTCTGCAGTTGTAACAAGAATAGTTTAAAGGTAACGTGTAGTCAGTATTTCATAATCACTTCTAATATGATATTAAGGAGAGACCTCTATTGCATGTGTACCCAACTGATTTAATGCATAGTGATGTAACATTACATACAAACAAAAGGGCACACCAAGTCCTCTGGAATGTAATTATAGAAAGCTTCTTCAGTTGGTGTAAATATCTGCAAAGAAAATAATAAACACACACCTTTAATGTGGTGCTATATATGTAATTTTTTATATTGAATGAGTTTTTTAAAGAAACTAGTGTCACTTGAAGATTTTTCATCCTTGGATTCATCTTTATTACTAAAGTAACAATTGATTTAAATTTTAGGGGTCATTTTCCCCTTGATCTTTTCTGTGCTGGTGCGCTTTAATCATTAATTCTGTTTCAGAGCTTTTTAGAGTCATTGGAGGGAGTAAATAGACTTCACTCTGCATCTGGGCTTCTATTTGTCTCTCACCTTTTCCTGTCCCTCCCTTTCCAAGAAGATATTTAGGGGCTCATTCTCTATTAAAAGCTGTCTCTGCAGATCTGCATACCTTCTGAAAATTTGTTGTATAATTTGCAGAAGATGTCTTAAGATACCTTTAAAAAGATTCTTAAGAAATTTTCTTTCAAAAAACAGTCAATGCAAACAATGTGTTAGAGGCATTTTCACTGTTACAAACAATTAATATTTTAAAGTAGCCATTCTGAATACTGTGTGGAAAGATCGCCCTAATACTGTAGTCATGCAATACATATTAAAGCTAAATTATATGTGGAAAACAAGCCAGCAACTTTAGAAAGAGTGATGTAGTCTGACTACTTTGAAATATATAATGTCTTGCAAATTTCTGGTAAACTTGACTCTAGAGCAGAAGAGTAGTATTTTCTTTGTTCTGTTGTTATTGTAGCTACATTCTAGACTTATGCTGAAAATGTAAAGAACACTTGTTTCCTGGGAGTGTATTTTGCTATACTTGTCCTTAAGATGATGTATTTCTGTTCTTAGTCTGTCTTCCTTGCCTTTTCATTAAGTGTTTCAGTTTTAACAACAACAAAAAAGCAGCTCTGAAGAACATAATCACTTTTTTTTTCTTAATAAGTTAGCTGTATGCAGTTCAGTATAATATGAAATGAAGTTATATAGCTTTTTACTTTTCTGTGTTCGTCTTAGAAAAGGCTGTATCTTCTTTACATACCCATTCAGGTACTGGCATCTAGCAGGCAGTCTTCTCAAACTACCTCATCCCAAGGCTGACCCAGTGCCCTCAGCTTGTCCTCCTGCATCTCTGTGCTTCAGTACTCTAGCCATGTTAGTGGTTCTCTGCTAGGCCTATTCTGTCAAGGAGATTGCAGTTCTTCAACAGACTTCTTATGAACTGAGTTTCTTTCCAAAGGATTAAGTTAAGCTAAATGAATTGTTAAGCGATCAGCTCATGAATATTTAATGAAAAAAAACCATGCAGTAGAGTTTTGCCCACATTTAAAGTTGTCAAAACAATCTGATTTCTCTTTCTAAACAACAGAGCAATTAGATAATGAAGAAGTAATAGAAGTTTTGCTTTTCCTTTGGAAAGACTTTTGTGCCCTATATTAGCTTTCTTTAATTTGCCTTTGAATTCAATTTTCCTCTGTTGTTTTTGTAATTTAAAAATCCACGAAACAAAACTCCTAAGACAATCTTCAGCATTCACCAGTGATTTAATTGTTAACTCTGAGAGCATGCTAAATGTATTTCAACATACTTAAATGTAGTTGAGTCTGTCCTGAGTTTTGCTCGACTTTTGTTAAATTTGGGTATGGCCTCATGTTGGGTTTAAGTCTATCCCAATTTGAATTGCCTCCTGGAATGCAGTTATAGTCTGTCCCCAGCTGCATGTTTCTGCCTCTTCCCTTGACTTGTCCTCTGCACTCATGTAGCTTCATAGGAAGCAAGGCTGTGCAGAAATTTCAAGGCAAAATACACATTTCCTATTGTAGCGTCTCAGGCTAAGACTCTTGGGGTTTTGTTGTGAATCCATAGCCTCACGTGATTTATGCTTGCATGAGTTGAGTGATTTGAGAGGGTCAATCTAGAGAGGTTGCAAGCACTTTGGAGTTCAGGCTATAAGTGGTCTTTAAAAATGATTCGAAATCATTAAGTTGAAATTCAATAGCAGGAACGACAGTATTAGAGAAGGAGAAATTCAGTGTGCAAATAAACTGGGAAAAGCTCAGACAATTGTTTTGTGGTTATAGCAGTATCAGCTCAGGTTTAATACAGCAAATGCTGAGAATTAAAGGCTGAGGTTATAAAGAAATTCTACTTCTAGCTTTAGAAAGACAAGTATTTATTACGTTTGTTGATGGCAGCTCTGCTGCCCCTGTGGATATGTTGAATGTCTAGGCTATGTAAATGGTCTTAATTATTAAAAATTGAATGCAAAATTAACTATTTTGACTCAGAGCACAATTTAAACTTTATTTTAATAACCTGCCTATTCTGGACTGGTGTACTGAGTGATTGCAGAGAAGGGAGAGTGACCTCTAAGTGGAGATGAGGGTTAGAAGGGGTGAGAAGTAAGTGAGTGCTTTCACAGTATACCTATGTCCTCTTTATCCAAAACCTTAGGAATCATGAACTTAGTGAAGCTTAAACAGGAGAAAAAAAAAAGTTTGCAGTAAAAACTATTTAATTAAATATGATGAAAAAATGGATCATACTACCTAGCGAAATTATATGAATACCTGCAGAGGTATTTAAAAACAATAGAGGAGTGTTTCACATACTTCTGTTTCATCTCAAGAGAAAACTAGATTCTAAAACTGAGGACTCTTCCAGACAATGTAATTAATCTATGAGCTAGATTGGGCAATAATGGAGGCACAAAAAAAAAGCCAACAAACAAACAAGATATACTTTGAGAATATTTTTAGTAAATCTAGATTTTGGATTACATGGTTAAGACAGGCTGAATGTGGTAGAAACAATATAGTTGGCTGATGAAAATACAACTTGATGTGGATGAAGGGTGGCCTGCGTAAATAGCAAAGTTCATACAGGGCACATTTTAAATAGCTCCCCACATATGTATGTGAAAATTATTGCTTTTAATGAATAGTGGGTGTGTATTTTGAGCAGAGCAAATATTTAAAGTCAGGTTATGAACTTTCTAAATATTTTAAATGAAACAAACTCAACAAGTGTGCAGTTAATTTGGGCAAGAGCCGAGAGTCCCATGCCTTAGCATTACTATGGAACCCAGAGAGTAGCAAGAGTGTCCTACTAGTATCTAGCATTGTTTTGTATTGCTGTTTCCATATACTGAGATCTGTATTTAGTTTCTATTTTTCTTTCAAAATAGATAAAAAAGAACACTTTTCAAGGTCCTGTTTCTTGCCTATGAAGCAGAAAATAACTGTGGTGGTGAGAGCGTGCTTACCACATACTCCTTTGCAAATGCATCATGATAGCTTCCAATGAAATGATCAAACCATTCCTCAAAAATACCTCATTTTTTACTTTCACACCCAGAGATGCGTATTTATATTCTCTGAAATTCTAAATCTGAAACATTTTATTGAAGTTTTAATGTTAAGAAGTTGTTTTTCAGCACTTGAGAAAGGTAATAGGGATGTAGGAGATACCTCACTACCATTACAAAGCTACTATTACATGTGGCTGTTTCTTTATAGGACTATAGTGCTAGACAGTTGCAACTTCAGCATTTTTTTAGGACTTTTTTCTTCTAAAATCTCAACTTGGCTACAGACTTAAAATTTTGTCTTATTTTACTATTTTATACAATTTTGTGTTATTGCAGGCAATTAGTCTTCAGTTTTCAGGAGGTAGAAGAAAATGTCTGGTTCTGTTAATAAGCCTTGCTAATGAATTATGTACTTCTCAGCAAGGGGCTTCATCTGTGGGTTCTGCAGACATACTCCCAATGGGTATTTTACTTTCTGGAGAAGTTTTTCATTATCCAAGTGATAAGGAAGGTATGGCAATGATGAGTATAGAGTTCTTGCCTCCAGAGAATGGTGGTATACAGTGGAAATCCAAAATTGAGGAGGGGACTTACGTAATAAATGATCAAAACAATTACATTATAGCAGATTTTTTCTAATTTGTCTTTAATGTGTTTTCTTTTTTCCTACATACTGTGTATGGACCATTGCTGCTAGCAGAAAGATGCTGAATTGTGTATTCACTGCACTCTGTGTGTGCTGCAGCCTAGATGACTTTTGAGTTGTCTCTCAAATGTCATGGGTTTCATGTTTTTGTATTAATAGTTTTGAAGAGGATTTACTTGTATGGAATTTATTTTTTTTATATTTAAGTTTGTTTGTTTGTTAATTTGGATTGAGTTTACTTGTCTGGCACTATGTCTCCTTTTAATTTGTCCTGTTAATTAATGGTAAACAAGTGTGACTGTCCTTTACAAAATAAATGAAATTTTGTAGGCTTTGAACTGCTGCTTTACTATATATTTTAAGGTGTTCAAAGGTGTTTTTTACCATGGTATCTGAGAATGAGGTAAGAAGTTGATCACATCTTCCAAATGGAAAACATAGAAACAGGGGTATAAACACTTATAAGTAGTACAGCACAAATTTATAATTAATATGGTACTGACATTTTATAAAATGTATCAGAATTACATTATACCTGGTTTTCAGATGAGAAAATCTAAGTATTTATGTAAAATAAGGATTCTTGAATTCCAGTTCAGTGTTGGTTTTTTCCCCTCACCTAGTCAATTTATTTCTTTCTTCTATCACTAATACTTAGCTGACTTGTTCAGAAGTCATAAGGTTTTCTTAGTCAGAAATAAATCCAGGTACCATGAAGTTAAGTCCACAGCCTTATGCACGGATATTGTAGATGCATTGCCCATGTCACAGCATTTAGAACCTTTGGTTGCTTTACTCATATCCCTAGTTAGGTGTCAAGACAAAGACATGACTGTAAAGGCCATATGCTGTTTCTAGATATTGCTCATTCAACACACTGAGGTTTGCTGAATCTTCCCTCAGCCTTACTTACAGGTCTTCTTAAATTAAATGCTTTAGTTCCGATCCTGTGCTATTAATTGGACTTCTTAAATGGAATAAAAAGCAATCTCTATGATGATATTTGAGCCCAATATGCATTTCAGGGTATTTAATTTTTCACCTTCCTCTATGGTTTGGGTTTTTGGTTTGGTTTGAGGTTTGGTGGTGGTGTTTGTTGGGTTTTTTTGGGTGGGGGTGTTCTTTCTTTGGTTTGATTTTTTTTTTTGAGTCAAACTGGCAAGACAGAGATCAACATTACATGTATACCTAAATAGACCAGTAATCTTTGTAAAGCCTCACTGAAATCACTGGGACTCACTGCAGAAACTTAAGAATCTGGTTTTGGATCCTGATGCAAGGTTCACAGAATCATTACGGTTGGAAAGGACCCTCAAGATCATCTAGTCCAAGCAATAGCCCTACACTACTCTTACCCTTAAATCATCCCCTTGATTAAGGGGGAAACTAACATTGAATATTTGCAGAGGATGGCTGAGGACCGGACAATGAGACAATCTAGGTGTGGGGTACAACACAAAAGAAACTGCAGAGATAAAGATTGAACAGAGACAAAGAAATTGAATAGAAGCACCAGCCTGGGCGATGGGACAACCTAATGGTCTGGGTTTGGAGCACAACACAAAAGAAATCAGCTGGACCCGATCTTCAGTCTGGCATCTCGATTCACAAAGGGGGACGTAGGGGATGGTGTATGTGCATATGTAATATGTTGATAGTTTCCCGTAACACATTACAGTTCAATTGTACACCTGAAATACTTTGTAGATGGTAGCCT